>JAUNZO010005157.1:600000-1156022 GCA_031894775.1 Chloris gayana
TCACGTCCTTCGTCTTCGGTTCCGGACAATCTCTCCTCACATGTCCCCATTCCTTGCACTTGTAGCACTGCGGCCCCTTCTTCTTTTTCTTGTCAATCTCCCTCACTCGATCACTCCTGACTACCAAAGCATCACCAGTGAAACCAATATCACCAGCAATATTGATCTTGATCCTCTGATCACGAGAAAGTAACGTCGTCGTGATATCTGCCACCTTAACTTCAGTTTTGCCATACATCAATGTAGTGACCAAATGCCCATAAGAACTCGGCAAGGAACACAAAAGAATAATGGCCTTGTCTTCATCATCAAGCTTCACGTTCACCTTCACAAGGTCAGCCACAACTTGATTGAAGACATTGATGTGCTCAGCAAGATCTGCTCCCTCCTATGTCTTCAACCCATATAACTTTTGCTTCAGATACAACTTCTGAGTCGAGTTTTGGACATGAACTGATTATCCAACTTATTCCAAATTACTTTTGGTGACGTCTCATCCATGACATGGTACATGATCTGGTCGGAGAGACACAACCTGATGGTTGCTGCCGCTTGCGTCTGTATCTCCTCCCACTTCTCATCATCTACCTTGGTCGGCTTCTTCTCACTCAGAGCCTTCAGGATCCCTTGCTGTGCTAGCAAGTCCTTAACTCTTGTTTGTCAAAGCCCGTAATTGCCAGTCCCGTCAAACTTCGTCACCTCAAATTTAGATGTCATCGACGCCATCCGCCTGTCGTCACGGACTGTCGAAAGAACCTCCGCACGTGCACACCGTACGCCGCACACGCACAGTACACGTCGAAGCCGTGTTCTTCTCGCACACCCGAGCATGTCGCCACGTACTCGCCCGCCGCTCTCGAGCTCCGTCAACTAACCACGCCGCTTGCACACGACAAAGAAGACCCGCTCGATCGTTGCCCGCCGTTCGCTGTCAACCACGCAAGCTCTGGTTTGCGAACAGCTGATTGTTTTTCCTGTTGTTCCTCCGCAGACTCCTCCTGTGGTTTTATAGAAGCCCGAACCTAGCAACATCGAGTCCTCAACGATACGGAGTCCACCTGCAAGGCTGCAAGTCCCTTCCTTGTCGTACGTTGATTAGCTTTGACTCCCGCATGGAACCGAGTTAGAGGAAACGAATCGGAACAGACCAATGAAACAAATCCCACCATCATGCATTGTATCCGGATTAAAAATCCATAAACAAATACATCATGGCCCACCTTGTCTCCCATGCATGTACGATGGATTTTCCATCGTATGTACACGTAGTGCTTCCGATTCCAACTCTTTCTCCTGTATGCATATGAGTTCTCCCGCTATACTTGTGGATGTTGCTTCTCCGACCGCTCTCGTACGCATACCTGCACCATCGTGCCTCCGCGCGTGTCGACAAGCACCAAGCAAGCAGTACGCCACATCACCATCGATCAACAAGGCTTCTCAAAAAACACGTCGAGTCCACCATGGCCTTCGTCATCGCTGTTGCTGCTCCACCATGAGCACGCAACAGCCGCTCCGATGAAACAGACCTCGCGTCAATTGATCGTGAGTCGAAGCCGCCTCTGTCGTTCGCGACGTCTTCCAGCCGCACCGTCGAACTCGGTCATCACATCAGATCAACCCCTATCGAACAGCAGCCACCCCACCATCAGCACGATCTCCACGTCTGGACAGATCCCCGTTAAAGCAGCTCATCGGACGGTTCGAGCCGCCACGCTCAAAGTGTCCAACTCCACCGATCGAGTCGCCGATCGCCGCCATGCTCCACCTTGCGCCATGTCCACTCCCAAACGCCTTGTGCAAGCTCCGCGCGGTGTGGAGCATCCCATCGTGCCTCTCATGATCTTCTATCATGTAACCGGTTCTAATACCATTTGTTGGATTTGTATCGAATATGTGACTCGAGTCTAGCTGGCAGGTGGTCAGCTGAGATTGGAGGGGTGGACTTGTGTTGTTTATTGGAGGAGGTCGTGTTTCTAGTTGCATGTGCTTGATCGGACTCGGATGGGATTGGACGTATTGTATGGAAAAACCTGAGCGCTAGGACACGGGGTGCAAGCTAGGCAGCAAGGTGACTTGCAAATAGAGGAGTTCGTGAAACCAATATGCATGTGTGTTGGACTGGACTCGTGGTGCAGGTGGACTTGTGTGCGAGCCGGACTTGGGAGTTGCCTGGTGTTCGTGTACATGGGTGCTTGCATTGATGTTTCACGTAAGGGAGATAAAGATTGGGCCCGCATGTGTTTGTGAAACAAATTGGTATGCATGCAGGTTAGAATTCTGTTTTTTTTCTTTACGTGATCAATTGGCCACGACTCGGTTTCGCATCCAGGCAAGGGCCAGGGAGGTTGCATGCAACAAAGAAACAGACAACAGTTTGAGTCCGTGTCAGCTAGGACTTTGCATCACACCTCAGTATATATCAAACAGAGAAGTCCATGAGATTACACCAGAAAGCAATCAGTGTTGTTCGTGAACCCTTGTTAGAGTGCGGCCCAGCTCGTCGTACCCATGAGCTCCTGCCGCCAACCCGAGTCACATTGGGCCTACTTGAACCGTAGGCTCAACTGGAGTCCCAACCAAGGTCTTGGGCCACCTCAACCCAAAAGACTAGCCTTATAGGTGAGGATCCCTTCACCTTATCAGTTAGGCTACCCCATCATCAATATACGATGTGGGACTAAACCCAACAATCTCCCCTATCACGCATCGGGTGGCCCCATCTCCTCTTCACATCCGGGTGGACACCCCTCCGGCAGCCCGATAACCATGTGGCACTGGGAGATCTAATCCGACGGCCCGATATCCATGTGAGGTCCCCGACATTATTTCAGGTTCCCGACCATGGCTCCGATACCACCTGGTTAGAGTGCGGCCCGACTTATCGTACCCATGAGCCCTGCCGCCAACCCAGGTCACATTGGGCCTCTTGAACCATATAGGTGAGCCACCTCAACCCAAAAGACTAGCCTTATAGGTGAGGATCCCTCCACCTTATTAGTTAGGCTCCCCATCATCAATATACGATGTGGGACTAAACCCAACAAATCTGATGTTACCGGTTCATGGTTTTATATCTGTCGTTGCAGGTTCATATGTTTGCTATGACACGAATAACACTATTTTTCTGCAGTTTAGCCCACCTTTTCTTTCTGTTGCTGCTCTCTTGTCCCTTTGTTGCCCAAATAGGCTATGTTGGTCTAGCGTTTTGTGTTTTTTTAACTTCTAGTAGTAGCGTAAAGTCTAGCCGAAAAGAAACCAGCTTCGATGGCTCCAGTGCGGCGCTTTGGTAGCCCCGCCAGCCCAGTGACGTGGAGTGTGCTGATCCAAGCGTTATCACTACCGGCCTCTTATCTTCTTCTTCCTTGTCTTCTCTGCTCATCGAAGCACGAACTTGCTCCTTGTTCCTTCTCTCACCTCTGCGTTCCTCTCCAGCAAGGCTCCCCCAACATGAAGCTGTAGCTAGCATGGCCACCACAGCATAAAATCAAACCTTGGAATAAAACGCTGGAATACGAGCTAGGGATCTATAAGCCCAGCATTTGCAATTCAAACGCCAGACTCGTCAACCTCACACACTTTACCGTTGAGAACCTGAGGGGACAAAGCAGCAGGTAAACATGACGGAAGTCCCACAGTCCCGCTGTGATTCTCTTCCTAACTAGCTTCCCGTCCAAAGAAATGAATGTATCATGGTGGAAATTGATCTTGTTTTTCAGACAACCGGTAGGGGCTGCCCAATGAGTCTACTTGATGATACATATTATACAAATAAAGGAGCGTCGTCACAGGGATAAATCAAACACGGGAAATGGGATGTCCTATACGCCGACCGATCGACGGGATTCGATCAATATATCGGTCCAGTACGGCCCATCAATAGGATCAGGCCTCCCGAAGCAGACCGCTCTACGAAATGATTTTGAAACTTCAAGCTCATTTTTCTTTCAAATCGTAACTCCGTTTTCGAATCCGTTTACACTAATTTGTTATTTAGAATTAATTCTACCAAATGAGATCCATGATGAATATTTTTTATCTTTTTTTAAAATTAAAATTTTTGTCAATATTTTTAATGCACTGTATCAACATTTTGTTTATGTTGTGTCAACATTGTTGATATTCTATATCAACATTTTCATTGGGTAGATCGATATATGAAAGTCATCGGGTAGATCAGCCTAATAAGGCCCATTAACAGCTCTACGTGACGGCCAATAGGATCAGCTGTGCCAAAAGCTTATGTCAACATTTTCACAAAATTATGTCAATATTTTCGGAAAACTACGTCAACATTTTACGAAAAAAATGTTGACTTAGTACATATAAAATGTTGAAACGGTATATATAAAATATTAATGAAAAAACTTATTTTGAAAATATTTATATTGGATCTCATTTTGTATAATTAATTGTAAGGAACAAGTAGGTTCAAACAGATTAGAAAATGATTCCGCGGTTTGGGAGAAAAATGTGTTTGAAGTTTCGTAACCGTTTCTTTTTCTCCCACCTCCCACTCCTCCAATCAGATTGCAACATGGGTCAGTAATCTATCCAAACCTAACTTTAGACCGCTTTGCGTATAGGATTTTCTCAGGAAATCGGGCGCACATGTCAAGAACACTGTGTTTGCTCAGAAGTAGATGATGGGAATACCGTGGAGGCCCAAGTCCAAGACTAGGCCTGCTAATGGGTTGAGTTCAAGTGGGTTTAATGGGTTGGGTTGACCTTTGGGTTTGCAATGGATGGGTCGACGTGGGTTTTAGAAAAAATCGGCTTGGGCTGGTTGGGGGTTTAGAAGAATGCTGGTTGGGGTCTGGCTGGAATGGGTTCTCATGTCTCGGGCACTATGGTGGGCAACCCATGGGTTATGCTTGTGGTTTCTCACCCAAATCTTCCAAGCATAAGGGACCTCACACTTCTTTCTTTCTTTGCTCCAGTTGTAGGCAATTTAGTTTTTATCCACTTCCATAATCCAAAAAATCCACCTCACAAGTAATCTAATAGATCAAATACCCCCCCCCCCCCAACCCCAATAGTGTAATTCATCTGTTTCGGTGATTTTTGGCTCCTATAGATGGATATTTTATGGCCAAAAGCTTCATCAAGTCTCACTCTTATTAATTCAGTCTTAAGAAGCCTCCCTCTTATCATTTTTTTTAAAGTCCCAAAAGGGGTGTTGGAAAAATTATACTATTTTAGGTCTTTTTTACAAAAGAGGGGCATAATAACGGTTAACAAAGTGGAGTATTTTGTGTACTCCTAAGGAGCAAGGAGGGATGGGCATCCTTAATCTTGGGATACAAAACAAATGCTTGTTAAGAAAATATCTTTTTCGGTTCTTTAAAACATATGGTGTGTGGCAAAACATCCTTTAGCGCAAGTATTTGAGATGAAAAAATGTTGACCTAGGTAGAGCATGTGCAAGGAGATTCTCATTTTTGAACAAGTATAGTGTGGGTGAAGGACTTTTTCGCCTAGGGACTCTTGTTATAGGAGATGGAAATCATATTAGATTATGGGAAGATACTTGGGTTGGCCATAAATGTTTCATGGACTGGTTTCCAAGTTTATACAATATTGTCCGAAGGAAGAATGTCAATGTTGCCTCTGTAATGTCTACATCACCTTTGAATGTTTAGTTTAGATGAGCATTAGTAAACAACGACCCCGTTTCATGGCAACGAATTGTGGCATCTGTTATACATTTCATCTTGTCAAGCAATAACATTTAGATGGGCCTCACAACAGATTGGTCTATTCTCAGTGAAAACCATGTATCATGCACTAACCACATCACAAGCTTTGCCTTTTTCGATGGATATTTGGAAGACCAAATTACCGCTCAAAATTAAAAAAATTTGTGGCATTTGTTAAAAAGAGTCACATAACTAAAGATAATTTAGCTAGAAGGAGTTGGGAGGGGAGTATTAAGTGTTGCTTATGTAATCTAAGTGAGAGCATTCAACATCTTTTTTTATTGTACTCTATCTAAATTCATATGATGTGCTTTGCATGCTGCCTATAATATACTACCTCCTTTAAATATTCAACACATGTTCTCTGATTGGTTGGTAGATACAAAATATAAGCTACAAAAACTTATTTGGTGTGGCAGCGCAAGTACTTGTTGGGCAATATGGCTTTGTTGAAATGATATTGTGTTTCACAAGAAAATAATACCATCATATTTGCAGGTTATCTTCAGGGGGACTTATTGGACAGGATTTTGGTCCCTACTTCAGAAGAAGGAGAATCACCCATTGGTGAAGATGGCATGCAGTTTTCTTGAGACTGTGGCCATGGAGATCTTTGCAGGAAATGGATGGCGATTCTCAAATAGAATAACGTCCTAGCAAGGAGTTGGTAGTGTTATAAACAGATGGAAAGTAATCTAATTTTTGTCATACCTTGGTTTCAAATTTTAAATGTTCTTTGAGATTGTAACAAGCGGAGGCTATATGCATCGATCGATGTAGAGGCCAGAATATTTTAATATCTTTTTAATATCTTCCTTTTTCTAAAAATAAGACTCTTTATATATAGAAGACAGGGACAATGTATTTCTACTGCTTCCATGTTTTTAGTCGCATCACGTGCTTTACGTATTACTCCCACGTCGCAGAACGGGTGAGTCCATGGCTTCAACCCATGGGTTGAACCCGAGAGTGGGTTGGTTTGGGTGGAAGCGTAGTGGGCTGGTTTGGGTGGGGTTGAGAAATTAGAATTTTAGGTTGGGTTGGGATAGGGGTTGGGTGTGCACCCATTAGCAGGCCAAGAGGCGTAACGGGCTGGCCCAACTTTGCACTACCGGTTATATATATGAATTCAACGGCAAGAAGATGGCGTGCTCTCAGACTAAAGAATGATACCAATCCACATATTACATCCACAATTGACAACCGATAGAAACTTCCCTTCATTTCGGACGCCCTGCCCGCACAAAGAAGAGTAGCATGCCGCCAAGAAACAAACCACGGGCACTAGTCACACACTCACACTCAACTAGTCAAGCGGTCCGGTGTGAACTAACGACTGCTGCATGCCTGCACCTACTACTCCCACGTCAGATGCCCGTGAAGCAGATAATTCCATCTCTTCTCTTGAAGAAGCAGCCATCGCCATTATCAGGAAAGCGACAATGATGCCACATCGGTTGCCTTCAATACATCCACCTTAACGTTCTCTTGCATATACTAGGGAGGATGACAAATAGAAGTTGATAAAAATATTTATTTGCCATCAAAAGCAATATTTTCCCATGTTTTGTAGCATGTGTGTTCGTTTCCTGGGTCTAAACTTTATAGCTGTCACATCAAAAAGAATCTTACTATTTAGGAGTACTAAATAAAGTTAAATTATAAAATAAATTACAGGCCCCTAGACTAATTCACGAGACGAATCTAATGAGGTTAATTAAGTCGTGATTAGAAGACGGTTACTGTACCATCACAAGCAAAACATAGATTAATTAAGCTCATTAGATTTATCTCAAAAATTAGCATCAATCTCTCAAAAAAGTTTTGTCATTAAATTGATCGAAATATTCATAAACGAGTAAAATTCTCTTTGATGTGACAGTGCTAAATTTTAGAGGGCAGGAAACGAACAGGGTAGAGCAAAAATGGATCGAAAATGAACTTCTACGGAGGAAAAAGTGAAACTCTCTCTCTCTCTCTCTCTCTTCTCTCTCCATCATTTGTGTATATTATTTTTATAAAGATAAAGGGATATTATTTCATAAAGCAAATGAGAATATCTTGGCCTCTACATCATAAGATGCATGTGACCTATTGTTATTACATAATTGTTCTACGTGCCTGGTAACAAAGCAGACCTAAACAGCCAAATAAATGGCAGAGATTAAGTAAAAAGGTTATCATAATCCTAACCATGTCTGGCAAAGATTCTCATTGTTCATTAAGATCTCTCAAAAAAGTTGGCATGCATTTTGCAACGAGCTCCGCTCCTCCTCCTTGTACACGAGTGGAACACTCGATTCCACTTGGATTGGACCTATATCAGAACTTTTTGTCAAATACAACATCGTTCGGTCTTAACCATATGTCCTAACATATGATGCCATCATTTAGCACCTAGTGTTTTGTCAATTACGCGATTGAGCCAGCAGTGCCAACTAAAAACGACAGAGAATGAATAAGGCAATTGGACAATGGTTCTTCAGCTCTTGCATCGCTTTAGGTCCTGGCGTTGTGACTTCGTTGCCTTTCCGTTATTCCATGAGAAAAACTAGCCGTCTGTTGATCAACGATTTCCTACCACCATCTAGTGGATACCTCTACACGTATTTGTAAAATTCTTGCACTATATATGGGAGGCCCACGATCCCATCTGGCCAATACATAGCTCCTCCTCCACCTGTGGTTACTTTCGAGAAAAAAGTTCTGGTAAAAATATCTATTTCCGAAAGAATTAGTTTATTATTGTTACTGACAATTGTTCACCGGCCACAAAAGAGTGTTCGTGTATCATCGCGAAAAAAAAAACGAGATAGGGAGTGTGTATGGTTTACTTATCTTTATCTTCAGTGGTACTTGGTGCATTAAGAATGGTTCATCATTACCCTGCCCACTAACTTGACAAAGCAGTACTAGTATGTGGTTGTTCACATGCATAAAGGCTCCTCTAAAAACAAAAGTGAACGAAAAACGTAAGCTTCTCGAGCGTGGAGGTTACCCATCCGCACATGCTTTGCATGGTGAGATGAGGCAAACGCGAATAGAGTAAGCATTTGGATTTCTCTATATTATCACATTGGTCCTGGACATGGGCAGGTTGTGTGAGCTGTACGTTGTCGGCTTTACCTATTCAGACTAGCAGGAAGGTGAGAATTTACACGTGGGCACATGTAACGCATGTCCGAACAAGACCAGGAATGGTGGCCAGCCCAGCTGGTCACTACGGAGTGGAGTCCTTTTCCTGCTCCGTCTTCATCAACGGTTGACGAGTCAAGAGCCGAATGATGATTTCCAGGAAAAACACAATTATTGATGTATCATGATCAACACCTGGAATCTTACGAGAAAGATATACAAAGAAACAGACATGGACAGAAGGAAACTTCTCTTATGTTATAATGAGTAGCTAGATTTCCAGTGGAGCTTTCATTAGATTTGTTGTTTTATTTGAAAGTGTCACAGAGCAATATCACTATAAATTTATCGCAGAAGAATAACCTATTAAATTTAGAATGCTGCGAAATTCTTTTGGCTCCTTTTGAAATGGATAACGTTTGTCTACTCTACTGGTAGAGATCGAGATCGGAGTGATGTTAATTGGTACGACTTAGCCGTGTGTATGGTATGACTCTGGGTGTGTTCGTTTTCTGAGGTCTAAACTTTATAGCTGTCACATAAAAAGAATCTTACTATTTACGATTACTAAATAAAGTTTAATTATAAAATAAATTATAGGCTCTAGACTAATTTACTGAGACGAATCTAATGAGGTTAATTTATCTCAAAAATTAGCACCAACCTATCAAAAGGGTTTTGTTAATAAATTGATCCAAATATTCATAAATAATAAGATTCTCTTTATGTGACAGTGCTAAAATGGCAGGAAACGAACAGGGCCTCTTTCTTAAAGTGGGATCGTTTGTGTAGCCGTGTGACTCTTTTGAAGTGGACTCAGCGGGATAGTATTTATATGACCTTGGTGCGCACAGGCCTCCATCGTCACTGTATTGGTTTCCTGCTCACCTTCATCTAGTTCTATCGGCCTTCGGTGCTGCAGGGGAGCATGGCGCTGACACGCTTCCTTGTGGTGCTTCTTTGCGCCACATTGCCACTACTCTTCTTCTCCCCGGCAGGTAATCCTCACAAATTAAGCCTTCTGGTCTGGGTTGGGTACAACACGGTGAAGAGTTTTCAGATTCGGTATTAAGTACTACTCGTATTGCTCATTGTAGATGCGGGAGAGGTCGGAGTGAGCTACGGCAGGGTGGCGGACAACCTGCCGGACCCACCGACGGTGGTGAAGCTGCTGCAGCGGAGCGGCATCACCATGGTCCGGCTGTACGACACCGACCCCGTGGTGCTCAAGGCCTTTGCCAACACCGGAATCAAGGTGCTGGTGATGCTGCGCAACGAGGATCTGGCCGCGGCGGCCGCGAGCCGGCTGTTCGCGCTCCGGTGGGCGCGGCGCAACATCGCGCCGCACTACCCGGCCACGCTGATCCACGGCGTGGCCGTCGGGAACGAGGTGTTCGAGGCGATGCCCAACATGACGCGGCAGCTGGTCCCGGCCATGGTCAACGTGCAGCTGGCGCTCGCGAAGCTGGGCCTCGCCGGCGCCGTGAAGGTGACCACGCCGATCGCGTTCACCGCGCTCCGGGACACGTACCCGCCCTCCAACGGCAGGTTCAAGGACGACATCGCGGAGCCGGTGATGAAGCCCATGCTGGAGTTCCTGACGCGGACCGGGTCGCACCTCAGCATGAACCCCTACCCGTTCTTCGCGTACGCCGCGGATCCCGAGCATATCCCCCTCGACTACGCGCTGGGGAGGTACAAGCCCGGCGTGCGCGACACCAACACCGGTCTCGTCTACCACAGCCTCCTCGACGCGATGATGGACGCCACGTACTACGCCGTCGAGAACTTGACGGCACATCTCACCATCGGGTGAGTTGCATTATTGAAATCTCTTCTGGTCTATCGTTTGGGAGAGACATGGACAGCTGAAATTGCTCTCGTTTTCAGGCAGCCGGTAGGGGCTGGCCCCCGCACAACATTTTCCGCCACGGAGTATGGGAGCGGGTGGAAAGGACAGGTCAGAAAAGGCAAGGGGGCACGCGTGGGTGGGAACCGTTTGGAGGCCGGGGACGGATTCCAGCCGGCGACGATAGAGAACGCCAAGGCGTTCAACAACTACGTGATCAACCGCGTGCTGTCCGGCCAGACGGGCACCCCGCACCACCCCGACGCCGACATGGACGTCTACATCTTCGCCCTCTTCAACGAGAACCAGAAGGGCGACGGGCCCGACGACGTCGAGCGGTACTTCGGCCTGTTCTACCCCAACATGACCAAGGTGTACGACTTCGACTTCCGCGGCGGCATGCTCACGGACAGCTGGTGCGTGGCGAACGCGGCGGTCGGTGAGGCCCGGTTGCAGGCGGGGCTGGACTGGGCGTGCGGCCACGGCGCGGACTGCAGAGCCATCCAGCCCGGGGCCAAGTGCTTCCACCCCAACACCAGGGTCGCGCACGCCTCGTACGCCTTCAACAGCTACTACCAGCGCAACCACCACGGCAAAGGGACCTGCGACTTCGCCGGAGCAGCACATGTCGTCTACCGGCAACCAAGTGAGTTTTCCATTATTAACTCTTGTGCCGTTGCTTCTCGCCGTAACCTCCACCTCCATTATTACACTAATCTCTAGATGGTAATCTGACTGTCAATGTTCTCCATTATTTACTGCAGATTTCGGCAACTGCGTGCTTCCACCGAATGACTGGACCGAAGTAAGAGCAGCTCCTAACTCTGAAGGCTATGCAGCCATGTAATCAGTTGTAGGGATAAACTCCATTTTTAGATCATACGAATGTCGTGATGTGCAAAATATTTTGCTTTGGGTTAATAATATACGACATTCAGATCCTCTGTTTATTAAGTGACAACAGATCCCTGACTATTAGAGCAAGGACTACAGAGCTCTTCACCCTCTCTGTAGTTGCATCTGCAGAGCATAGCTCTGTTCCGGTGTACAGGAAAAAAGACAAGAGGACACTTCAGAATCTGTGTAGTACGTCAACATTACGTAATCGAACGATTGCTATCATGCCACAACTTGCAATGATGCCTCGGCTGCGATAGTGATAGCCATTAGTTAAACGTCCTAGAAGCTCCAGTACTCAATCTAACAGGTCATAATGACCCATAATGCTTGGTTTAAGGAAGCAAGAGATATCTCACAGAGATGTCATTCGTCCTTGAGAAGCTCCCTCCTAAATCCTAAGTCCAAATCCGCGTAGAACTAAAGTACAAACCACCGACACAAAACTTTCGTTTTTCAACTTCCACGAGTCCACGAAAAGCGGCTGCCAAAAAAAATACATCACGCGCTCCAGTCTCGAGAACACCACCAAACGCCAACTACCCACTATAAAATGAAAATATTAAAACAACCTAGCGTCCTAATCCTTTGAGTTTGAGCCCAACACCAGTGTCGTGCACGCGGGGATTAGAGCTAACGAGTTTAGCATGCGCCTGCACTTCAATCAGCATAAAAATATTTCAACTCGGTAACAAAAGTTTCAACTAGATTTTGTCAATTCAAACATGTTTCAAGAGGAATTTCAAATTTGTTTCAACAAGTTTCAACTCGATAAAACAAAAGTAGGGGGAAGAGCACAATGTTAAACATTTTCTAACTTTCTAGCTACTGTGAGAAATTGTGAGCAGCAAAACAACCTTCTCTCAATTCTTTCGACTACATTGGCAGGAAGTTTCTTATTTTTGGTTGTGTGATCCCAAGAGCGAATCAAAGATAACTAAAAGGCATTCCTCCAATCTTACAAATTAGTGTTCCAGTTAGGATTTTCATCATTTCATCGAAGACTACATTAATGGACAGGTTAATTGGTTTGTTTTTATTTACATTCCATCTACTGAAAATGTGTGTAATGGTACTTTTGAGTGTCACTAGTTGTATAGGGTATGTCTCCATCACTTTAAGGCCTTGTTCGGTTGTAGAGGAATGAAAAAGGGTCCAGAATGGTTCTAGGAGGGGAATGAGTGGAACCAGTTGGTTCACTTCAACCGGCTGGTTTCATTTTTTCAACCAATTTCATTCCGGCCAGAATACTTCTTGCACATATATGTTGTTCGGTCACAGATGATTGATTCCAGGTGGATTTCAAATCAGTGTTCAAACTGAACTAACAATTGAAACTGAATTGACAAGTAAATATTTCAACAACGTTACAGGTAGCACTTCAATATTTAGGCCAGTAAGCAGTAGTAAACTTGATACAAACAGCAAGTATTCAAACTACGGTTACACAGTTTATACTTGTAGATTACATTGATCTAAACACAAGCAAATGTAATTGTTATGCAATGGAAAACGAGACCAGATATAATTCCGACGATATTCCACAAGCAACTTGTATACTAGCACTTCCAGTTGTGCTCTTCCTGAGCTGAGGTCTTACATCTGAAATGCAAAAAACTGTTCTAACAATCAGATCATTGGAGATGACCTCTTAAAAGTAAAGTATACACAAAGAAGCATAGTCCACATTCGTAAGTGAGTGTACACATTCATCGGCCAGCCTCCTCTCAATATGAAAACTAAATACAATGCCTAATTTTAGCGATTAGGAACAATCTGAAATTGATAGATGCAATCTGACAAAATAAATAAACCAAGGTGAATAACACGGTGGGCACTGCCAGTGTGGAATAAAAGAGACCACCAGCAACTAAAAGTAACAAGATGATGAGCATGTTCTAAAATGCAACCCTAGTGAAAGTCAAGTACTTGGAGACAATTGCAAATACAACAGTCAAATCTATATACATTCAGAACATGAGCATGTTCCCAAAGCAATGTGACATTAGATATCGCACACATCAGCAAACATATATAAAGTAGGAACCTCAACAGATTAGAGTTCAATTTGGCAAGAATCTCTGAACTAAACTATATTTCAAGGACCTCAATTAATTGACTATATTTCAGAAAAAATATATATTGTAGTTGAACTATATTATTTAACAGGCTATAGTTACAATCACATTCGATATGATGGTTATCTTCATTTAACTGCATAAGACAAGAAAAGGAGTCCGTTAAATCAATTACAGTCAAATAGAAACAAAATTTCTAAATTGAACCAGGCTCTTTGCCTCACAATGTTAATGTTATTTCTACAAAGCTCACAATGCATACATTCAGAGCTAAAGCTCACAACTAAGTGATGTGTTTAAACTCTTCCTAAAGACAGCAAAGAGGAGAACTAGTATGAACATACAGGGTTTAACATGCAAACACAGGTGTATAAGATATTGTTTGACCACTTCATACCTGATCGGTTCTAAGAAGTTTCCTCCTGAACCTTGTCAATCACCTGAAGGGGAGGGGGAAAATCATTCAGTTAAGGTTACAAAATGGGATAACAGTAACAGGGTAATGACACTGTAAACAAACCAAATATCCTGACATGTTACCTGCTACACTAGCTCACTTCTAAGCCAAATTAAGACGATCTCGGGGTCCAATGAAATATGTGTAATGATACTTTTGAGTGTCACTAGTTGTAACAGGTTAATTGGTTAATTGGTTTGTTTTAATTTACATTCCATCTACTGAAAATGTGTGTAATGATACTTTTGAGTGTCACTAGTTGTATAGGGTATGTCTCCATCACTTTAAGTGTAACATCTGCCAATAGGAATGAAACGGGGGGGGGGGGCAAAAATTATTTTTTGTATAATTATATGGTGCAATTTTGTGTGCATATAGAGGATGGGGGCACAAGCCCCATTTAGCTTCAATGTGGATTCGCCATTTCCTATCACAAGATGAAGGTCCCGAAAGACAAATGTAGGCAATCTTGAATGCTTCTGCACTTGATAAATCCATATTATCTTTGTGTAGTGAGATGAATATTTGCATTCAATTTTTTTACTCATAATTTTGTGATAAGCTTTATCGTAGAATTTTGGAGTAAGATTGCCCTGAAGAAAAGGGGTTCATGGTGCAGTGGTAAAGACCATTGGTTGGGGAGATCCCACCGAGGGTTCAATCCCTAGGTGCTTCATAATTTACTGAAAATTAAAAAAAAATCCACTCGTTGTGTCCCATATACTTGGTTGAAATGGACCTATGGTGGACGGGCTCTCATATATGGGTTGGGCTCAAATTAATAGTTAAGGCCCGTACAATGGGTAGAGGCTCCTTGAGGGTGGGACCAAGATTCATAAATTTTCTCGGTCGAGAGAAGGTTGAGCTTACGTATCGAGAGAAAGTCGTGGGGCGATCTTACCCCCACCGGTCGAGTTTATTTTTTTATTAAAATTGCCCTGAAGACATTAACTCATGAATATGTTCTAGGCCTCCTTGTAGAGTTTGTGTATGTCATCATAGATCTCTTCAAGAGATAGCATTATGATATTCTACAAGTGTCCCTTGCACTCAACCGTTGGGACAAGCACATTCTTCTTGTTCTTCAATAGAGTCATGAAAAAGTGCATTGGTTCTCCTAGCCACACAAGCACATCCACACTTGTGTCATAAAAGTGTAGCACATATCGAAATGGTTCAAGCTGGTCATGGTAAATTTGTTAGGGAAAATATTTTGTATGTCCCAGATTATAACTAAAATCCCTTATATATATCATCCTATCCCACATGTCATTGACACGGCTTGTCCCAACCATCATTGAGAGTGGCATATAAGATATTAGATATTTTTTGTAGCATATAAAGAAATTCCTCTATCTGTTAGCACAATTGTCTCGGGGTTTCAAAACAGAAACTAGAAAATCCTCGCCCAAATGGGATTTCTTTATACATGATTGGGTTGCCTTAATGGTGCCGATCATCTAGAACACCTTTGAATGCCTTGAAGATGAAGGGGAAACAATTATTAGGTTTGGAAAAGTAGGATAGAAGAAGATAAAACAATTTAAAAGATGAAAGAATTGATTTTGATTGATTCAATGTCCTTCATCTTTAATAGGTTGGGGACATCTTTTCCTATTTGCAATAGAATATCATAAAAATTAAATGTCAAACTTGGCATAAACTTTAAAACAAGTATGATCTCCACCCCTTAAACGCACCGGTTAGAATTATCTTAAGTCCACTAAAGAATTTGTCCCCAAGAGTCTAATCCTGCCTAAGTGCACACCACTAATTACACACATAAATCTACTTCTTACACATCTAACGATCAATATAATCACCCATCTAATCTAATGGCCACAAATTCTCCCACCTCCCAGTCTCATCCCCGTTCCACGCTGCCCACGATGCATGAGGTCGGCTCCCGTGCAGGCCCCCTACGCCTTATATATGCTCAGCGAATGACTTCGTGACACCTGTCCAGGTGCATTAAATAAAACCGAAATTAATTTAGAAAATAGTCCTGAGTAAATGCATGGTCAGAATACATGGCCACGACCGAGGCAAATACATGCGGCTCTTCTCATGCAGGCACGCTGGAATGGAAGCTGATGCTGCCATGACTGTTGGTTAGTGTTTGATATGGTTTCAATGAGGAAGTTGAGAAAATGAGAGGAAGCTGCTGCAAGAGCAGCTGAGAAGAATAAATATTGCAAGATGGTCTATCTAATACTGATGGATCATTTTTTTCAACACACACTTCACTGGCAGATCTATTATTATTATGCATGCAAACTAGCCTCAAACTCTATGGATCAAAGTTATTCTCGTGCAAGCATACTAGAATGCTAGCTCGATTGTTCTAAGGACTAGAAATGTTCGTGACTAGACTAGCATTTTAGCTAAACATCTTTCGTCTGACACTATTGTACGGAACAGAGGAAGAGTGTCACGAAGAGGATGATCTTGGGGTGGCGACGACGCCCGTTCTAGCTCGCAGACGCGAGGAGCCGCGTGTAGTTTCCCTAGCAGTTGTGTTTTCCCTCTGTATAATCAGGATTAGTTTCCAAATTAATTCAGTTTTTATTTATCCACAATACAGGTTTCCTGAAACCATTTGCCCTACACATATTAGGTGCAGGAAAAGTCACCCGTTATACAAAAAATCCCACGCCTCTGTTGCTTCTTCTCCATCGAAACCAACTCAACGACATTCCGTCTCCGATGGGCTGGGAGGAGACATATGATGTCGTGACAGCTCAGGAACGTGATATTGTGACAGAGCGAGTTCATCATTGCCAACATCCAGGGTGAGCCGAGGATAGCGACAACCCAGCAAGTCGAAGGGTCAAGCGAGGCTGCAAGGGGGTTGACAGTCGGGCTGCGATCACTCCCACCGAGATCGTCGGCGACCTGCGACAGCTGGTTCAGGTTTGGGTTCACGGCTTCACGCAACACAACCACCCAGGTGTGTCGCTTGCCCGGACTATCCTTCACAACTTCTCGATCATGGGGATAGAGGGAAGAAGTGAAACAAATGAGGGAGATAAAGACAAGATATATGCATGACTATTGTGCAAGGAAAAAGGCGGTGAAAGTGGAACCAGGACAGGAAAATGGTGATATTTGTGAATTGTATTCGTCATGTAAATTATCACTGATTTGTGTGTGATAACCTTTCCTAACTACATTCATGTTGTACTGATGTATAGTGCACCACTAGTTATGTGCTTTATTTCTATGTGAGTGTTGCCATTGCACAAAAGCAAGGTGGACGATCAACGGCCTGCCGATATGGTCATTGAACTGGTCGAGAAATCTATAGGAATCAGCGTGAACGCCGTGCAAATGGGAAGGCTGAATCATACATCTTAACCCCAATCATGGACGGAATATCAAAACCCCATGGTGGAAAATAGGTATCGAGATAGTTTATGCAAAGAAAATATTCCTAAATGGGAAATTTAGAAAGAGCGTCTAAATTTAGATGTTTGCAAGTGATGTAAATATTATGATGCATTTATATGTGGGACCATGTACTCTCAAACAATGTATTGATTATTTATTATATGCAATTTATAAATCAATGGTTATTGTATTGTTTTTACTTATCACCGTGGCATTAGCACGGATATTATACTAGTTGGTTTAAAAAGTATCTGGGCTATTTCTAGATGTTGAGATTTTTTTCTACCATTTCTACTGTATCTGTTTTTTTTTTTTTGCGATTTACATATCAATCTGGATTGTCTGAATGGCAACTACCAATTGATGTGGCTATTCACATGTGGCCTTGATGAGATTTAAATTTCTGGGCCTGATTTGCGCATTCCTGTTTTCGCAGCCTTATTCATAAGCTTTTTGTGGCATGCTAGGCTTAAATAATTTTCACATGGTCTGCACGGGCACGTGCAGGAGCAGGTTGCTGAGTGAAGCCCACGCTCCAGTTCTTTCAAGTATTCTTTTAAATTTTAGAAATTCATCAAAAACATTTGAATTTTAATAAAAATAAAATATGAAAGTTTTTATTCAACAAAAATAATCTCTTAGATTTAAAAAATATCCAAAATATTTTAATTTGAATAAAATAATCCCTGGTGCTTAAAAAAGTTATTAAGAATAATTGAATTTGAACTGTTATTAGGTATCGATATGAATATCGATTTTGAATGTGGTTTGATAATTCAAAAATGGTAAAAGGTGGCCATAAATTAATGGATGAGAAAAATCGTAACAAAACTTTCATAATAGTAAACAACTGTATCCTTATGATAGAAACTATTTTTCTAGGATTGTAGGAGAAAGAATCAATAGATTTCGACAATATGTGAGCAAATGATACACGTTTGAAATTATAATTATGAATCAAAATGTAAAAATCCATTTAGCTGAAGCACTAGTGTAAGAACAAGCGGATGATGATGTCATTATTGCCCGATATTGTTGTGGTTCACTGTAATATTGGACGTTGATAACATCATCATTGCCACATATTGTTGTGGTTCACCGCAATAGCGTACATTGATGACATCATCGATGCCCGCTATTACTGGGTCATCTGTATTTTCAATAGTGTTGCTTTTGCTGATGTGAGCGGTGACCCTTACAATAGCGTTGCACCCCAATGACATCAACAATGTCGCCCAATAATAGCGTTCTTTCTGTGCCTGTTATTACTGAAAAATGACCCATAATATTACTGGCTTCTTGTGTAGTAGTGGAATATGAAAACAATCAAGGGGCCTGCTTTGAGCCCAATGACACTATTGTTGTGCACGAGGGGATTACAGCAGAGCTAATAAATATAGCCCGCACGGGGATTAGAGCAGAGCTAATAATATAGCCAGCCACGAGCCAAATATTTATGTCGTGTCACATAACGCCAAACATAAGAAGGAACATGTATAAGGGCATGTGCAACCCCGACTATTTGCGTGTCTATGTGACATGGGTTGTTTATTGAATATTTAAATACTAAATGAATGCATGGCTTCATTTCACTTATCGGTCATTGGTTGGAAGGTCATTGCATGTCGGGAGTGCTGCTTCATCTCGACGATGGTCGACAACGATTGCCCCCTTTCTTCTCTCTATTCTTTTCTCTCCCCTCGAGTTAGGATGCTTCCGACGTGGCAAAGCTCTGAGCCTGCTGACAAAGCACCATAATACTTGTTCTTAGCTAACAACTTTAGCATGAGCTTAGACATCAAGTCAACATAATAATATTTCAACTCAGAAACAAAATTTTGTCAATTCTAACAAGTTTCAAGAGGACTTTCATGTTAGTTTGATCCATAAAATTAACAAAACCAGGGGGAAGAGCACAATGTTCAACGTTTTTAACTTTCCAGCCTGTGAGAATTTGTGAGCAAGAAAACAATCATCTCTCAATTATTTTGATTATATTGGAAGGAAGTTTCCAATTTTTTGTTGTGTGATCCCTAGTTCTAATCAAAGATAACCGAAAGCATTCCTCCAATCTTAGGGACAGTTTGGCAAAGCTCCACTCCCTGATTCTTTGCATTCACTCCCAATTCTCCTGGTAGAGTGATTATGTAGCTTAAAATGATTCTCTTTGACTCCCGGGGATAAACTCTTAGAATTACGATAGAGAATCATCATGACTAGTTTATTCAGCTCCCACCTCCTTAGCTCATTTTAGAGAATCATTTCTTACAATCAGTAGAGAATCACTTCTTCTGAAGAACAACATTTGGCGGAGCTTCTTTGATTCTCGCTCGATTCTCAGCTCAGTCAAGCTCTACCAAACTGGTCCTACGTATTAGTTTTCCAATCAGGTTTTTCATCCTTTCTTCAAATACATTAATGTGTAGATCAATTGATTTATTGGAATTTACCATCCATCCAGTGCAAAAGTGTATAAATAGTACTTTGAGTGCCACTAATTGTATGGGGTCTGTGTCCATCATTTGAAGTGGAACATCCGCGAACAGAAACAAAACTAGAGGGGCCAAAATCCTTCTTTTCTCAAATTCTAGGGTGCATTCTTGTGTGCGTATAAAAGAGGGTGGCAAGCATAACAGAGGGTGGGGGTGGGGGTGGGGGACAAGCCCACATTAGCTT
Organism: Chloris gayana; assembly: GCA_031894775.1. NCBI lineage: Eukaryota > Viridiplantae > Streptophyta > Magnoliopsida > Poales > Poaceae > Chloris > Chloris gayana. Next base: position 620,182 of record JAUNZO010005157.1, read on the forward strand.
CAATGTGGCTTCTCCGTTGTCTACCAACAGGTGAAGATCTCAAAGGTAGCCAATCTTGAATACTTCTAGACTTGAGAAATCCATATTATTTTGGTGAAACAGATATAAGATGCATATTCTTATGTCGCCTATTGGCTGACAATGTTACGATGAGCTTTACAGAAGAATTTTGGAGTAAGACTATCCTTAAGTCACTGACTCACAAATATGTTCTTGGCCATGTACAGTTTGTGCATGTCATCAGAGATGGCCTAATGATATTCAACAAGTATCCCTTGCTGTCAACCGTACGTAGTACATTCTTCTTCTTCAATAGAGTCGTCGAAAAGTGTGTTGGTTCTGGAAATCCAAGCTACATAAGCACACCCACACTCGGGTCACATAAGAGTGCACCATGTACGATAACGGTTTAGGTTGGTTAAACTAGAATGCTTTAAATGGCATCCTATCCCACACGTCAGTGACAAATCCGATCCCATAATGATGGTATAGGGTTTTATATATTTTTAGGTGGCATACAAGAAAAATCCTCAATTTGTTAGCACAATTGTCTTTGGGGTTCCAAAAATATCCTAAACCCTTGCCCAAATGGGACCGGACATAGGTCAAACATGCATTGGGTTGTCTTAATGTCTGCATATCATCTAGAACACCTTTGATCAGGAAACAAATTCTGTGCGGGAGGGTCGTATTTTCCTCCTATGCGACCCTACGCTGATGCAGGCCACATGCAATTTTTAATGCACAGAGAAAAAGATGAATTCCTACTTCCTAGTTTCCTACGCTAGAGAGAAACGACATCGTGAAGGCTTGCGGCTCCTCTCCGCTCCTGGACGGCTCCGCTCCGCACCACAATTGAATTTGTCTTCGAGACAAATCGTTATCTTCGCGATTCAAGATTTCAGATCGAGCCGGTGCTCCTCCGCGGTCATGGCGACCTCCTTCCCTAGCCGCCGCGGTCCGAAGCTGCATTCAGCGGTGACGATGCTATCTCCTCTCCGAGTCACAGTTCACGACGTTCCTCACAACGGTCACTAAGGGGAAAACCATGTTTGTCGAGTGTCGATCTATTTGTTACGCGCCTTTGACAAATAACATTTATACCTAGTGTCAAATAAAGAACACTTGGTAAAAATAAAAAGACTCGACAAAAACCGCTTTACCGAGTGTCAAATAAAAGATACTCGACAAAGATTAGTGTTTACCGAGTGTTTTCTATGGTACTCGGCAAACACGGTTTTGCCGATTGTTTTATTTTGTGGCACTCGGCAAAGATTTCAGTCTGCCGAGCCTTTTTTTAATTCAACAAAAAATATTTTTCTCTCGTTTAGTCCCAAAACTTTTCGTAGTCAATACATACAACATGTAGTACTCAATGTGAAATTTTGATATATTTTTAAATTTATTTGCTATATTTAACTTACTAATTATATTTCAAGCAATTTTTTGAATCAAGTAAAATTTGAACTATAAGTGATTCAAATAATAATATAAAATGAGTTAAAACTATATTCGTATTATATAGCCTAATTTTAGATTTTCCCAATGAAATAAACTGAAAATTGATATATCTTGCTGAAAAAATATGACCATGTGTTCAAATGATTTTTAAATTCTTAAAAAAGCAAATAAAGTCTGAAAATTATGAAATTGGCATTATATGGTGGTATTATACGTGGAAGCTAAGATAAAAAGTAGAGAATGTTTTGCACAACTTGTCATGTGCGTTGCTTACAAAATGGAGAATCTCCGAAGAAAACCTTAGAGTTCAAATAAATTTTTAGGATTTGGAGTCACAGTGATGGTTGAATTCGAATTTGACTTCAAATCATTTTGTAGAGGTCATATATTATATAAACTGTGTCATACCAAAATTTGATAATTTTAAATTTTTGTTAAAGCAAGCTGAATTTTTTTTGCTGAGTGCCTCGAAAAACACTCAGCAAAGGCTTTGCTTCGAAGGCCAAGCCGAACCGAGCGGCCGCTGTCCCTATCTGGAAGCCAACCACGTAGCCTGCCTGGTCATTAAGCTAATGAAATCCAATGGTTTGTGCTCCACGTGGCCTGCATCGGCGCAAGGGTCGCATGGTAGGAAAGTACAACCCTCCCGCACAGAATTTTTTTTCCTTTGATCACCTTCAAGATGAAGGAATACCGATAACTAGGTTTGGATAAGTAGGATAAGAATATAAAACAATTAAGAAGATGAAAGATATTGATTTTGATTAATTCAATGTCCTTTATAAGGTGGGGAGATATTTTCCTATTTGCAATAGAAAATCTTACAAATTCTATGCCAAACATGGTTTGAACTTTCAAAACCAGTTGGATTGGTTTTAAAAAACTGGCCGATCTATTTCTAGACATCTAATTTTTTTTTAACATCGTAATTTTTGTATATGATTTATTTTAATGTGATTTACATATCCATCTGGATTTTCTCGATGACATAGCAGTGAATTGGTGATGTACCATATTTTGATGTGCTTATTCACATGTGGGCTTCATGAGAATTGAATTTTTGGAGCCTCATCACGAGCTTTTAGTTGTCGTGCTCGCATAATTTTTCACATGGTGGCATGAGCAGGTTGCTGAGTCAAGTCGTCTGCCTTTCTGTTCAGCAACATGCTGTGGCAGAAGGGCACATGCATGCAACCCCCAGGCCAGTACAAGACGATGAATGGTGGCCTGCCTGCAACTGAGTACGACCTTTTCCTGCGGAGTGATTATCGTGTCTGAAGCGAGTCGTATGTGGTAACTTGACTCTTGCTCAGGTGCAGCTAGAGCTCGTCGTAGGTATTCTGAAGTGACCTTGAGCGACACAAAAATAAAACATTCCAGTGCTCGGACAGTCGGATCTCGACCTCCACACTGTTATTTTGTTGGGCTCGACATGATGCCGCAGGGGAGCATGGCGCTGTCAAGCCTCTTCGTTATCTTTCTTGGCACCACATTGCCTCTACTAGTCTTCTCCCCTGCATGTAATTCTCACAAATATGTCTGCCTACCCTGTGGATATTACAACGGCGACGATGATACTTCCAGATGATTCAGTTTGTGCTAAGCACTACTATTTGTTTTTTATATTATTGCAGTGGCAGGACATGTGGGAGTGAGCTACGGCAGGGTGGCCAACGACCTGCCGGACCCGGAGTCCGTGGTGCAGCTGCTGATGCGGAACGGCATCACCATGGTGAGGCTGTACGACGCCGACCCGGCGGTGCTCGCTGCCCTGGCCAACACCGGAATCAAGGTGCTGGTGATGCTGCCCAACGAAGACCTGGCCGCCACGGCCTTGAGCCGGCCGTACGCGTTCCAGTGGGTGGTGCGCAACGTCATGGCGCACTACCCTGCCACGCTGATCGACGGAGTCGCCGTCGGGAACGAGGTGTTCGTGGAGAGGCCGCACCTGACGCGGCAGCTCGTCCCGGCCATGATCAACGTTCATCAGGCACTGGCGAGGCTGGGCCTCGCGAACTTGATCAAGGTGTCCACGCCGATCGCGTTCAGCGCGCTCCGGGACACGTACCCGCCGTCGTCGGGCCGGTTCCGCGACGACATCGCGGAGCCGGTGATGAAGCCCATGCTCCGGTTCCTGGAACGGACGGGGTCGTACCTCACGGTCAACCCCTACCCGTTCTTCGCGTACGCCGAGCATCCACATCATATCCCGCTCGAGTACGCGCTTGGGAACTACACGCTCGGCAAGCGCGACGATAACACCGGACTCGTCTACCACAGCCTGTTGGACGCGATGATCGACGCCACGTATTTTGCGGTGGAGAAATTGACCGGGCATGTGAACATCAGGTGAGAGTTGCACTTGCTCCTCCTCCTGGTTGCAAGTTTTCCGGGTAATAAATAAAATGGCCTACATGAATGATAGAAAACGATCTTGTTTCTAGGCATCCTTCGGGGAGAGGCTCCAACAAGGGTCATCATCATCCCCGTACAAAATTTACAGAGACTGGATGGCCGTCACGCGGAAAAATAAAAAACGGGAAGAAGGGTTTGGAGGCTGACGACGATGGATTCCAGGCGGCGACATTGGCCAATGCCGAGGCATACAACAACTACATCATAAACCGTGCACGTTCCCACAACACGGGCACCCCGTACTGCCCCCACGCCGGCACGGATGTCTACATCTTCGCCCTCTTCAATGAGAACCTCAAGGGCCAAGGGCCAGACGACGTCGAGCGTTATTTCGGACTGTTCCACCCGAATATGACTAAGGTGTACGAGTTCGACTTCCATGGCGGCCTGCGGAAGGAGAAATGCTGGGTGGCCAACGCCTCGGTAGGGGACGCGGGGCAGCAGCACGGTGTCACTTCCGTGACCGAGGGACTCGCGTCTTCGCCGTAGCAAAACGCAGTAGCCTACCACCAACAAAGTGAGTTATTTCTCAATCTTCCATTGTTTCCTTAGCTCTCTAATCGTCAGAATCTAGTAACCTGACAGTTGTTTCTTCCACTGTTTACTACAGAGTATGGACAGTTGGACACTCTGTTCTTCCATAGAAGGCCTGGCCACCTGCATCAAAGAAACAACAGCTAACCGTGTGAAGGCCATGCCTACCATCTACTCAGTTTCCATGTGATCCTCTAGTAATAACTTTCAACAAAAATCCTGTCTAGGCCGTAATCCATTGAAATTATGTGTTACGATTACGGACCCCTCGTGACTTGTAAATTATATGCGCCTCTTAATCTGGTTCTCGCGAACAGTGACTGCATCCGGGTCATCAGATCATGGGAGAACAACCCTGTTGACTGTAAATATTTCAGTATTTGTAGTTGCATTGGCTAGGCTCCGGTATTATTCCGGTGCCGGAAAACCAGAGGACATCTACAATATATGTGTATGTCAGCATATTTTACTTACATTTCTTGTCCTTTGACATCACATTTTATTTTCTGACTTATTCAAAAAAAATTAAGAAAATATAAAAACAAATTATTCGTATTTAAAGTACTGCGGTGGAACTTAGATTCAATTTGGTACGTGCTTTTTTGGCAGCATCGATATATATGCAGGGCATTGTAAAGAACTCTAACATGACAGGACCAAATGGATCATGTTTAGTAGACAGTCTAGTAGATACCTTTTTTAAGGAAACTACGGCCAGCCAACATGAACAATTTTATTAGAGATGTGGCAGACCACATATTACAAGAGAGTTGCGGACATTACAAGAGAGGTACAAGAAGGGAAGCCCATACTCCCAACAGACCGAACCACAACAACACGCCAACACAAGACGAATAAGATATGCCGGTCATCTAAGGCCAGTCTCAATGCAAGGTAACCGTGTATCTAAGGTTTCATGGGGATGAAACTCCATTAATGTCTCTCTTTATAAATTTCATGTCACATCACCACTTTTGCTTATGTGGCATGCTATTTAAAAAGTTTGAAATCCTTATGAAACTTGGATTGACACTGGCCTAAGAGCATTATTGTTGAACAACATACTTGTTAGATCCCAAAGGTCATTGGCTCACCCACTACCCCTCCTTCCATTCTCATTTTGTATAAAACAGTTAATCTAGAGTTGCTAATATCTGGACACTGTCCATTTAAGTTGGTACTGCAAACCCTCTGTACCCCTTTATTTGCCAACCAATATTCCCTCACCAGTTACCAAAAACAACCATGGGAACGGGCCACATTGGGCCACACAATCACAAACTTGCGAGCACATAACATTACAAAATATTACATGAATACATTAAACATGTATAGAGTATGGTATCCACAATCACATAATAAAATGTCATGTAGAAAATCCTCAGAGGAGAAAATCTGTAGCCAGGCAACAGTACCTGTAACAATATGTCAAAATAGTATATTGGCATGAGTGAATGCCGACTGGTTTTCAACTGCAAACCTTTCTCTATAATATTATTTTTTAAAAATAATTTTATTGCGACTTTGAAGTCTTAAATATATGCAGGTAAGGTAAAAAAACTGGTGTCCTAGGAAAATGTAGATGTTTCCAGTTATAGTAGCTAGCTTTGCCGTTATATAATGATAACTGGACAATAATATACTAAGGTACACGCCTATTTTAGGTTCATTTATTTTGATGGGAGTATTGTGTATTTTAAGCACATACAATTTTATTTTGGCTTTAAGTTTATTAATTTTCTTTTTGGTGGATATTTTTGTGGATAGATATGGACAAGTAGAGTTAAATTATTTTGTAACTGCAGTGATGTGTACAACTTTGAATTCTTTTTCTCTAACTCAGATAATAAATTGTAGAACCTGACACAAAAAATATGAGCTTATCTTCTTGGAAAAACAATAATGAATAATATGTTTATCATACGTAACGTAGATAGGTGAAGTATAAAGAGACATTGGTTGTAAATATCTGCCCAAAATTTCAAGTATCTGACATCAACACAAACTGAGTAAATAGTGCCAAGGTCGTAAGAATGGTTCATGATTTACAATATAGGTAAATGAAGGACTTGGTGAAAGGAAATAACACCTGTTTTATCTAATCAAATTAATAATATACGATTTTCAAGTTCTGTTTTGCGTACATGGCAGTACCGAATTTTTTTGTTGCAAAAAAAGAATTGTTTTTTTTCTTGAAAAGTTCATTTAGTTTTTTTTTAATCCATGCCCATGCCGTAGTTTGGTAGCCGGCGATCAACCACGGCCAAGTGGATTGGTGGGCTGGGCAGAGTAGTAAGCCTCGGTCATGTACGTGGTGAAGCGCTTCCTCTGTTGGAGCATAGTAGTTGACTACTTGACTTGGACCTGCCACCATGTTAGTCGCATGGGCGTAGAGCAATTGGCACTGCAAGTTCTCGTCCATTATTCTTCACAACCATGCACGAAGCAACCATGCAGTCAGGCGTGGCGGCGTGCGCTGTGTCTTGCAGTGCGGTTCCATCGATCGGCTATAAATTCCCGGGCACGCATCATTCTTTCCTCACCCGATCTCATCGTATCTCAGTGCCAACTGCAGGAGAGAATGGCGCTCACTCGCGGGTGCTTCGTCCTCCTCCTTCCCTTGCGACAGGTAATGACTGCGCACGAATACTTATGTCTGTTTCAGGAACCCTGCACGATGCGGCTCAGACATAACTAATAACTCTTGTGCGGTTCTCGGTGACATCATTTTTGCAGAGGCGAGCGAGATGGGCGTGAACTACGGCAGGGTAGCCGACAACCTGCCGGACCCAGCGAGGGTGTCCAACCTGCTCCAGGCCAACAGCATGACCATGATCAGGATCTTCGACGCCGACCAGGGAGTGCTGACGTCGCTGGCCAACACCGGCATCAAGGTCATGGTGATGGTGCCCAACGACCAGATTGCCGCCACGGCCGCGAGCCCGTCGAGCGCGCTCCAATGGGTGAAGAGCAACGTGGTGCCCTACTTACCCTCGACGCAGATCAACGGCGTGGCCGTGGGCAACGAGGTCTTCAAATCGAACCCGGACTTGGTGCAGCAGCTCGTCCCGGCCATGGCCAACGTGCACGCAGCGCTGGCGCAGCTGGGCCTGGACCAGGGCGTCAAGGTGACCACGCCGGTCTCCTTCGACGTGATCAAGGACGGGTCCTTCCCGCCGTCCAACGGCCGGTTCAAGGACGACCTCGCGCAGCCAGCCGGTGATGAAGCCCATGCTGGAGTTCCTGAAGCAGACGGGCTCGTCCTACCTCACCATGAACATCTACCCCTTCTTCGCCTACGCCGCGCAGCCCGACGTGATCGGCCTCGACTACGCCCTGGGGAACCCCAACCCCGGCGTCCCCGACGACAACACGGGCGACACCTACTACAACCTCTTCGACGCCATGCGCGACACCGGGCACTACGCCATGGAAGCTCTGGGCGATTACGCGAACGTGAGCCTGTACGCGACGGAGACCAACTGGGGATCGCGCGGGAGGGTCGTCAGGGCGGCGGCCGCCGGCTCTTATTAGACGCCTCCGCGCCCGACGGCGGCGCCGAGACCGTAGCCAACGCGCAGGCGTACGTGAACTACCTCATCAACCGCGTGGTGGCCGGCCAGAGACGGGAACGCCGCACCGGCCCGACGCCGACTTGGACGTGTACATCTTCGCCTTGTTCAACGAGGACGGCAAGGGCGGCCCCGACAACGTGGAGTCCAACTTCGGCCTGTTCTACCCGAACATGACCAAGGTGTACGAGTTCAGCTTCCTACGCGGGGGCCGGCGCCGGAGAGCTGGTGCGTGGCGAACGCGGGGGTCGGGGACGCGAGGCTGCAGGCGGCGCTGGACTGGGCGTGCGGCAACGGCGCGGACTGCAGCGCCATCCAGCCCGGCGCGTCGTGCTTCTACCCGGACACCAAGCTCGCGCACGCCTCCTACGCGGTCAACAGCTACTACCAAAACGAGAACCGTGCACCCGGGGCGTGCGACTTCAACGGTGCAGCCTCCATCGTCTACCAGAAACCGGCAGGTGAGAGACACTGCTAGCTGGGCTCCCATCTCGTAATCGTTTCACGTCGTCGCTTATGTCTGTTCCGTCATTTACAGACACGTGCGGCGTGAACCCGATGAACTGGTGCGTGGCGAACGCGGCTGTCGGGGACGCGCGGCTTCAGACGGCACTGGACTACGCCTGCGCAAACGGCGCGGACTGCAGCGCCATCCAGCCCAGCGGCTCGTCCTTCCAGCCTAACACCATGGCCGCGCACGCCTCCTACGCGTTCAACAGCTACTACCAAAACAAGGGCCGCGCTGCCGGCACGTGCGACTTCAACGACGCCGGCTCCGTCGTCAACCAGCAACCAGCCAGTGAGCGCCATAATCATTTGAGTCCTAGATACATCGCCGTTACGAGATCGAATGATCGGTTTCCTTTGCGATTTGCAGACACCTGCGGCACGACGGCGACGACCTGGTGCGTCGCAAACTCGGCGGTCGGCGACGCGCGGCTGCAGGCGGCCTTGGACTGGGCCTGCGGCAACGGCGCGGACTGCAGTGCCATCCAGCTAGGCCGGAGGGGCGTGCTTCGATCCCAACACAAAGGTCGCTCACGCATCATACGCATTCAACAGCTACTACCAGGGCAAGGGCCGCGTGGCCGGGACCTGCCACGATCGTCAACCAAGCACCTGGTGAGTTCCATTCCATGCGGTTTTCCGCGCCATTATATGCAGCTTTCGCTGTTTGCGCAGCCCCATTGGCTACAGCTCATGTCTTACTCATTCGTTCTGTCTACTGCAGAGTTCGGGAACTGCGTGCTCCCGTCAAATGGCTGAACTGAAGAAGCGTTGGGAAGAGTGTGAAGACAACTACTAGTATGTCACTACACAGGAGACGCGCACCTTTGATAGGATATATTATCCACACGATATATTCAGTTACATGAAAAGTTCATTTCATATAGAAGCAGACAATAAAACGCGGAAGAAGCCGACAAGAGTTACAAAAGGCTTCTGTTTTTAATTTCAAACTTCTCATACCAATGTAGCTGTTGACTATCAATAAATTATAATAGTCATTTACATCTCTACTGTTCGAACTCTGCTCTGCCCCTTAGTTATTTCGAGAGCAGTTTTATACTGTCCAAAATACTCAAAATATTGATCTATAATTTCCTTAAAACTACTGGCCAGCATGCATCATATCGGGGTAATTTAAATAAAAAAATTCGTAGTAAAACATGAGTGATGAAGAAGAAGCCATGGACCCAAACCCTAGGAACAAGTAATGATATTCATAGAAGTGCTCATGGGCGGATGTTGGACATGTTAGATCGGTAGATCTACAACTTAAACATGAACTTAATTAATACTTAATCCAGGATCACTAGTCTAACAAATAGATCACATCTAGAACATTAACTAATGCGGAAAAGAACGGTTCGGCGTATACCGGCGGCGGTGTTGTCCATCGTCGTCGGTGTAGCGGTGGTGAAGTCGATGGCGAAGGCGCTGTCGGGGATGTAGCGGAGTCTCTCCTTCAGCGTCTTCTTGAGATAGCGGAAGCCTTCCGGACGGTATCGGGTTTGCCCCGGTCGAGGACGTCGAGCTTCCGAGCCTTCCAGCGCCCTTAGCGATCGGTGGGTGAATTAGGGTTTGGGTAAACCTTGGATTGCGTGAGAGAAACCCGATGGGGGTTGACCCTCTACTTATATAGTGCTGTAGGCTCGGGGCCGAGTCCATAGGAAATCTTAGGTTTGCCTCCCGATCACGGCAAAAAACGAACCCGGATTTGTTGCCAAAACGGAGATACGGGAAAACCGGATCTCCCCTATATTTGTTGTTCGGTTGTTGAACGAGGTCAACAAATCCAATCCAACATTCTCCCCTTGACCGAAGGTCAACAACTCAAACTTACTCTTAACTTAATCTAAAGCTCTTCCTCGAGAAAATCAGCAAGTACTAGACCAATGCGTCGTCAGCAGCACCACGGCATACCGAGACAGCATTGCCCATAGTCTTACCGAGAAACTTTGTTAGAACTCTTATTCTTATTTGGGAAAATTAGTGGCCGTAAAATCAGGACTGATCAAGGACTACTCACCGGGCCCATGCCTGGGACATGTGTCTGAAAGAGGGTTGGTGGTAGACCTTTTGTGAGCAGATCCGCTATATTAGTCTTAGTACTTATGTGCTCAATCTTAAGTGTTTGGTCCTGGTTTCTTTCTTTTACGATACGATATTAAAGATCAATGTGTTTTTAAGCACCACTTAGTTTATCGTTAGTGGAAAAGAAAACTATGACTTGATTATCGCAGTGCATTGTGATAGGTCTTGAGATACTATCAACAACCTTTAATCTCGGAATGAAATTCTTAAGCCATAGTGCATGTCCCGTGGCATCATAACACGATACAAACTCAGCTTGCATCGTAGATCTAGCTGTTACACTTTGCTTACAACTCCTCCACGATATCGCTTCCCCATGCTAGCATGAATACATATCCGGAAGTGGATTTTAATTCATCTTGATCACCAGCAAGGTCATCGTCGGTGTAACATTCAACCTCAAGGTTGTCCGATCTCCTATATGTGAGCATATAGTCCTTAGTGCCTTGACAATATATTAATGCCTTCTTAACGGCAACCCGGTGAGCCCATCCAGGATTAGACTGATATCTACTAAGTATTCCGGTCGTAAATGCCAAGTCCGGACGCGTATAGACTTGAGCGTACATCAAGCTTCTAACAGCTGATGCATAAGGAACATCTTTCATCTTATCTTCTTCTAATTTATTCTTAGGGCATAACTTTTGACTTAACTTATCACCCTTATGAAACGGAACATTTGATGTTCCACACTTATCCACCTTATATCTCTTAAGCATCTTCTCAATATAAGCTTTATGAGATAATCCTAGTATTCCTTGGGCTCTGTCTCAGTATACCTCAATGCCCACCACATAAGAGGCATCACCAGGATCCTTCATATCAAAATGAGATAAAAGGAAATTCTTAGTCTCATACAACATGTTCTTATCGTTGCATGCTAATAGTATGTCATCCACATACGAGTACTAGGATTATTAATTTTCCATCCTTATCTTTGATATAGATACAACTATCTACATCATTCTCTTTAAATCCGGATCTCTTAATAACTTCATCGAATTTAAAGTTCTACCTGTCTGGACTCTTGCTTAAGTCCATAGATTGATTTTCTTAATCTACATCCCATGTGCTCCTTACCCTTAACAGCAAAGCCTTCCGGTTGAGCCATATAAATGGTTTTTATCTAAATCACCATTTAGAAATACAATCGTAACATCCATCCGATGTAACTCCATATCAAAATGAGCTACAAGTGCCATGATGATTCTCAAAGAATCTTTTGTAGACACAGGAGAGAAGGTCTCATTATAATCGATCTCTTTCCTCTCGTGTAAACCCTTTAGCTACAAGTCTTGCTTTGAATCTTTCGACTTTCCCGTTGGAATCACGTTTTGTCTTGTAGACCCGTTTACAGCCTACTGTCTTGACTCCATCAGGAATTTCTACTAAATCCCAAACCTGATTAGAACTCATAGACTTAAGCTTTTCATCCATGGCTTCAATCCATTTAGTGGAATTCTCACTCTCAACCGCTCTGTCTAAAATTGGCAGGGTCACTTATCTTCCCGACATCATATAAATCCTCACTTAAATATGACTCGTAAATGCTAGGTAGTGCCCGTTTCCTTTCCCGATGTGACATTCTTAATGGTTGGTCCAACAACCGAGTCGGGATCACGCCGAGCCGCAGGTTGTGCTCGAACGTTTGCCGCCGGAGCTGGAACATCGATAGATAGAGCATTAGCTCCAACGGCCGGTGCCCGAGCTCGATGGATCGGCGCTCGTGGCGCCTGCACCTGAGTGGCTGCCACGGTGCTACTTACTTGAGGAATAATTGGCGGTACAAATTATATCTCGATAGGCTCTAGGAAATCCGAGTTAGGAAGATTAACCCGTAATTCGTCGAGACTTATATCCCTCTTAGAAAAACTTCCATTGATTCCCGAGTCCTCTAGAAATACAGCTTGTCTTGTCTCAACGAACTTAGTAGAACGACCAGAGACAGTAGAATCGGTATCCCTTAGACTTATCCGGGTATCCGATAAAATGACAGCTCACTGTCTTAGAGTCTAATTTCTTATCCTATGGATCGAATAACTAAGCCTCGGCGGGACAGCCCCATACTTTTAAATAATTAAGTGACGGTTTCTTTCCATTCCACAACTCAAAAGGTGTCTTGGGAAAGAAGGAACCTGTTTAAGAATGTGAGCAGTTGTCTTTAAAGCTTCCATCCACAGCTCCACCGGCAAGTTAGAATGATTGAACATGCTACGTACCATATCCGATAACGTAGGATTGTGCCGCTCAGCCACTCCATTTTGTTGTGGTTCTCCGGGCATGGAGTATTGCGCTCTTATGCCATTTTCTTCTAAATACTTAGCAAAAGGTCCCTTAATTTGACCATATGTTGCATGTTTCCCGTAGTATTCTCCACCCCGATCTGATCTCACTACTTTAATGGAAGTGTTATGTTGTTTCTCAACCTCCAACTTATAATTGGGTAGATATGTCCATAGCGAAAATAATCATCGGTATAAAAGAATCATAGCCGTCTCATCGATGTTACAGAGAGCGGGCCACGGATATTTGTGTGAATTATTTATAAAACGCTGGTACTCCTAGTGGCTCCTTTCTTAATAGTATTAGCGTATTTTCCCTTAATGCAATCGATGCATTGTTCTAAATTGGAGAAGTCTAATTCATAAAGTATTTCATGTTTAATGAGACGTTCCATTCTCCCCCTCGAAATGTGGCCGAGACGACAATGCCACAATTTCAAATAAGTCTCATCATCACGCTTATGCTTATGTGAAATACTAGCAACATTCATCACGGAATCATCAAGAGAGAGCATATAAAGTTTGCCTTGCCGAGTAGCAAGACCCACATTTATTGAATTAAACTTTATCGCACACTTATTGTTGCCAAACTCACAAATATGTCCCGAATCATCTAAAGCCGATACAGAAATTAAATTTCTCTTAAACTAGGAACATAAAGAACATCCTCTAAACTAAGTTGGAAGCCGCCGGCAACTCTAAGTGGAAGCTCCCAATTGCCTTCAACTTGAACGACGTTCCCATCAGCCACTCTTAGGCTCCCCCCCCCCTCCTTATAGTTCGGATCAAACGGAATACATGTAATGAATTATAAATGTGCACAAGTGGCACTCGAGTCAATCCACCAAGTATTATGGGAAAAATCTGCTAAGAATACCTCATCAATGAAAGAAACAACATCAAACTTATCATTACCTTGCTCCTTCGACCATTCTTTAAAGCCTGGACTAGTCTTCCGAAGATGCTTAGGTGAGCCATAGAAAGAGCACGTCATCTTTCCACCCTTAGACTGGTGGTTCTTGAAGTTGTTATTGTTCTTGGGAGCAATCTTGTTCCCATTCTTCTTCGTCTTCTTATGGACTTTCTTGCTGCCATCCGACTCATGCTGGTTCTTAGGAGGATTGTTGATGTTGAGGTTGCCAACCATGTTCACAACATTCTCCTTCATTTTCTCAGTATTAATCCTCTCTTCTTCTTCAACACAATAGCCAATCAACTCGGTGATAGTCCAAGACTCCAAGTGTTCTTGTTGGTGTTGTAGTTGATCTTAAAGGGACCGTATCGAGTGGGCAGTGAAGTCATGATTAAATGCACAAGGAAACCATCGGAGATCTCCATCCGCATGTCCTTAAGCTTGTTAGCCATGTCACACATGCTTAGAATGTGCTCCCTTGTGCCAACCGTACCTTCATACCGAGACCCTACCAATTTCATGATGAGAGTGCTAGCATAGGTCTTAGAAGAGCTCTTAAAGTTTTCCTCAATCTTAGCTAGCAGCTCCCTAGTAGTCGGATCAACTTCTTGTGCGGTCTTAGTGGGGACGGCTCCCTTAATGCCATTACTTATGGTCTGTTGCATGACCGTGATGGCCATGCGGTTAGACCTCTCCCACTTCTCATAAGCGAGTGTAGGGTCGGCTCCTGCAGCAGATGCAACAGTCGATCACTCCTCGGCGTCACATCAAGATCATTCCATGCCAAGCAAGTGGTGACCTTGCCCTTCCAGATCCGGAAAGTTCGCTCAATTGAGCGGCTCGATGTTGTTGAGGAAAGAGGCAACGGCATTGATGTTACTCTCACTAAAAAAAGGAAACTTAGTTTAGTAGTCATATACAATGAAATGCAAATAAAACGTATGAAAATAACCCTACGGTGGTTTAATTAAATTCATACAATTAAATGTCAATCTGCATCACCAGTGGGGAAAACAAACCAAATTCATCTTAATACTCATGATTACAAAACGGTGGTCGAAGTAATCACAAGTAGAGGCATCTCAAAGTATAGTGGTGGATTTAAATACTTAAATATAAACACCAACAATACTTAAAACTAATTAATCTGAAGAAATAATTGACTCATCTCAATTTAATACTGAAAACTTAAATATAATAACATAATTATCTTAGCTTAAACAGGGCAATTATTAGCAAGGATTAATACTTAGGAAAAACGCCGAAACGTTGCCTGCATGCAGCCTAGGTGCGGCCAGCACGTCACGTGCAGGTGGTGGCGCTCGGGAGCTCTCGTCTCCGCGCGTTGACCTAGCGCAACGCAGAGCACGATGCGTGGCCCGCGCATGGCGCAACAGCCTAACTAACGAGCAGCCCGCAGCTAGCAGCACGCGCACGCGGACTTGCGTCGCGCGGCCCAGCATGCAGACGCGCCGAAGTGCTTTGGGCTAAGGAAACCAGCCAGCAGGCCGCTGAAGCGGCCTAGCAAAGCGCGCAGAGGGGGCTGAAAGTGGTTGGCCCAGCCGGCTGAGGTTTTCCTAGCTCCGCCTAAATCGCAACCGTTGCACGCGATGAACGGCCAGGAGAAGCCCGGATCTCACTTAAATAGGGAAATTTTGTCAGCCAGTTGACCCTAAATCATTTTTCACTCCCTCCCCCATTCTTACAGCAGCAGGTAGCCGCAAAGTGAGTGAGAGTGAGTGGCTCAGCAGCAGCACCATTGCTTATGTGCCCGCGCATGCAACTGCAGCCAGGGCCGCGCATGGAGGTGCGGTGCGATGCAGAGCCATCGCGGGATCACTCGTCGGCGCGCGCGTTCCCCTTGCGGTGAGCGCGCCGCCGTCGAGAGGTTCCATGACGGCTTCCTAGTGTCCTTAATCTTAATCTTAAGGTAAAGGTACAGTAAGGGTTAAGGTTATAGAAAGTTACATGTGTGTGTGTGTTTTTGATTCGATGTTTTCGCAACTCTCCTTTTCTAATCTTCATCTTAGCATGTGACATGGCATGAAATAATAAAATTCCAACTCTAACTTACTTAGATCTGAGCTAAAAACATGATAGACTTAACTTAAAACTGCTCTGAACTAATAGATCTAATGATGTACGTAAAACCGACGGACTAAACTGAGCTTAAGCATGACTAATGAATTAATCATCACCTCTGACTTAACTAAAACCGAACTACTAACATGAAAAACTAGTGGATCTAAGTAGACTAGCATAAAAGCGTCTGATACCAAATGTTAGATCGGTAGATCTACAACTTAAACATGAACTTAATTAATACTTAATCTAGGATCACTAGTC
This sequence comes from Chloris gayana, assembly GCA_031894775.1. Lineage (NCBI taxonomy): Eukaryota > Viridiplantae > Streptophyta > Magnoliopsida > Poales > Poaceae > Chloris > Chloris gayana. The sequence continues at coordinate 636,303 of JAUNZO010005157.1, forward strand.
TAACAAATAGATCACATCTAGAACATTAACTATTGCGGAAAAGAACGGTTCGGTGTATACCGGTGGCGGTGTTGTCCATCGTCGTCGGTGTAGCGGTGATGAAGTCGATGACGAAGGCGTTGTCGGGGATGTAGCGGAGTCTCTCCTTCAACGTCTTCTTGAGGTAGCGGAAGCCTTCTGGACGGTACCGGGTTTGCCCCGGTCAAGGACGTTGAGCTTCCGAGCCTTCCAGCGCCCTTAGCGATCGGTGGGTGGATTAGGGTTTGGGTAAACCTTGGATTGCGTGAGAGAACCTCGATGGGGGTTGACCCTCTACTTATATAGCGTTGTAGGCTCCGGGCCGAGTTCAATAGGAAATCTTAGGTTTGCCTCTCGATCACGGCAAAAACGGACTCCGGATTTGTTGCCAAAACAGAGATACGGAAAACCGGATCTCCCCCATATTTTTTGTTCGGTTGTTGAATGAAGTCAACAACACGAATCCAAGAGGACAATCTGGTAGCATCAAAAGAAAATTATTTTTGACAATGGAAATGCCTCACTAGCCCAATGGAAACCATCTTCCAAGGAAGAGATGGTTGTCCTGAGGGCTTTACCTACTAGAAAGTTCTTGATGACAAGTTTGTATAGGAAGTATGTACTGACAACTTTGTATCTTCTAGTGAAGACTTTTTTAGGAATATCCATGAAATTCTCATGGAAAAGGGAAAGCATCCAACCAATCATCCGCCTTTGCAATAATGAAATTATAAGAATTAACCTAAAGTAGCCCAATATATGTTTGTTTCTAAATTACCAAGCTCTGCCACTATAAAACATGATATGCGAGAGTATGGCAAGGATACATGTAGGCTCTGAACCGGCTCAGACTTAGTAGGAACAAGATCAAGGACGGCTTGGGGATGGATACATTAGCTTTGATGGGCAAGTCGTGGTCAAGGAGGATAATTTTTGGTGTTTAGTATCGATGTTGTGAAAGGACAACTACATCGATGAAGATGCACAACATGAAAGAAGAACTATAACACAGAGAAAGATTACCCACCGCTATGGTATCGTAGCTAAAAATAAAGCTCTGTAGCGGTCGATGGTGTGCAGGTCAACACTCGCCACTATAGTTCCAATAAAAAAATATAAGTAAGACCCGCGGCCGCTCGCCCGCTGCTCCCCGCCACCGGCCATCCATGGATCTGGCCACCCCGTTGCTGCCAGATAGGGTTGGCCCCACCACCACCCCATGCCCGCTAGAGAGGGGGTGGCCCCAATCTAGTCGGCCGCCGCCGCCACGCACCTGCCGGAGATGGGGCAACCCTGATCCGGCCAACCAGACCACCTCGCGTCATCACCTGCTATTGTTGAGGAGGGGTCGGCATGGAAGGGCCAGTGAAGGCGGTGGGGGGGTGGGGGGGGGGATTCGGAGGGGTGATGGCATCGTGGAGAAAATCGGTTTCATCAAAGAAACAGATTTTTATTAATGCATTAGATCACTCTATTTTGTCTTTCATTTTTTAGTTATAGTATTCACTAGCATTGGATATACTAATCTAATGTAGTACTAAAAATAATTGATCACAATAAAACAAGAGGTGAATTATTAATGAATTACTACTGCATTATTTACTTGCTAGCATTGAATTACTACTGCATTATTTACATGCTTAGTCAAAATGATATCGTATATGATAAATGTCCAAAGAAAACTTATATGAAGGGTATCTACTGGGGAACACATTGGTGTCAAACGTGGTCGCTGCTTCAAAAGTGTGAGGAGGACACATGCATGGTTAAGAATGCATGCCATTCGCTGGAGACAACAGTTATGCAAATTTTCACCAACTTCGGGTGGAGGTTTCGCAATAGAGTCGCAGTACTCGATAAAATAGTGTTGGCGTCTCCTTTATTTCTGCTTTTGTGTGGTGTGTTGGATACTTGGCAGCCGCGTGTGCTCCATTTGGCTGTGTAATAATTAAGCTCTAACCCGAAATGGGGAAGGCTGAGAAAATTTTCCAATTATCTAAAAAAAATGATACTTTCCAGTTGTTCACTTGCCAAGTCTTCGTTCAATACTTTGACAAAATTTATGTACGGTCGTTGGCATGTACCTGTGTCACTATTCAATTTGACGACCAATAATGTTTTCCCAATGAGAACTGAACTGTTTACTCTAAGGGTAGTGGTCTGAACAAGCCGGCCTGTTAGTACTGTTATTCCCTTGCCTCCTATACGTTGATGTATTTGGATCATGCGAGAAGATATAGAAGATTTAAATGAGACTGTTGTTGCACTGCAATTGTCTTTTACTTGCAGGTACTATATGTATAGATATGTTTCCACAAGAGTAGAAAAACTTTGGAAACCGAAAGGAAAAGACAAACGCAGTGGAGCAGCAGTCAGGTCTTGGATTTATTCAAGATGAGGAGGACACGTCTGTACAAGTGGCATGTGTCGAAGGCGCAACATAACCTCATTGGTCGCTGTTGGGTATGAATGCACGGGCCAGGTGGGCACGGTTGGGATTCTTGGATTCAAGACGCTTTTCCAGATGCCGGCCTGTATATGATGCTAATCATATGTTTGTGCTGCTTATCTTGTGGAATGTGTCGCCTAATAGACCGAGTCAAAAGGAAAAACAATGACGAGAAACGTGACACTTCCGTCCATCCACTCGTTTACTGCAAATATTATGCAAAATGGCTATAGATGATATTAAGTAAATGGATCATGGTATTATGACGAACATAATTACATTGCTTGTCAGCAAAACAACTAGGAATAGCCACTAATAAAAAAAATATAACTCGCACACTTTTAGCAGTTATTCATTAATTATTAGCTATGAAACCACAGAAAATCACAATCAAACATTATGCCGCACATATCTCAAATGAATATTTGGCATTATCTTCGTAATAATGCCAAAGATAAACAATACAGAATGAACAAGGCTATTTTTGTTACTTTATTCTTATGGAAATGGTGGGTATTTTTTTTTGTTTAAGTTTTAAAAGTGCCGGTGTAAGATAGATGGGAAAGTAAGGCAGAATTATTATTTAATTTTTGTGATGACAATATTGTATATATGGATACAAACTTATATATGTTATTTTGTGATTAACAAGGTAAACTTCTATGAATTCAACGCAAATGTTTTTTTTTTGCTGTATATTAGCACAGTAATACTTCTTAATTGTGAGACTTTGTGAAACATTTTGTGTTTGTCATAGATAGATATATGTAAATGTAGCTTACCAATTTGTATTATCACCCTTTTTGCCCAAAACTTCATGGAATACTTGACATATGTGCAATGAGTGAAATAGAGGAAACATATTTTTGTGCGGCACATTCCCAAACAGGGCGATCTGCTGACCTTCTCTCTCTCTCTCTCTCTCTCTCTCTCTCTCTCTCGCGCTGGCGTTGACTGAATCCAAGGGGTGAATGAGCGCCGACATTGGCTGGATCAAGCGGGAGAAGGCATGCCGCTTCCTCTTCTCCCTCACAAGTCGCAAGCGTCGGCAGGATTCGACCGGAGGAGCGGTGGTGGTGCACCGCCCTCCTCTCCCTCGCCACGTCGACTAGATTCAGCTAGAATGGTGGCATGCGCCCCCATCCTCACCCACGCTAGCGTCGACTAGATCCGCCTGTCCCCCTGCTCTAGGCGACAACGGGCGGGCAGCCGACATGCTCCTCAAGGCGATGGTGAGCAGTTCGTTGGGGTTGCATCTAGTCGGTTACCCTCCTACGAGTTGTTCGCGGCAGCCGGATCCGATGACCCCCTCTTATAGCCTCGACAGCCGCTACAGTGGTTTTTTGCCCATCCTTATAGTGGGTTATTCTTGTAGTTGTAATTATAGATCCTACCAAATCCTCGTGTGGACGAATTTGTGGAATTAAAAAAATTCTCTTGTTGGCATCCTGAAATATAGTGGCGACGACGCCGACTTGGATGTCCAGTTCCCGGGCAGTGGGCTCGATTGGACTCTCCTACCTGGGTAGTTGCAGAAGTCATCAACATGGTCAACAGCGTCTGGCCCTATAGGGTAACGCCGGGTTCGGGAATTTTCCTAGACCGGAGAATATAAAAAGGAAGCCGTGGGGCGGTCTAAACCCACCGGTCGATTTTTTTATATGTTGTACGAAATGGAAAAAACCACAGCGTGGGAAGAACGACTATGGGCCACAGCGAAGTTGGATGGGAAGACTAATAAGCTGTGTAACAAAGTCCTTGTCCAGAGGACCAGGACACAGCGAAGCATTTCCCGTGGTCGTATATCCTAACAGTCGTCTATCACGTTAGGCTGTAGCGCATAGTTGACCCGTTGACTTGGACCTGTCCGTGCAATTATCTGCAGTACATGTTGTTTGCCCTCTACGAAGCAGCAATACGGAGCGGAGTTGTCACGGCATGACGGCAAGCCGGCATATGCACCGTTTCGCACGCTGTACCGGGCGTCCAGCTGCTATATAAAGTCCACTGCACGCTACGTTCTCTCGTCACACGTACGATCTCATCCTCTCCACTGCCAGCTCCTGAAAGCATGGCGCTCGCTCGTGGCGTCCTCCTCGGTGCCACATTGCCGCTGTTGCTCCTCTCCTGTGCCATCGGTAAACGCTAATAATGTATATCATGATCACGTACGTATGGCAAGGTCCAGCGCTGACACGTGAATTTGTGGGCGACATTAATTCTTGTTGCAGAGGCCGGCGAGGTGGGCGTGAACTACGGAACGGTAATCAAAGCGAGCGACCTGCCGGACCCGGCGTCGGTGGCAAAGCTGCTCAAGGAGAACGGCGTGACCATGGTCAGGATCTACGACGCCAAGGAGGAGGTGGTGAAGTCGCTGGCCGACACCGGCATCAAGGTGATGGTGATGATCCCGAACGAGCAGATCGCCGCCGCCGCCAACGACCCGACCTTCGCGCAGAACTGGGTGCAGAGCAACGTGGCGGCGCACCTGCCGGGCACGCAGATCACCGGCGTGGCCGTGGGGAACGAGGTGTTCAACTTGAGCCCGGGGTCGAGCTCGCAGCTGGTCCCGGCCATGCGAAACGTGCAGGCGGCGCTGAGCAAGCTGGGCCTGGCCGACGCCGTGAAGGTGTCGACGCCGGTCGCGTTCGACGCGCTCAAGACGTCGTTCCCGGTTTCGGACGGGAGGTTCAGGGACGACCTGGCGCCGGTGATGAAGCAGATGCTGGAGTTCCTGCAGAAGACGGGGTCCTACCTCACCATGAACATCTACCCGCTCTTCGCGTACGCCAACGACCCGCAGCACATCTCCCTGGACTACGCCCTGGGCAACCCCAACGACGGCGTCACCGACGAGAAGACGGCGCTCAAGTACTACAACCTCCTGGACGCGCAGATCGACGCCGCGCACCACGCCATGGAGGCTCTGGGGTTCGCCGGCGTGAGCCTCTACGTCACGGAGAGCGGGTGGCCGTCCAAAGGTAAGATCAAGCCCGGGAAGAAGCCGGCGCTGCGGCGCAGGCTGTTGGACGACACCACCGGAACCGATCCGGCGTCGGTGGCCAACGCCCAAGCGTACAACAACAACCTCGTCAACCGCGTCCTGTTCGGGACAAAGGGCACGCCGTACCGCCCCGACGCCGACCTCAACGTCTACATCTTCGCGCTCTTCAACGAGAACGGCAAGAGCCAGGCCTCCGACGACGTCGAGAACAGCTTCGGCCTGTTCGACCCGACAACCCTGCGGAAGGTGTACGACTTCAGCTTCCAGGGTACCGGCAAGGCGCCGGCGCTGCCACCGCCGGCGGCGGAGAGCTGGTGCGTGGCGAACGCGGCGGTCGGGGACGCGAGGCTGCAGCAGGCGCTGGACTACGCGTGCGGCCACGGAGCGGACTGCGGCGCCCTCCAGCCCGGCGGGTCGTGCTTCGATCCCGACACCACGCTCGCGCACGCGTCGTACGCCTTCAATAGCTACTACCAGGCTAAGAACCGTGCCGCCGGGACCTGTGACTTCAACGGCGCAGCATCCGTCGTCTACCAAAAACCAGCAGGTGAGACAGACAGTGCGCATGCAACAAGTCGTTTCCTGATTTCTTCAGCTCACCTTATCAACTTCCATTGATTAATTCCGCGCGCAATTCTTTCTTCATACTCACAAAGTTCACGGGTGGTCTGATTCAAATAATGCTTTTGTTCTACGCATCTACTGTTTACAGACACGTGCGGCGCAAAGCCGGCGATGAGCTGGTGCGTGGCGAACGCGGCCGTCGGGGACGCGCGGCTTAAGACGGCGCTGGACTACGCCTGCGCGAACGGTGCGGACTGCAGCGCCATCCAGCCCGGCGCGTCCTGCTTCCAGCCTAACACCATGGTCGCGCACGCCTCCTACGCGTTCAACAGCTACTACCAGGCCAAGGGCCGCGCTGCCGGCACTTGCGACTTCTCCGGGGCCGCCACCACCGTCAACCAGCAACCAGCCAGTGAGCGCATGCCCGCCCGGGGCCGTCACGATTTGAATTTCTCACATCGTTTAATTATTATTTAACCTGTTTCGATCCCTTGGGGCGTGTGTAGACACCTGCGGTGCGACGGCGGCGACCTGGTGCGTGGCGAACTCCGCGGTCGGCGACGCACGGCTGCAGACGGCGCTGGACTACGCGTGCGCGAACGGTGCGGACTGCAGTGCCATCCAGGCCGGAGCGGCGTGCTTCGATCCCAACACCAAGGTTGCTCATGCCTCCTACGCGTTCAATAGCTACTACCAGCGCAAGGGCCGCGCGGCCGGGACCTGCGACTTCTCCGGCACTGCCGTCGTCGTTAATCAGGCACCCAGTGAGTCCAGACCACTTCCTAGCTGCACCATTCCCACACCTCAGTTATTTCAGAGCCTGACTAATATTCCTTCTGTCTACTGCAGAGTTTGGAAACTGCGTACTCCCGTCAAATGCCTGAAAAGAATTCACAAAACCACTAGTTTTATAACAAAACTATCACAAAACTAAAGGTTTAAGAAGATGTATCAATAAAACTACATATTTAGTATACCTTGTATCAACAACTACAGATTTAACAAAAAATGTATCACAGATCGAACTACTGATTTAAGGAACCATTTTATCACAAAAACTGCAGGTTGTAATAACTTTGTAAAAATCTGTTTACCACCCTCAGCCCCTTGCTCCATTAGTCTGAGACTTCTCATGTACTTCATGTGATTTGTGACGGCCATTTCCCTCTCTATTGTTTCGATTGGATTATTGTGTCTCTTAAATGTGTTCTCAACACGCCAAACATGTTACAATTACAAGTCTATCTATACACATACACTGTAATTTTGTATTACTAGCGTATTCAGCTTCATCATGGGAGTTTACTTACATGAGAGTAAGCGAGTACATATGGGCCGGACGCCACTATATATCTCAACAGTTGGGACTCACTATGGGTTAACGTCGAACAATTAATGAAAGTGGAACGGAACCAGAAAGGTTGGTGTCGACATTCACAATAATAAGTATATTACCATTCGGTGAGTCTATTAGAGTCAGGGTATTGACTGATATTGCACGGCGATCTTTCGATGTCTGCTTGTAATGTTAAGTACGAAAAAGCACAACAAAGGATACATGTACCACAGGTGAATATAAGCATGGTTATTTATGTAATAAAAAGTCTATGTACGTATACCATTTAAATAAGGCAAAATTATCTGTAACAGACTAAGAAACAGGGCTTCGTCTCCAATACACTCACATTCTTGTTTTTAGCTAGAGCCCACTACGGTTCTAGAGTTTCTTGTCTGAGACACATTATGACCGTTTAAGAAGTATATTTAACCTTTTCATCTCGATACATATAATACACTGGAATTTGATACTTCGCACAAATATGCATTGATGCATTATCTATCACGAAAAAATGGAGATAGATTTTTTTAATTGTTTGCATAGTTGCTCATTATTTTTGTTTTTAATTTATTGAGCACGCCATATAAATAATAGAATCTTGTCCTATTTTTTATTGATAGAGAATGGCTCAATGTATATTTCTATGATGTTTGATATTTTAACATATTTTCTCTATTGAGATTTAAAAATGCAAATAATTGTTCAACGGTTATAGTATGTCTGAGACGAGAAACTCGAGAATCATAGTGTGCTCCATCTCAAAACGAGATTGTGAGTGTGTTGGAGATGAAGCCACGGTTTCTCAATGTATTCCATACAATTTTGCCTTTAAATAAACACACTTATTTAAATTCAAGGGTTTTAAAAGTTATTTAGGACTGGGTCAAATAATTGACAGAAGCTGCTAAGCTCTGATTTTTTAAAACTAAATGCAAATTTAACTTTAAAAGTAGTATATATTTGACTAAACTCTAGTATTAGTACTACACTTAACACTATTATCAATGAGATATAGATTATTTGAGTCTCTCTTTCAAGGATTTTAATTTTCAGTTTCCTAATAGGGAGTCCAACAAAGTAGCGCATGACTTAGCTAAAGTAGTGTCGAGAATATGTACGGCAGGGGAGGGCACATCTACTGGAAACCGTGCTGAATGTCCAAAGGCACCTGGTGTCTGATTGTAATTATCTTCCTGATTAATGAAACATAATCTCATCTAAAAACACTATTATCAATGACGAGAAGACACGAGCACACTCCCTTTCAGCATGCAACCTACGTATAGTCCGGTAACACACCAGCCTTGGTGTTAGACCACAAGGATGATGACGCAAAAGTCCGGTAAGTTACTTATCAAACTGCTCGGGATGTGCGTGAAACCTATGGGTTTATGAAGCTCAGATCTTCTTTTTTTTTACCAAAGTCAGTAGGGGAAACCCTGGTTATTCATTCCCCGCATGAGTTGAACTCATATCTGCTAGATGCTACTGAGGTACTCTAACCACTAGGGTAGAGGCCCTTTCGTAGCTTAGATCCTTTTCAACCATAGCAAAAGCCTTCTAAAACAATAATCGCATAAACCACTCCATAAGTCATGTGAAATTTCAGATTCTCACTCATAAATTAATTTGTTACACATAATCACCCACTCACTAATTTTTGTTCAGAAAACACCCCACTTTGCACATGTTTAACTTGTTCCACCGTTTTTTTTTGTTCATTTGGAGAAGTCAATGGTACTGTTCTCAAACTTACAACATTTTGGAACTATAATTGTCATGGATTTTTTAAGAAAATACACAGAAAAAGATATCAATTAGAGTATGAAAGTTGTCCCTGAGGTTTGAATACATTTTTTGATTAAATAAGATGAATTATACCCACCAAAACAATAAAAATGTTAAGCTCATTTAAATTTATATCGGTGAAATATATCAAAACAATGAAACACGTGTTAACTGAGGTGATTTTTGCAACAAAACTTAGTTGGTGAATTGTGATTTCCAACCAAAAAAAATACTTATAGGTGGAAATGTCAAAATTCAACTAACTTACGGAGTGATTGATGTAATTATTCCAAAATTAACCACAGTTATGAGAAGATATGTAATTATTCCAAAATTAACCACAGTTATGAGAAGCGTTTCTATTGCTCAACAACATAGATGAACAAGTGTAAACGCATATCCTTCCCTCCCGTCTACTAGCATTGACCAATAGTGCCCACGGATCTCATTGCTGCCACTTGCAAGTGTTCCTTCACACTACAACAAGATTATGCCATGGTCGTTGGCATGTACTTGTGGACTGAACCATCACATCTCCTTGAACAATACAGTATTTTCATGGAAGATTGCCTAATTTTTGAAATGTTTGAATCTCGCCGCATGAAGCACGCCAAAGGGGTGGCTTTCCGGGACCATCTGACCAGACGAGTTTCCGCGGTCAAGCCTGATTGTAACCCACTCTCAGCTGCATATGGCCAGACGAGTTACCGCGGTCAAGCCTGATAGTAACTCACTCTCAGCTGCATATGGCCCCGCGTAGATCCAGTCGTCTACTCGCCATCGCTATATGCATGCTCCGCCACTGCCGTGCAACATTGGTCTATTTGTTACTATTGTCACTACTCACTAATGGATGACCACGACATTTATCCGATCCACTTCCTAACTATTGTCACTTTGCTAAGTCTTCGTCGTCGTTACCACTACGTTGACAGAAATTAATGATGGTCGTCGTCGTTACCAGTACGTTGACATGTACTGGTCCATTAGATATTTCGTTTTCTGAGTCAAGCCATTTGGTGAAAGGAACTGAAGAAGACTGTTGCGCTCTACCAATAACTGCGCTATATCTTTGATATATTTGAACGATGCGAAATGAGATGAAATGTTGCTTGGTCTTCTAGGCAGACTTGGTTTTTCCACACAGTGTTGAAATTTTTTGGAAAATACAGGTAAGACAGAAATGTTGTACATGGAGTCTTAATTAAGAAGTCGTTGGCTTCTCCATGATAAGGAAGCTGCGGCTGGAAGATGCCGATAAACAAGTGAACTGGCCGGGCCAGAAAGAAAACGCAACATTCGCATTTGTGAAGGCACGCACGCGCGAGGGACGAGTGACGTGCCTTCACACAGGGGCGTCCAAGAACTGAAATTAATGTCCAGGTTATTGTTATAACATGAAATTGAGTGAAATTAGTGCGAATATTTCATAAATCCACGAAAGTCATACAAATTTTGTAAAAAAATAGAATTACATTCGATAAATTCCGATAGGTTAAAGGTTGAGAGAGAGCCACTTCGGTATTGTCGCATTCGGTCTCCGGTCCATGTGGTGGCGAGAAATTGAAAGAATTGAAGGATTGATTAGATTTGGGGAACATGGTGGGAGAGGAAGGAGAAGAACTGGAGGTAAAAGAAAGGAGCGCAATTCTATTGTACAGCTGGCCACACGGCAGAAAAGTTGGGGCTTGCAACTGCCTTCCAATCTGTCCACATGGTGGCACCCACTGCACTGTAAAAGTTATAAATTCTAACAAAAAAGTGTTATATTGAGAAGTCATAACAAAAAGTTGCGTGTATAAACTATGACGAAAAGTTATATATATATAAGGGTACTGAGTTTTGCTAATAAATAAGCTGAAAATAAGCATCTTTTGATATGCTGATTGGATTATGATAATTTGACCCTTAGATTATGTAATCCGAACAAATAAGCTGCCTTATTTATTTGCCATACTAGATGATTTGATTTGGATTGTATAAAAACAAATATGTTTATTTTTTTGAATACGTACAACTCAGACACTCAAAATGCATGCACACTCATCCTTATGAACACATGTACGCAAACCTTATCACTAGAAGTATAATACCGTTAAATCCTAGAAAATCCGTTCATACGGGGAGTTGAACCAAGGAACTGAGATATCGTTGAGGTTCTTGTAAGTTGTAACCACTAGCTAGGCCAGAAATCATTTCGCTTTTTTTAAGAAAGTCATATTTCTCTTATATAATCAAATATGCTAATATAAACATGACCTTGTGCAGATTGTTTCTAGTCCTTCTGGCTCGCGTAGAAGCGCGATGCAGTGCGGAGTATACGAGTAGTAGTGGCATTCATTTGCCCGCCTCGCAAGTCGCAAGTCGCAATACCAACGCCGCCGGCTATAAATCCGGCCCCGCGCATGGTTCCTTCTTTCCTCACCCAAAATCGATCTTCTTTTCCCACTGCTACCGCAGAAGAGTATGACGCTCACTCGCGGCCTCGTCACCGTCCTCCTTGCTGCCGCGTTGCCTCTGTTCTTCATCTCCCGTGCCATTGGTAAAGCCGCCGCCCAGGACTTTGTTTGACGAACTCAAGAACCGCATGCATTATGGCGTCTAATTCTGTCCTGAGTCATGCATTTGTGACATCTGCTAAATATTTCAGAGGCTGCGGAGGCGGGCATGAGCTGGTGCGTGGCGAACTCGGCGGCCGGCGACGCGCGGCTGCAGGCCGCGCTGGACTATGCCTGCAGCAACGGCGCGGACTGCGGCGCCATCCAGCCCGGGGGTCATGCTTCCAGCCCAACACCATGGTCGCGCACGCCTCGTACGCCTTCAACAGCTACTACCAGAGCAACGATCGGGACCGCGATGCGTGCGACTTCGCCGGCGCAGCTTCCGTCGTCTACCAGCAACCAGCCGGTGAGGACTTCATTTCTGCCTTAATCGTTCGAGGCATGTTTACGACTTTACTACGTCCGGTATTGTTTGACCTGCCTCTCCGTTGAGAATTGAGATCTATCTGTAGATACGTGCGGCAAGACGGAGCCGAGCTGGTGCGTGGCGAACGCGTCTGTCGGGACCGCGCGGCTGCAGGCGGCCATGGACTACGCCTGCAGCAACGGCGCGGACTGCAGCGCCATCCAGAAAGGCGGGGCGTGCTTCCAGCCCAACACCATGGTCGCCCACGCCTCGTACGCGTTCAACAGCTACTACCAGCGCAAGGATCGCGCGACCGGGACGTGCGACTTCTCCGGCGCCGCCTCTGTCGTCAACCAGGCACCGAGTGAGTCCGTGCTGTTTCCATATTCGTTTCCCATAGCTCATGTCCGAGCCTTACTAACATTAATCTGTTCCGTTTCTGTCGACGACTGCAGAGTTTGGAAACTGTGCGCTCCCGTCAAACGGCTGAAAAGATGAAACAACGTGTAACGGAGAAGTGCGAAGCATACCAGTATCAGTATACAGGACACGAAGACCTTAGAGGGAGACATCTATATGAACTGTACCTTTCCCGGAAAGTTTCAGTTTTACGTTTGTATTTATTTTTGGGTGAACCAAGTGAGTGCGATGGAGCCCGTGGCTTGTTTACAAGAGAATTTTCTATATGCCATAAAACATTGTTAAGTAACATCAAAGTTCTGAAAGTGCATCTAGGCCTCCAATTATGGTTTTGAGTGATTGACGTCAATACAATTAAAATGGACTAATATTTCCAATGAGCAAGTGTGCAGTGAACGTCAATTGATGAATATGAGAGCAAGGTTTAAAAGAAAAGTTCACGTGAAAAGCCAACAAATTGGATACCTTGAAAAAGGAAAGCAATTGCTCAAGATGAAGACCGAATAGCTTTTTATTTTGAATCTTGAGTATAGGAACACCGTACTATCAAGAGGGACACACAAGAATCAGTGTCGAAGAAACCAAGTGCAAATTCCATCTCAAATTCCAAAAATACCAACTCAATTTCATAGGCATCAGACAATGTCCTAAGCCCATCGGATTTTTCCATCGGATCACAGAACCCTGCACACCCAGAAAATCCACTAAGTGTCGATCCGTCGGACAATCTCTGGTAATCATCGGACAATATCCGGTACAGGAAAATCCTGACTCCTTCGGACTATTCCATGAAAAATCCCAAGTCCGGAAGTACCATCGGACAATATCCGACCTCCGTCGGACAATATCCGAGAGGCAGCATGCCGGACAAAGTCCGATACACACAGGATTTTTCCATCGGACCCCAGAGCTCCGCTCATTCCTCCTCCGCACAATGTCCAAACCTACCGGACAATATCTGGTATATCTACTATCGGACAAAATCCGATGTCCATCAGATTATTATATCGGACTCCAGGGACACCGGCACTTCTACCGGACAATGTCCGGACCCCGTCGGACTTTGTCCTACCAAGATCGAGCCAACGGCTCTTTTTGTTGTCCCGGCTATAAAAGGGGGTCCCTTCCTCCTTTGGCCGGTTGGCAACTTCCCCACTTCGAAATACACTCCCAAATTCACCCAAGCACTCCTCCTCACTCCCCTTGATTTTCCGCTCAATACTTGGCGGATTTGTGAGGGGATTGAGAAAGATTGAAAGAGCTTCATCTCCATTCCTCAAGCACTTGGTTCATCCTCGACATCGACGCTTGTTGTGTTTGTTACTCTTGGGGATTCATCCCCTAGACGGTTAGGCGTCACCCGACGAGCTCCCAAGCTTGTGGTTGAGAGTCGGGTCGTTTGTATTGCCCCTCTCTTCGTGGAGCTTTGTTTTAGTGGATTTTAAGTGGCCTTTGTGGTGGCTTGAAGAGGTTTAGGGTTGAGAGCAACCCGATCCTTGGCGCGACCGGGACGTGCGACTTCTCCGGCGCCGCCTCTCTCGTCAACCAGGCACCGAGTGAGTCCGTGCTGTTTCCAAATTCGTTTCCCGTAGCTCATGTCCGAGCCTTACTAACATTAATCTGTTCCGTTTCTGTCGACGACTGCAGAGTTCGGAAACTGTGCGCTCCCATCAAACGGCTGAAAAGATGAAACAACATGTAACGGAGAAGTGCGAAGCATACCAGTATCAGTATACAGGACTTGAAGACCTTAGAGGGAGACATCTATATGTACTGTACCTTTCCCGGAAAGTTCTAGTTCTACGTTTGTATTTATTTTTGGGTTAACCAGGTGAGTGCGATGGAGCCCGTGGCTTGTTTACGAGAGAATTTCCTATATGCCATAAAACATTGTTAAGCAACATCAAAGTTCTGAAAGTGCATCTAGGCCTCCAATTATGGTTTTGAGTGATTGACGTCAATACAATTAAAATGGACTAATATTTCTAATGAGCAAGTGCACAGTGAACGTCAATTGATGAATATGAGAGCAAGGTTTAAAAGAAAAGTTCATGTGAAAAGCCAACAAATTGGATATCTTGAAAAAGGAAAGCAATTGCTCAAGATGAAGACCGAATAGCTTTTTATTTTGATCTTGAGTACAGGAACACCGTACTATCAAGAGGGACACACAAGAATCAGTGTCGAAGAAACCAAGTGCAAATTCCATCTCAAATGCCAAAAATACCAACTCAATTTCCTAGGCATCGGACAATGTCCTAAGCCCAACGGATCACAGAACCCTGCACACCCAGAAAATACACTAAGTGTCGATCCGTCGGACAATGTCCGGTACAGGAAAATCCGGAGTCCTTCGGACTATTCCATGAAAAATCCCAAGTCTGGAAGTACCATCGGGGAATATCCGACCTTTGTCGGACAATATCCGGAGGCAGCACGCCGGACAAAGTCCGATACACACCGGATTTTTCCATCGGACCCCAGAGCTCTGCTCATTCCTCCTCCGGACAATGTCCATACCTACCGGACAATATCCGGTATATCTACTATCGGACAAAATCCGATGTCCATCGGATTATTATATCGGACTCCGGGGACACTGGCACTTCTACCGGACAATGTCCGTACTCCGTCGGACTTTGTCCGACCTAGATCGAGCCAACGGCTCTTTTTGTTCTCCCGACTATAAAAGGGGGTCCCTTCCTCCTTTGGCCAGTTGGCAACTTCCCCACTTCGAAATACACTCCCAAACTCATCCAAGCACTCCTCCTCACTCCCCTTGATTTTCCACTTCAATCCTTGGCGGATTTGTAAGGGGATTGAGAAAGATTGAAAGAGCTTCATCTCCATTCCTCAAGCATTTGGTTCATCCTCGACATCGACGCTTGTTGTGTTTGTTACTCTTGGGGATTCATCCCCTAGACGGTTAGGCGTCACCCGACGAGCTCCCAAGCTTGTGGTTGAGAGTCGAGTCGTTTGTATTGCCCCTCCCTTCGTGGAGCTTTGTTTTAGTGAATTTTAAGCCGGCCTTTATGGTGGCTTGAAGAGGTTTAGGGTTGAGAGCAACCCGATCCTTGGCGCGACCGGGACGTGCGACTTCTTCGGCGCCGCCTCTCTCGTCAACCAGGCACCGAGTGAGTCCGTGCTGTTTCCAAATTTGTTTCTCGTAGCTCATGTCCGAGCCTTACTAACATTAATTTGTTCCATTTCTGTTGACGACTGCAGAGTTCGGAAACTGTGCGCTCCCGTCAAACGGCTGAAAAGACGAAACTACGTGTAACGGAGAAGTGCCAATCATACCAGTATCAGTATACAGGACACGCGTAGACCTTAGAGGGAGACATCTGTATGAACTGTGTACTTTTAATTCCCGGAAAGTTTTAGTTTTACGTTTATATTTATTTTTGGGTTAACCAGGTGAGTGCGACGGTGCCCGTGGCTTGTTTATTACGAGAGAATTTCCTATATGCCATAAAACATTGTTAAGTAACATCAAAGTTCCTTATCTGCCATCAACTTAATTTTTAATCTGTTATACGTGGCACTAACATCGTTAAGTAACATCTGAATAGATGAGTTTACCCTTGGAACATCACCTTTTTCTCTGCCGACCATCTTCGTCTCCCACGCCGGGCTGACACGGCCCATGCGCGCAGCCCAAGCTAGCCGCCACCACAGTTGCCTCCGTGTGCCCACGTTGCCCCCCCCCCTACATGCGACCAAGCTAGGGCTAACCGTTGTCGATGCGCCTAGGACGAGCCACCGCCCCCTCCCCCCACCTACACGCGACTAGGTAGGCCGGGGCCTCCGTCTCGGTCCATGCGTGCCCAAGTCAGGGCCGACGACCCCTATGCGTGCCCAAGCCATGCTGACGTTGCCGCCCCCTACGCGCGGATAGGCTGGAAGAAGCAGACACACGAGCATGTCCGGATGATGGGGAGTGACCTGCGACGAGAAGACAACAGTGTATATGGTGACTTGCAGGGGCTTTTTGGTGTTTTAAACTTTCAAATTACTGATTTTTTATGGAAATATTGACTGTAGTGGCACAAAAGACATCAAAAATTAATTTCATAGTAGAGAAGGAACTTGGATATTTTTCATGGCACACAGGGATCGAGCGAGCATATGCTAGAGAGAAACAACACTATACTCTACCACTATCCGCGATGCGGTGAACGAGTACGACGTGTTGGAGTGGAGAAGGACACTGCCGGGCTCGCCTGCATCCACAGCGCTCGTCGGTCTACTGTGCGCTGATCGACGGCAATGAAGCGCACAACGGGGGTCGTGGTAAGCGCCAACTACTGCTGCCTGCTCGGTTAGACATGGCAGACGAGCTCAACTAATTAACTGCCACAGCTACCCGACTTTGGCCATCCCCGACGCATGGAAGATGAGGCGGCACACACGTTGTGGGTACCTGCCGCAGAAATACCTCCAGCACAGGCTTGTCCGCTTGCCTGTTTAGCCGGAAAGCACGCACGGTTGATCGATAAGATAGTTGTTGTATTCAGTTTCCCCTAAAAAAGTTACTACTATATTCCATGGCCTTGGCTAGCAGTTCCCTCCTCGGCTAGAATTCACCACAGGTGTTCAAACTCCTACTGCCGCCGTGTGGTTCTGTCGTATCCCAGAATCGAGAGGCGATAGATAGATCACACATAACCACGCAAATTCGCGATGGGTATAGTTCACTTGCACGGATTATTCATGAGTTCATAGCTTTTGGATAAATAGCAGGATATACAGTGGGGATAGAGACAAGCAATGGGGAACCGGATGTGAAGAGAAAGTAAGGCCCTATTTGTTTCAGCTTATAATCTGCTCAGATTATATAATCTGAAAAAAATAATCCAGAGAGAAAACAAACAGGCCATATATTATACTCTCAGATTATATAATCTGGGTCCAGATTCCCATAAACCGTAATCTCATGAAGAGGTGCTTATTTCAGATTATTTTTGGCAAAAGACCCACCGTCCTTGGTAAGTTGGACGAAATTACACGCAATTGCTACTGGTTACACAAAGAAAACGTTTCGTTCTATTCCCAACATCCTTCTTCGTTCGAGCTCCCCTGGCGCATCTGATGCCTCCATGTTCGCTCGCGCCGAGCACGCTCTCCTCACGCCGCCTCCTCCTACCCCGCCTCGCGCTACCGCCGTCGGCCCTGCCTCGCGCCGCCACCGTCGTCGTCGCTCCTCCAGCCCCACCTCGCGCCGTTTGCCTCCCTCCACTCCGACGATGCTGGGCACCCTGAGTGGCGGCTCCCTCAAATCCAGCCAAATCTCCATGTATCTAGGTTGCCAATAATCCAACTATCAATAATCTAGGTTGCCAAAACAACCTCATCCAGATTATTTGCACTCGAGCTATAATCCAGATTATATAATCTGGCATCATAATCTAGATTATATAATCCATAATCTGAAACAAACAGGACCTAAGAAGGCAAGAGCCCATACAACTCAACGCGACAACCTTTCCGTTCACGCGGTTGCATCTAGCAAAGTTGGGCCAACCCGTTACATCTCTTGGACTTGGGCCTCCATGACCTTTTCCTCTTGGGCCAACATGGCGTCTTCGACAGTAGTGCCCGGTTTTCCGTGTTTGATCTTTGGTTCAATATAACACTCAGTCTGAGTGTAATGCGGGTCCACTGGGCAAGCCCCTACCAGTTGTACCTCTTGGACTTGGGCCTCCACTGTATTTCTCACCTTTCCTTCCTCGGCCAACATGGCATTTTCAATACCAGTGCCCGGTTTTCCGGATTTGAACTTTGGGTCAGGTTGACACTCATTCGTGGTGTAATTTTGTTGCATCTGGCAAGCCGCTACCGGTTGTGCCTCTTGTACTTGGGCCTCCTTTTTTCCTGGACCAACATGGTGTTTTTGACATGAAGGGCTGGTGGTTTCCCGGGTCCGACCTTTGTGTCAGGAGGACACTCGGTCCTGATGTTTCTCGGGTCCATATGGCAAGCTGCTACCGGTTGTGCCTCCTGGACTTGGTCCTCCATGGTATTTGTCACCTTTTCTTTTTGGGTCAACATGGTGTTTTTGACACGAGTGCCCGGTTTTTCGGGTTTTGAGCCATTCCCGGGTTCGATCCTTGTGTTGGGTGGACACTCAGTCGTCGTGTAACCTTGCCTCATTGGGCAAGCCCGGCCTGCCGATGGCCTGAAACACAAGATCAATTTCAACCATCAATTCATTGCTTTGGACGGGAAACTAGCAAGCAGGAAGAGAAGCAGTGGTGGATATATTGGAGGAGTTCCGTTAATTAGGTTACCTGATTTTTTTTTTTTTGGAATCGGAATATATTCCACTTCCATTTCCGGAGAAACGGAGATCATCAGTCAAACAGCAAAAGACAGAGGAGCTAGACAAACAGTCTGGGGAGGGGTTTCCTCCCCGCTGGCCCCTACACTGCTACCAGTACTCTAGAAATAACAGCGCAAGGGTAGGAAAGCTGTCCTATTACATCACAAAGTTCCAGTTAATCTGACCAACAGTTTGAAACCAAAAGAAGCTTGCGGTATCATCCGCATCAGGTGTCTTGTTGTGAAGCTCCATCTTCCTGTTCTTCATCGTCTTCTCCTTGTGGGCTTGGAAGCGGCAGAAGGATGCATCTCCCCTGTCTTCCCATCACTTGAATTGCTGTCCGTAGCATTGTCTCTGCTCCGGCTCTGATCACCTGCTGTAGGTCGCCCGGAAAGAGTCCTGCCCAATATTTCATATAAGTGACCGCATGACAAATAATTTCACATGGATGCTTGATGATCTTCTTGTCAAAGCAGGCTTTATTTCTGGCTTTCCACGTGGCCCAGCATATAGCAGCTAGGCCAAAAGTAAAAACTTCTTCGCCTCTAGGCAGTGCTGTTTTGATCCACTCCCAAAATTGGTTAAGTGAAGTAGGTCTGGTTGGGCTATTAAAGCATATTGCTGTGACCCCCAAACCACTTTTGCTATACAGCAGTTGAACATCAGGTGGTCAATTGTCTCAGTGCTCAGTGCAAAAATAACAGGTGGGATCACCTTGCCACTTTCTTCTGACCAAGTTATCTTTGGTTAGGATGGCTTGGTTCTCCATAAGCCACAAAAAGATTTTTACTTTTTCTGGTATCTTAGCTTTCCATATGTGTTTAAATCCTTTTCCTTCCTCCCTTCTTGTCAAATGTTCATAGACCGATTTGACTGTGAATTTGCCAGATTTCTCCCAGATCCATTTGACTTCATCTCTCCCATCCGAGGTTTGTACCAAGTTTAATTTGTTCGCTAGTTCATACCACTGCTCATGTATTATTCTGGGCAAACTGGTTTTGAAGTGTATTACCCATCCTTCATGTGCACATTGTGCCACTGTAATATTAGGGTTCATGCAGAAATTGAAGAGAATAGGGTAGACTTGGCATAATGGTTTGTCTTCCATCCATGTATCCAGCCAGAACCTTGTGTTTTGTCCATTTTTAATACATAGTTTCCTTGCACTCAGGTAGATATGTCTTATGCGTAGGAGATCTGTCCATACAGGGAATCATTTGATCTGTGTTTCACAGATCCTATGGGTTCTCCATGCAGGTACTTAGCTCTAATTATATCTTGCCAAAGCCCTTCCTCATTTTCTAATTTCCACCACCACTTTGTAAGTAAGCTAATATTCATTTTTCTCAAGTTTTTAATCCCAAGGCCACCTTTTTTCTTGCTCTTGCATATTGTTTCCCATTTTACCAAATGGTATTTCCTTTTGGTGGAGCCTCCTTGCCAAAAAAATTTCCTCATGTTCTTTTCCATTCTCTTAATCACTGTTTTTGGTACCAGGAACATTGACATGTGGTAGGTTGGTACATTTGAGAGGCTAGTTCCTATTAGAAGCTTCCTCCCACCAATTGTCAAGGAATTTCCTTGCCAAATGTCAGTTTTCTTATATGCCTTGGTTTCCATGGCATTCCAGTCTACCACATGCAATCTACTTGCGGATACCGGTACTCCAAGATATTTCACAGGGAAAGTCCCAATTTGGCAGTTAAAAAGCTGGGCATATTGTGAAGCCAATTCATTGCTTCCTCCTATTATCAGAACCTCACTCTTTTCAAAGTTAATTTTTAATCCAGACATTTGTTCATAGAAGTATAGGAGAAGTTTCACATTTTTAGCTCCTTCAAGGTCATTTTTAAGGCATAAGATGGTGTCATCTGCGTACTGTAGGATGGCTACTCCCTTAGGAATTAGATTTTCAGCTAAACCTACAACCATATCATTTCTTTGAGCAGCGTGAATCATTCGTGGTAAGCAATCAGCTACTATATTGAAAAGCAGGGGAGACAATGGATCTCCTTGTCTCACCCCTTTATAGCTTTGGAAGTAGGTCCCAGTTTGGTTGTTTATTTTGACACCGAGGGTGCCGTTTCTCACTACTTTTTCCATCCATTCGCACCATGTGTCATTGAAACCCCTTAGCCTCAAGCACTTAAAGAGGAACTCCCAACAGACCTTGTCATAAGCTTTCTCAAAGTCCAATTTTAAGACAATTCCAGTCTTTCTTCTTATTTTAGTTTCATGAAAGATTTCATGAAGAACCATTACCCCATTCATTATATTTCTTTTTGGAATAAAGGCAGTCTGGACTCTATGTATTATTTTTGCTGCCACTGGTTCCAGCCTTATTGTAAGCACCTTTGTGAACCATTTGTATAAGCAGTTCAACAAACATATGGGTCCGAACTGTTGGATTTTTTCAGCTTCCTTTATTTTGGGGATCAAGGTGATAATTCCATAATTTATCCTTTGAATATCTAGGGATCCTAGATAAAGGTCATGGAACATCTCTATGATATCCTCCTTTACTCGTCTCCCAACAAGATTGGTAAAACTCAATGGGCATCCGGTCTGGTCCAGGTGCCTTGTTTCTTTCCATTTGGAATAAGGCAAATTTTATCTCTTCTTCGGTAAAGGGTTGTGTCAGGGCCCAATTGTCTTCATTGTTAACATTCTCTTCCGGTTCCCACAGGTTAGGGTCCAGCTCAAACGCATTGCCTTCTGATCCGCCAAAGAGATCTTTATAGTATTCTGTGGCATGCTTGAGAAGATTCTCAGTCCCTTGGACTTTGTCTTCTCCATTTTGTAGCGTGAAGATAGTATTTTTTCTCCTTTTTCCATTAGCTATCCTGTGATAATATTCTGTGTTTTGATCCCCTTTTAGAAGCCATGTTTCATTACTCCTTTTGAACCAATACATTTCTTCCATTTCTAGAATATTCAACAGCTCTACTTGTAGCATTGTTCTTTCTTCAATTTCTAGATTACTTAGAGGTACCTTTTCTTCCTTTAGTTCTATGGAAAGTATTCTTTCCTCTATAAACTTTTTCCTCTTCTTGGTGTGACCAGCTTGATTAAAGCTCCATCCTTTGAGATATTTCTTGGTCTTTTTCAATTTGAACAAGACTCGCTTATAGCATCAATGTCCCTTGTAGGTTCCAACCATATCTTCGACACCACTTCAAAGAATTCTGGTTGTTTCAACCAAGATAATTCAAAGTGAAAGGTTAGAAATTTCAAGGGAGTTTGAGTATTAGTATTCAAGATCAGGGGGTTGTGGTCAGAAATCTCCCTTGGTTTTTTTTGTATGGTTGCTGTAGGGAATAGTAATTCCCACTCTCTGGACATTAAGATTCTGTCCAACACTTCTAATGTCGGATTTGCCTGATTATTAGACCAGGTGAATTTTCCACCTGAGATTGTTAGTTCCCCGAGGCCATTTGCGTGTATAATTGTATTGAAAAGGTCAGTAAAGCGGTTTCGACAAAAGTCTTGTTTTTCTCTTTCTCATTTCTCATTAAGTTGAAGTCACCTCCAACCAGGTAAGGTTCTTTGTTTTTATTACAAAAGGAAGCTAGTTCAGTTAAGAATTCTTCTTTGTTTTCATCCTGGGATGCCCCATATACATTGATTAAATTCCATTTTCTTTCACACTGTCTGTCCCACAGATCAAGTTGACACATGTATTTTCCATCATGATATGCTCCAGTATCAAATCTTTCTATGTTTATTCCTGTTATTATCCCTCCTGATTTACCTCTAGCTGGAATCCAATGCCAGAGGTAGGAGAGATTAGGGTCTATCATTCTTAGATAAGTATCAGGAAAATCTTTTTGTATTGTCTCTTGAACACACATAAAGTCAAATTGGTGTTCCCTAATCAGATCTCTGATATAGGGTGTCATTCCTTTTTTCTTTATTCCTCTGCAATTCCAGAAGAGGCCTTTCATTTTTTCTTTATTTTGTTGTTTTTAGAAACAAGGGTTTCAGGATTTTCCTGTTGGCCCTTGTTTCTATAGATGGAAGGAGCAGTTCTCTTGCTTCTTCTAGGAGAAGATTTAACTAAGTCTCTCAGTTTTTTCTTCTCCTTTTTTGTTCTTCTAGATTCAACTAGAATAAAGTTTTCCTCTTCTGAGTCCTCATGCTCCCATTCTAACAGCAACACATTAGAGTCAGTCTCATTATCTATAGTTACACTTTCCTTATCATTACTCGCTTCACCAGATTTTTGTTTGTCATGAAGGGCTTGTCTAGCAACTTCCAAATCTTTCATTAAATCTACTTTTTCGAAGTCATGTTCAGACATTTTAATTCCTATGTTAGCAGCAATATCAACTATCTCAGTATTTGTGAGAATTGAAAAGGAGTTATGGTTATCAGGATTGTTACCTTCCAGAGGTCTTTTGTTTGAAGGTGAGGTTGCCTTCTTGTCCATCTTCTTCATCACTTGAGCTTGCAGTCTTTCACTCTGTCTTGTTTCTTTTAATTTCTGTGCCTCAGTGATCTTCATGCTCTCTTCATCTCCCTTTCCAGTGATATGGTTTATAATCTTATCCATTTTTCCTGCAGCCAGTTCTTCATTAGTTTTCTGCATTAAGTAGGATATGTTGGAGCATTTTGTCAGCCATATTTCTCTGTCTTTGGACTGCCCTTCCTGTCCCTCTTGTGCTTCCTCAAATAGTAGCTCATCATCACTTTCATTCCAGGAGATGTCCACCATTTCATCATCCAGTACTTTTTCAGTTGCTTTGTGCTTCCTTGTGTTGGCTTTCATGGCATCAGCCATCATTTTTGGTTGTTCATTGTCCCTCACTTGTTTACCATACACTACTGCAGGGGGGCTGAGGTACTCACTTCCTTTGACTGTGATGTTTCCCCTGTTTCAGTGATATTGAGTCTTGGTTTCTTGGGAGTTGGATGAGGGTTCATGCTGTCTGTTGTGACTTGTAAGGCTTCAGCAGGTGGTTGTATAGGTATCACCACCTCTCTCTCAAATTCAAAGTCATACAGGTAAGGGATAATTGCACCCTCTGCATTTTGAGGTACCTTTGTTACATCCCTGCATGCAATTCTTATTCTCACATATTCAAGCCTGGAAAGTGATTTCTCGTCCACTTCCACCGTTGCTCCCACTAGAGATCCAACATAAGCCAATGTTTTAGCACATCTCTTGTCATAAGGAATTCCCTTCACTCTGAACCATGCTGTCTGAAGCTCTCCTTTTGCTCCTACAGCTGGTGACCAAGACTTGATAGCTATTTGCGCTGGAGTTGTCTTCATAACTAGATTGAAATGGCTCCAATCTTTTATCATCTGAGCATTTGGGAATCTCATTGTGAAAGTTGTCTCATCTATCTTCTTTGCTGTCCACCTCCACACATTTGCTCCCAAGATATTGGTGAATTCTTGCTCCAAAAGCTTAGTAGTCACTGATCCCGAAATCACTTGGATAATTGCTGTGCTGGACCTTTCCTTCAGATTGAGGTCAGATGGGCAATCAGGTATGCAAAAGAAGCTCTGACCTTCAACCTGCGTTGCACACAATGGGGCGATATACTCGCTCAAAAGCTTGGTATAGCACCGAGGGCCCTCATGTCCAAATTTACCACATCTCTCACATTGCAGCCGGTTTCTTGGGCACTGCTGGACTCTATGATCCTTGCTACCACACTTATAGCATTCCACAATGGGATCAGAAGGTATAGTGTTTGAGCTCTCACCTTTATCCTTATCTGCTGCGCTCTTTCCTTGTGACTCTGTCTTCTCCATTAGCTTTTCCCCTTGTTGCTGCTTTTGATCTCCTTGATCCGCTAGCTGATCCCACTTGGAGTTGTCTTCTGCTTGGTTTGATCCTTCTCCTTTACCAGTTTCAGGCCCAGTGTGTAGATCTCGGCGATCTCGACCGAGTCCACCGTCGGTTTCAGGTCCAGTGTGTAGATCTCGGCGATCTCGACCGAATCCACCACCTGTCCTGGGTCTCCATTCCGGATCTCTGTGCCACGAGAAGCCTCTCCCTCTTCCCGCACCGCGCCCTGCTCGTCCTGCCCCAAAACCTTCTCTCCCCCATCCTGTGTCACTTCTCCCTTGCACCATGATCACCGGAGCAAGGCGAGTCTTCACTGCCTGAACGAATGATTTCTTCTCTCCTGAACTCCAGAAGTGGCCGAAGAATTTCCTCTCGGGTGGAGTTAGGGATTTGGGCGAGAACTGGTGGTGGTAAGAACCCTAACCCTAGCTCTCCATGAGAAGGTTCGGGCCCTCTCCCGCAAATGCCCGGGGAGTTGGTGAGGATGCTTACCGAGTTTCGAGTTGATCCCTTTTGGTCTTGGATCGGCTCGGATCTCCGAACCTGCTCTCGATCCGCCTCGGTCACCCGATCCGCCTCTGTGGAGCCCGCCTGGTTCCCAAGCTGCGAATCCTCTCCGATGGTTCGCGTCGTCTCCCGAACCGGAATCTCCACGTGTCGTTCCCATCCGCCATGGACGAATCTCGAGGGCGCTGAGGTGGTGGATGCGCGCTCTAGGAGCGTGACAGCCTGGTCGCTCATGGCAGATCAGATCAATGACCCAGCAGTGTTGAAAGAGCGTGAAGAAGCACATCGGTTTAGGAGTCAAAGTGACACAGCTTTCCTCACCAAACCGCCTCAATTAGGTTACCTGATGTTGAAATTTTCCACCAGATTTTCGACGAGGCTGTGGTGCACGATGCCGGTATTCCAATAGCGCCCACCGGGCTTGTAGTTCCCCAGCGCGTACTCAAGGAGGTTATTATGCGGCTGCTCGGCATACGCGAACAACGGGTAGGGGTCGACTGCGAGGTACGATCTTGTTCGGATCAGGAACTCGAGCATGGGCAGCATCACGGACTGCGCAATCGGCGTGGAGACCTTGATGGCGTCGGCGAGGCCCAGCTTCGCCAGGGCCAGCTGCACGTTGATCATGGCTGGGACTAGCTGCCGTGTCATGTTCGGCATCTCCTCGAACACCTCGTCATTCCCGAGGGCCACCCCATTGATCAGCGTGCTCGGGTAGTACTCAGCCACGTTGCGGCGCGCCCAACGGAGAGCGTACGACTGGCTTGCGGCCGCTGCAGCCAGCTTGTTGTTGGGCATCATTATAATGACCTTGATTCCGGTGTTGGCGAGCGCCGCCAGTATTGTTTTGTTGCCGTCGTAAACCCTCACCATGGTAATGCCGTTGTTCACGAGCAGTTGTGATACAGTCTCCGGGTCCGGCAGGTTATCCGTCGCTACAAATGCACGCCAACAAACAAACATCAGTCACAGCTCAATCCGCCCCGTACCAATGATATATTCAAATATAATATATATATCCTCAAATCAGTGAAAGTCTCTCTGCATAACATGCGATTATACCTGCACAGGACAAGAATAGTAGTGGCGTGCCGAGGAGCACGAGGAGGAAGCCAGCGAGCGCCATGGGCTACCTTGGTTTCGTGAAAACCGGCGGGCACTGAGACTGATCCAGTATATGAGTAGATGCTGCGTGTCGGACCAAATAATACGCCCATCAATTTTATAGCCAGCGCACACCTACCCCCTGCATATGAATGCATGAGATTCCATGGTGGATTTGCACTGACTCCCGTACCTACGGTCAAACTTTTGCGTCATACGTGCAGTCGGACTTTTGAGTCATGTATGTATATATCTTTTATATAAAAGTCACCTACGTACATCAACAGTTTTGTCTTACTAGAAACCGGGGAATTAACAGGTGCTGCCCGCCATGCATTCATACATGCAGTATTATGGCCCTATCTTATGGTTGCACCTTCCCAATTGTCTTCATTGACCATATATTCTGATGCCGTCTTCGTCCTATCTGTTGTCCGGGCAAATGAAACGGTGACTTGACTTCGATAACCTGGTTTCTTCTTACTAGTCAATCATGGCTTAATGGGGTTTCTTTCAATATCATGCCACCATGTAGTGTGCATGTCAAGTTTGCTGACGGGGTGGATATGAAAAATCTTAATTATATACTGTTGGTTAGAGCATGGACTCTATGTTGGGAAACGTCGTTATATATAACACCAACATAAAGCAGCTACTCTATGCCGCACCTTCCCAATTGTCTTTATGGACCATATATTATGATGTCGCCTTCGTCCCTTCTGTCGTCCTGGCAAATCAACAACGACTTTGACTTCGATGACCACATTTCTTATCATTACTCCATCATAGCTTAACAGGGCTTCCTTTAATATCACACCACCAAATAATGTGCACCATATGTTTGATGACTAGATTGTTAGGGTGGACATGAAATCTAAATATAAAGTGCTGGTTAGAGAATCTACTCTATGATGGGCATTGTAGTTATTTATAAATGATGTTATCTACAGGGTCATTGATAACATTGGCCATTGCTGTAAAAAGCGAGGAGGAGCGATGTAACAGCCCATGTACCAAGACTTTGTAATTCAAAATTTGAATAAATTAAACGAGTTTAATTCAAAATTCAATTGAGTTGGCGGGATTTAATTCGCGAAGTAATTGTTTGAATTACCGTCGACCTGGACCGAATTCTCCGCGAAGCCCAACTCCTTTCCCCCGGTCGCTAGCCCGTCGTGACCCAGCCCACCAGGTACAGGGGCTTCTTCTACCTTTCCTCCCCCGCACGCCGCGCGCCCGTGAGCGGCTACCTTTCCACGCGGCGCACGCACCGCTTGCCGCCAAGCCGTTGAGCTCGAGCATGCCCCACTCCAACCACTCCGGCCGCGCTTTTCACCCTCAAAACCCCACCCGGAGTCGTCGACCTCTCTCCATTGCCCTTTGCGCCAAGCCTAGGGCGCAAACCCTAGAATCCCCTCAAACCGAGGTTTTGCCATCGCCGGAGAAGGAGCGGTCTTTTGGTTAGTCTCTAGCTACCTTCGCGCTCGGTGTGCGACGCCGCGTCGACCAGTGCTGACCTCATCGCAATTGGTGCAGGAGGGAGAGCTCGCGGCCGCCTTGAAGATTCTGGTCGGGACCTTCATCTCCGCCGCCCGTCCCCGATAGTAAAGCTCATCTCTTGTCAAGCCCCGTTCCTGAATCTCCATCGAAAGAACTCCATTCTGGTCCCGACCCGGCCTTTGTTTTCCTTTCGTAGCCCCGGAACGCCGGGACCGTGGTCACCGCCCGTACGACGCGTCATCTACCTCCCTCATCGCCGTCTCGGTCCACCCGTCGCCGTTGATCCCCAACCGTCCCTCTTGAGTCGACCAGCGCCTTGCGGGTAAGCCGTCGCCTCGGTTCCCCCTCTTTTCCCCTCGGATTGGCACCGGATTTCACTGTCTCGTTGAACTCTACCGTCGCGCCACCATGGCCGCCGGTGAGCTGCCAGCTCGGGGTGCTCATGTCTTCCTGAGCGGCCCGTCGGCTTTGCGAAGTCCATCCGGAGCTCGTGCGTGCATTAGGTAGGTTAAAGGAGCACGATTTTCTGGCCTTTCAGGGTGGTCCTCCATGACCGCCGTGGCGGACCTTCCCGTCGGTGAGGTTCCGGCCAAGGATTTGGTCGGGGCTGGATACCATCAAGTTCCCCGCAACACGGGCGACGTTGTAGTTGTTGGTTCGCGTTAATCTGGTTCCCCGGGGTTTTCCCCTTTCGAGCGCGCCGCCGCCGCCGCTCCGGCGAGCTCCCGCCGTCGAGTCGGTGTGAGCTGGTCCTCGAGGCCAGCGCCGGAGGGTGTGCTAGGGGACGAGGAACACCCCGGCAGGTCTGGTTCGACCGTCGGCGAGCTGCAACGCCGGGGAGATGGCATTTCGGCGAGGCGCACGGTGGTGCCTCGGCAGCGCCGCCCGGCTCCGGCAGCGCTGCATGGAAGCCGACGTGGCAGAAAATCAAGCCACGTGGTGCCCATGTGGCGAGAAATAGTGCTGACATAGCATCTAGGTGGTTGTTGCATGTCGCCGAGTGGCAGATGCGTGGCAATGAGTTGGCAGCTAGTGTGGCAGCTTTCCGCCGGCGTGGCGTCTAAGTGGCGCCGACGTGGTGTCCACTTGGCGGAAGATTGTCCCACGTGGCGCTGAGCTGGCGGAGCTGTCGTGGCCGATGGAGTGCCACGCAGTGCTGACGTGGTGCTGACATGGAATCCGCGTGGTAGGGAATATTCTAGGAATATTCCTTTTTCCTTTTCTTGGAATTTCTGAATTTCCATAATTCGTTAATCTGTAGAAATTCATATCTTTTTCCTGGAGACTCAAAAAATATGCGGTCGATTGCGTTGGACTCGTAGCGATGTACTCTACGCGTTAGTGTAGTTGTTGGTGATGTTCTAGTAGCTTAATTTCTATCGTTCGTTTCGTCCTTTACCTATTGCCTCGATTTGTGTCCTAACCCTTTTTACACGATCCGTGTGTCGAGGGTGTCAAGGAGTTTCCACCAGAGCAGCAGTTTGAGGAGTTTCCACCGGAGCAACCGTACGAGTACCCCGACCCCGTTTGGGACCAGGGTTTCCAAGACAAGACGCAATCCTTGACCATTCTTGTACCTATTAGCAACTTGCATTAATTGACTCATGCATATGAACTGCTACATGCACTTGTAGTATTCCTATGGCATACCATGCCTTCCTTGCCACCGATTGCCATAGGTTGTTCTACTCGTTACTACTCACATGCTTAGTGATTGCTTAGTTGCTTAATTGAACCCCACATGTTGAATATACATGTTTTTGTGTAAATAAGTTGTAGGTGCTTCTTAGGTGTCGAGTTTTTGTGTCCCTATTTGGAGAGTGCCTGTTGCGGGCACGATTGTGTAGGGACTTTAGGTTATAGAGTCTCTGTTGTGGTGGTACTTGTCGTTGTTGAGATTGTGGTTTGAGGAGAGGGTTTGGTGACTCGTCCCGGTAGCTTGAGGACCGGTTCTTGTGCTTGCTTGCTCTTTGGTTTACTAGCATACCACGTGACCCGTATGGGCGAGCTGGAATAGGATGCTTAGCAGAGGACTAGATGGTCCGCCGTGGTGCGAGTTAGTGTTAGTGGGTTGTTGGAGCGTTTGTTTCGATCCATGAGTAGAGGATATCCCACCTGGCCCGTGGTACGTCTTTCACACCTTCATGGGCGCCTACCGACCGATGCTTTGTTGAATGATCTTGTGAGTGTTGTCTGTGCTTAGGCCACGACGGTGGTCTTATGTTTTAATACCTCTTCGGTGGGTACACATGCTTACTCTCTGCAGAGATGTATAATCTATACGTATAGCCTAGCCCAACGTATTGGGCACTACCTCCGAGTGACCCACTTGATTAGTTTACTTCTTCTCCCCTCCGATAGGTGTTTTACTTCCGGCTTCGAGCTGTGGTTTCAGTGGAGGTGTGCTGGACATAAAATTTGACCCTTGCAGGATTGTGTTGTTTCCTGCAAGGCCACTTATAAAATTTGACTAATAATAAAACTTGCTTCACATAGACTTGAGGAATAATTGCTTTAGGTGCTAGCTCTTGCCTATCCTTGAAATATCCAAGCATGCATACATTATTTCTAGGTAGTTACGGCTTGCTCGAGTACTCTATGTACTCACGGCTTTCCCACTTTGTTTTTCCGATGTTGGTGACAGCCTCGCCTACACTCAAGTCGCTTGTGGACTTGGGGTTCCATCACCGTTCTTCATGTGAGACGCTTCGCTAGTTTCATTTTCATGTTATCTCATTGGTCTACGTGCCATGATCTTGTATCCATCATGATGACACTAGTAGGATTCGACCCTGCAATAGCGGGCGTTTTGGGCATGCAAAATCGAACATTCCAGTACGCTATTACGCACACTAACTACAGTGGTCGGACGAACAATAGCACCCATGACCGCCCGCTATTGCAGGAAACCCAACAATATCGGGCAGCGTGATGTCAGCTGACCGCTATTGCAGGGTAACCCCGCAATAGCGGGCGGATGATGTCATGTCGCCCGCTATTGAACGGTCACCCTACAATAGCGGTCAGCTAACATCACGATGTCCGATATTGCTGTGTGAGCCTTCAATAACGGGCAGATGACATCACTATGCCTGATTTTGCTATGGTTTTGCCAATATCGTGCATGATGATGTCACCTGCCCGATATTGTTGGCCTGGACAGCAATATCGGCTAGTGACATCATCATGCCCGATATTACTCGACATTTTTCGAACTGATATAATTATTTCTATTTATTTTATTTTCCAGGTGACAAATTCAAATATTTTTACTAAACTGAAAATACATTCACATTATATATACGCAAGACCATAGAAATAATCATTAAAGCATCTATATATACATACAATATAGTTTTCATCCATTTTACAATATCCACATACATATACACCATGTTTCCAATACTATAACATACCACAATATTCATCCATCAAAACACAACTAAATTACAACTTATCCGGCCACTTCGGCTCTGGTGCCTTCAATCTCTGCTCCTCTGTCTTGGTATTTTGCACAATTGCATCTTGGAGGCTCTTTTGGCCGCTGTAGCTATACAACTCTTTATGCATTGCAACATCACTTAGAGGATCAAAATACCTGCCTCTTTCACTCTAGAACTCACGAATCATGAAGCGGAGGAGTTTGGCTGCAATGAGCTCGAGTGTGCTTTCTTCTAAGTAGGAACCTGTTTTTGGCTTTTCATAGCGTTGCTGCCACATATAAATTATAGAATTAATACATGTTTATTAAATAATATAAAACTAATATAATAATGCAAAAGAAAAACACAAAATACTTACATCTTTCCATGGGGCCGGTTCTTCCGTAGGGAATGTGGTATATTCCCCTTTTCCGACGCTTATGTATTTGCACACATAGTAGCCACAAGTCACGGTCCCGGGACGCTGTTTGGAACACTTTACAAAACAAGGAAATTGTTAAGTTACCTTACATGTAGAGACATTAATTAATTGAATAGAAAATAAGCATGATATGAGATAATAGTACCGGATAATGCGTTTTGTATCCAAGGTTGGTCCGTTTCTCGAGATAGTATTTATAGGCACTAATATAAAAGAAGCAAATGAGCAAAAGTGTACATCCAACCAAACGAAACCCGTGACCTTTTGGAAATATACAACAGCATCACCACCCTCACCAGTGTACATCCAAGATCGATCTTCCATCTTTCTATACACATGTATCGTAAATAAAGAAATGAATAATAATTAATATCTAAGTAAAAAAGGAATTATATGCTAAAAAGCAAAAGTAAAGGCTATATTACAGGTTCATAATAAAATCTAGGCACAATACTATTACATACTATAGTTACGTGTGATGTAAAAGTTAATAATAAAATTTCTATATAAATTTCTGTTAAAAAAACAAGATTTATGAATAAAACCTAGATCCAAAACTAGATCCCTACATATAAAAGCGTACATATATGTATGGAGAGGATAAGTTTAAGTAATAAACAACCTATAAGATGCATGGGGAGCACTAACCATGTGATTTATAGGTAGAAAAATGAACCCAAACCCTAGGAAAAGTAACCATAAAAAAAGAGACTAAAACTATGGTTACACACAAAAAAAATACATGGAACGGCATGGATTTACCTCCTAGAACAATATCCTTCCAAAAAAACAGGTTCAAAACCTTCCCCCTTCTTTTTTGGCTTTTTCGCCCTCCGTACGGACAGCTCGTCCGTGAGCTCACGAAACAGAGCTCCTGTCGGGAGGAAGGCGACGAATTTCTACATTGTTGCCTGCAATAGCGGGCATGATGACGTCACCCTGGCGACGATATTACAGGAACCCTGCAATAACGGACCAAGTGACGTCACCGGTGGCCGCTATTGCAGGCTATCCCAGTAATGTCGGTCGCTAGTGATGTCATCGCGCGACCGATATTATAGACTCGGTCAGTAATAGCGGACGACAGGTGACGTCACCGGTGGCTGCCATCTGTGATAGCGTTGCCTCCGATGACGTCATCTGCGCCCGCTATTGCAGTGACCCATGCAATAGCATTTCACCTTGATGACGTCACCAATGGCACCCCCGATATTGCTGGCTCTTTTTGTAGTACTCGTGAGATTTGAGATTGAGACTATGTTATTGGATGATCTTTATTATCTCACCTTGTTTTAATTCTTTCTTATGGTTTGATGATGCTAAATTGTGATGGATGTACGTGCCACACTCCTGGGAGTGGTAGTGAGGTACAAAGGGTTCAGATTTGACTTTGGTGAAATTCGGGTCCTCACAAGCGAACCAACGTTGTAAGATAGGGGTGTTGTGTGTTTGAATCCATACTGATGGAAGTTTTTTCTTCTAATGGCTAGTAGTATTATAATACAATTGCTTTCTAACTCGTTTCAATTCTACCCGTTCCAATACTTTAGTTTGCTGAAAATTTGAGACACGCGTTGCAATAATGAAGTGCTATATGTATTGGTTGATGCAGAGGCTGGAATATTGATATATATTCTCTTTTCTAGAAAGTCAACAACAACTTTGTATGAAGTGATATATGCTTAGGATGCATTATAATTGTATTTGAAACTTCTTATTTGTGAAAGTAATTAAGTTGTGCTACTTTAGAATCACCCCTGAACATCTTGCACAAAATTTATGGTCCCTTTATTATCAGAAATATACTTTTATACAACTTTAATTATGTATGCACCCACTTTAACAGAAGTAAGTACATGTATGAAATGATTGGTTAATTAATTAATATGTTAGACACATAAATGTGTAAAATACAAAAATAGATATAATAACTATGTGTGGTAATACATAAGTGCGTAAAATATAAAAATAGATGTATGATAGGATTGGTCAATACATTCTTATATTACTTCCTTAGTTCTTATATATATATATATATATATATATATATATATATATTCACTGCTACCAAATATGTTTCCAGTGGTGGGCCAAAAGCTTAACTTCTTTATACAGGGTGAACTTGGAACATTGTGGCTTTCACTCGTATTAGTATGTTTTCGATCTTATTTGCTTATGCACTCGATGAGATTCTGATGTAATATTTGAATCAAGATGGATGTAAAGACTTGTATCTTTATCTCCATTGTATTTGCTTATGTTTGAATGTTGTAATATCAGGCATCACGAGTGCATGATGTCACCCAAGATAATCGTGGCGATGGAAACACTTCTTTGTGAGGCGAGTCTGTCACAGAGACTTCGCACGAATATGCATTGATGCATTCTCTATCATGAAAAAATGGAGATAGATATTTTTTTTATTATTTGCATAGTTTTCTCATTATTTTTTCTTTTAATTTATTGAGCACACCATATAAATAATAGGAATCTTGTCCTATTTTTTATTGATAGAGAATGAATCGATGTATAATTCTACAACGTTTGAAATTCTAACGTATTTTATGTATTGAGATAAATAATGCAAATAATTGTTAAATGGTTATAGTGTGTCTGAGACGACATACTCCAGAATCAGTGTGCTCCATCTAAAAACGAGATTGTGAGTGTGTTGGAGATGAAGCCACGGTTTCTCAATGTGTTCCAGAAAATTTTGTCTTTAAATGAACATGCTTATTCAAATTCAAGGGGTTTTAAAGTGTAGAACTGGGTCAAGTATTTGACAGAAGCGGCCAAGCTCTGATTTTTGAAAATTAAATGCAAATTTAACTAAACTCTAATATATTACTACACTTAACACTATTATCAATGAGAGATATAGATTATTTGAGTGTGACACCCCGTATCACTAGCCTTGCGAGTTAGCATTTTTAAAACTCATCTATGGTCTAGTAGCACACCCTCAAGAATTTTCATTGACATGCATTTTGATTTGGGCTGCCAATAAATTCAAATTCAATTTGAATTGAACTACAACTCGAATTTCTACAACATAAGTGGGGTCCGCCAAAAATATATGTCGTGGCACATGTCAAAAGAAAATTCTATCCAAAAGGACACCAATTTTTATCAAGGTTTGATACCCCAATTAAATTAGAGAAGCTTAACTTTTAATCATTTTCCCTGAATTAATACAATTTATTTGTGAGGAATTTTGGATCAAACTCAACTTGCATGTCACTTTCTCGAGTTGATCTACCCAAGGAAACTTTCCCCACTAATTTTTCAGCTTGGAAAATGCTTGAATTAGATTTTTCATTTCGGATAAAAACCACACCTGGAAATTAGAGAAAAAGGAGAAGATGCCGGGGGCATATTCCATGGGGCCCGCCTGTCAGCAGCCCAGGGCCACGCACGAGGCGCACGCCGCGTGCCAGCGCTCCGTACACCGGCGCCGCATGGCGTCCGCCCCTAGCGAGGCCCCACCTGGTCGGGAGGTCGGGGAGGAGCCCAAGGCCCGATCGGAAGCGCCTTTCCCGGCTCCTCTCCCATTCTCTTCCCCTCCCCAAAGCTCCCACACCCGTCGCCATTGCCGCCCCTCCACGAGCTCGACGCCCAGCCGCCCTGCTCCCTCCCTAGCCAAGCCAAGGGCACCCGGAGCTGCGCCTCACCTTCGCCTCGCTCCACGCAGCTTGTCCCCAAGGATCATGGCTCGAGTGGAACAAATCGAGCTCATTTTCCCAGCACACCGCCGCCTAGGACTCCTTCGCTCTCGCCGTCGATTCGCCACCACGGTGAGCTCCGGTCGTCTCCTCCGTGTTTCGGGATGTGCGCAAGCGAACGACGCACCGCCCCGACCCCTCTTTCCCTACCTTGTGTGCAAGGTTTTGCCGGCATTTCCCACGTTCCCCGGCTGCCACCGTCCGCCGCCCCGCCTTTCCGTCAAGCACCACATCCGGGCTGGCTCATCCAAGACGAGCACGCATACCGGAGTTTCGCCGCCTGCCACCCTCGCCACCGGCAATGCCACGGTGAGCCTCCCGGCCGCGCGACCCTCTCGTTGGTTTCTCCGTGTCACGCGCGAGGCAATGGTGCCCAACTCCGATGGGTGCGCGGCCGTGCGCCGCCTAGCCCCGGCCATAGCGCCGTCGAGCCATAGAGCGGGCCACACGGGCGGGACCCCGTGTGGCCATGGTCGCTCTAGATTCGGAACCTGTGACCCTCGGTGTGGCGTCGAGCGTGCGGGTTTAATTCAAAATACCCAAGGGCATTTTTGTTATTAAGGCAGAAATTCAAGTAAACTTAGAAAAATTCATATCTAGAGTTCTAGACCTAGAAAAATTGCAAACTAAATTTTGTT
Source organism: Chloris gayana (assembly GCA_031894775.1). Lineage (NCBI taxonomy): Eukaryota > Viridiplantae > Streptophyta > Magnoliopsida > Poales > Poaceae > Chloris > Chloris gayana. The sequence goes on from JAUNZO010005157.1 coordinate 672,249, forward strand.
GGACCCTTGAGACATGTACTATTTTATAGTGCATTTAGTTTGGCTTGATCATGGGTAAATTAATTGGATTAATTTCCTTTTTACCCATACTTGTTTAGCACTTCAATAATTATGGTCTCCCTTTTAATATTGAAATATAATTAATTATCATCCTTAATTGGTGCATATGATAAGAGGCATTTAGGCTCACATCTTACCTAGCTTTTGCAAGGTTAGATAATTTATTTTCATGCACCTAGGATGGTAATTTAAATGCTTCATGGGAGCTAATGAAATAATTAAACTGTTAATTACAATCAAATCATTTCACCCTCACTGGACCCCAAGTTATACTCACTAATCACGTGTGTTTGATGAAATTTGCGCGTCTTCCATAAAATATTCAAACCATGTTTTCATCAAATTCACGCATCACCTTTGCATCATGTAGCTGCGGTTGTGTACACGGTGACCGACGAGGAGGATCCAAAAGTTGCTGCTTGTGACCCAGCTGTTCAGGGTCAAGCTCAAGCCGGGCCCCGGTGCACAACTCAATTATTTACATCTTTTATTTTCATCACTCGTGCTTGTAGGTTTGTACTGTGCACTAGGTGTATAGGAGTTGTGATGAAAACCCTAGCATGCAGTAGGATTCCGGTTATCCATGTTTGATTGCCGTACGATAGATGCTTGCTTAATTAGGGTGATAATCCGTCGAGTGGTACGGAGACCACTCGTAGCTGGGACAATCACCTTTTTGGACACGATGCTAAGTATTTGAGATGAGGATGGAAATTGGAGGCCGGACGGGCAAATTAGGTGGAAAATGAAGTATTGTAAGAGTGTTCAAGGTGGTAGCTTCGTCCATGCACACAAGGACCGCGTCGTGTCCGTCCGATGTGGATAAGTTTGAACGTTCTGTTTGCATGCTCGTGTTAATGGGTCCAGTAAACCGATGTACCGAGGGTTGCTGTATGTTTGAGAGATACCCTACTCCCTTAGTTACTAGGGCAGTAATTTTGGAGGAGAGGAGGGAACATTCTACTCACGGATGACGTCCGGGACGGTTTCGCGTGAGGGACCCTTCTCGGAGGAGCTAGGTTCGGCTAACACTACAGTGCCACCCGGGAAAGGTTATCTCATGCGGCTTCTAGGAAGCATGTATGTGACGTGCAATCAGGTTGCTCCTGCAGAATGTAAATCGATTCGAATCGCTGCCCCTCACAGTAACGAGTACCGCTTATCTCGTCCGTCGGAACGTAGTAAGAAGAGGAACATAAGTGTTGATGATGATTAATTTGCTGTATTGCTTATTACATTGTTTGGAAACATGTAATGCTATAGCATAGCGCAGATTAAATTTATTTATTTACGCAACTTAATGAACTGCTCAAAGATGAAAGTAAGGATCCACTTGTAAACTCACTTAGTGCTTAATTATCCTACCCCTCGGCCTTTGCATGTCTAGGAGTCGGCTGTAGATGGCCACTTTTACGGGTCAGTCATGCTGAGCGTTAGTTGCTCGTAGCTTTGTATGTGTTTTTCGGAGGATCCCGTCGAGCATGAGGTCGTAGATGGAGATGGTGACTGGCAGGACCAGTCCGTGGACGGAAGCCACCACACTTAGGAGTGGTGCGGTCCGGAGGAGTAGTACCGTTGATGTGCCGGCAAGGTGTTTAGGGCAAAACACCTGTCTCTGCCGGATGGCCCGTGATGTATCGCCGAGAGTGCTATTGTATCTTATTTTCTTTCGCTGTTGTATTTTATTATCCAAACTTATTTGCTTCTAGAAATTTATGAGACTCTGATGTATTTATGTACCCTGGATGAATGTAAGAGACTCGTACTTATATTCATTGTATCATGCTTATGTTTATATGTTGTAAATATTGGGCATCACAGCGCGTGATGCCACCCATGATGATCCTAGAGACGGAACCGCTTCTTCGTGAGGCGGGTCTGTCACATTGAGTCTCTCTTTCAAGGATTTTAATTTTCAGCTTGCTAATAGGGAATCCAACAAATTAGCTCGTGAGTTAGCTAAAGTAGTGTCGAGAACAAGTACGGCAGGGGAGGGCATCTTGAAACCGTGTTGAATGTCCAAAGGCTCTTGGTGTCCGATTGTAATTATCTTCCTGGTTAACAAAACATAATCACATCTAAAAAAACACTATTATCAAAATTTGAGATGTCCATGATGGGGGAGTTGAAATTCTTTCTAGGCTTTCAAGTCAAGCAACTCAAAGAAGGAACCTTCATAAGTCATACCAAGTACACATACCAAGTACACACATGACATCCTCAAGAAATTTGACACGGACAAGACGAAACCAAGCAAGACTCCAATGAAGACTGATGGTCATCTAGGATAGGATGTAATTGGCAAGGCGGTCGACCTAAAGGTATATCACTCCATGATCAGCTCGTTGCTTTACCTTTGTGTATCTAGGTTTGATGTCATGCTTAGTGTATGCATGTGTGCAAGATTTTAAGCCGCTCCAAAAGAGAGTCACTTGGTGGCTGTTAAAAAAATCTTGAGATATTTGGTTCACACTCCAAACATAGGGTTGTGGTATCCTAAGGACGCAAGTTCAAGCTAGTTGGCTACTCCAATGCTGACTACACCGGATGTAAAGTGGATAGGAAGAGTACCTCCAAGACTTGCCAATTCTTGGGTAGATCTCATGTGTCATGGTCATCCAAGAAACAAAATTTCGTTGCCCTATCCACCAGCGAAGCGGGTATGTTGTAGCTGGTAGTTGTTGTGTACAACTATTGTGGATGCGACAAACTCTAAATGTCTTTTGATACAATTTGATCAAAGTTTCCTTCCTATGTGACAATAAGAGTGCCATCATGATAGCATATAACCCCGTTGATCACAATAGGACTAAGCATATTGACATTCGACACCACTTCTTGAGAGATCACTCAATTAATGGGGACATTTAGATTAGCTATATGAGAACCGATAACCAATTGGTCGATATATTCACCAAGCCCCTAGATGAGAAAAGGTTTTGTGACCTTAGGAGTGAACTAAATATCCTTGATTCTTCTAATGTGGAATGAAGCCTTGTGCATCTTGGTGAATTTGGATGTTTCTGTTTTTGCATTTGAAAAGGTTTAGCAAAAAAGTGTTGAAGTTTTTTATTGTACCAAAGTTGATGTTAATCCTATAATCTTGTTGTCTATCTTGTGAATATAGTTTGCATTAGTTGATTGTTGGCTATTCACAATAGAACACAACTCCAAGTTCTAACATATCCTATCTTTCTTTGTCCTCACGAAACTTCCGTCTCGTAACAGAACTTTTGTGAAAATCTTTTTGTTTTCGACGGAACTTTTGTTCTTCCACACGGAACTTCTGTCACGACTTAGCACTTAAAACCCTTTGGGACGGGAGACAACGAAATTCTTTGACCGATGGGATTTCTATCAAAATCTCTCTATTTTTAAAAGAACATCCATCACGGTCGGGTTTAACCCCTTCTGCAACCCAACCTTGTCTCCTTCTTCTCCATTTACTTCTCTACTAACTCTCTCCTCTCCCAAACCCTAACGTGGCATGTGAGCGTCGATTCATCGACTCGACCGGGGAAAAGATCAAGCATTCCGTGCGAAAGCTTCTCCACCGTGCGGAAGTTCCGTTCCCCAACTTTTCTCGCTGTTCCCGCGCTCATTTGCTTCTATTTGGTATGAACCTTAACCTTCATTTTCTTTCATTTGGTCAAATGCTAGAGCTTATTTTCCTTCCTTTGAGTAGACTAGTTCCTAGGTAGCTAGATTAGGTCTCCTTGTCAAGCTCTAGTAGATGGAGTGGATGGATTCACCGAATTAAGCACCTGCATGGCAAGCTCCTATCAGAATGGAAGTTCCATCTTGACAGAAACTTCCCCATGGAGTTGCACTAGTCATTGAATTTCTCTTGTTCATCTTTTTTATTCTCATCGCTTCTCATATTCTCTATCTTGGCAGAACAATGGTGAGAAACAAGACCTCGCGTAGAAAGAACAAGGGGCCATCATGACCAATCCTTTTCCAAGTGAGGGCATTGAAATTGAGGAGGAGAGTGAGGAGAGCGAGGAGGAACAACCTCACTCATCAGTCAAAAGAAAGAGAGTTGCAAGTCCTGATCCTCCACCAGACAGAAGCAACAAGGGAAAAGGGTCGGCTGCCAGATCGCACATGGGACGAGTTGAGATTATTAGGGGTTTGCTTGTGCAGGAGCCTGTGTACATTGGTCCTTACATAAAGACCAACTACAAGAGACTTCCTCAAGATTTAGAGGAGGACAGGAGGATCAATCCTCGCAATGTCGGGAAGAAGGAAGCCATTGACCTTCGCTTCCACTTGTGGTGTCAGCACGACTACTACTACACCTTCTTCATTGACATGGTAACAAGTCCCATAGGCTGCACGAACATCTGTGGATAGATTGGAAATATATGGAAGATAAGAATGATGTTGTGTTTGATACTGTCATCAGTGTGTGCAAGGCCCATGGTTTTTATGACTTGATGGCTTTCAGGTATGACTAGAATGAAGAAGTGATATATGAGTTCTATACGACTCGTACGTGGACCCAACAGGCAAGGCCCCAGGGGGTCCAATATGAGTGCGACTATAGGAAATTTGTTTCCTACTTTCAACTTCCTAGGTCAGATAGGACAAGGACAAGGAAGATATCACTAATGAGCAACCACTGCATGAGTCCGAGCTGGCATTCATGTATGTGGATGGGCCCTACATCTATGGATAGACCAAGAGACTCCATCCATACTATTTCTACCTCAACCGCATCTTGAGACATACCATTGTGTCAAAGGATGGGTACAATGAGCAAGTTGCCTCTTACTCTTAGAATGTGTTGGTCAGGTTGCTCCGGATGCCACACCATTTTGTGTCATGTGCTTTATCTTTGAAGAGATAAGCAAGTGGTTAGTGAACACTAGGATGACTCTACCATATGCTCCATTCATCACGGCTATGATTGAGGGGGAGACCAGGCTTGTCTTTGAGAAGGAGTGCAAGCACATGTCGCTTCAGCTGAAGCTCAAGAAGCCATCTAAGAAGAGCAACACCTCATAGGCTGTAGCCTCATCCGGTACATCTTTCTGTGCTCCATAGCGTGACTCCTCACCCACTTCTCGCATATTGGAGGCCTCAAGTCTATCTTCAACATTTGCACATCAACGACAGTGAAGGTCCACAAAAATGAGCAGCGCATAAAGAAGAACACCAACCGCCTCAAGGCAATCATGAGAGCGCAAGGACTTACTGTTACTCTAGATGGCTCCGAGGCTGAGGAGGATGAGGCACCTCCCATGTATGTGTGCAAGCATGATGACAACTCCGCAGGAGATGAGGAGGAGGAGGACGAGGACGAGGAGGGCTTTGGTGGTGCCGAGGAGGTGACGAGTGGCTTCCTTTCTTTCTTCTTTTCTCCTTCTTTCATTCCTTTTTGGTGCCTTGATGCCAAAGCGGGAGAGAAAAGGAAAAAACAGATCACTTCTATCTATCTATCTTTGTTTATCGGGTTGTTGGAACTTTTGGAACTCTATTTATATGAGTGTGAGACTATGTGGTTGTGGTTTATTATAACTAGAACAAATGGCCCGCGCAATTGCGCCGGCTAGTTAAAACATAGTTTGTAATATTGAATTGTTGCACTTAATATTTACTTAAAGTTTATTCTATTTTGCATATTTTTCAGAAAATGGGGGACATTTCCTCCTTCAGCATGTCCGCGCATAACGTTGGATTATTACAAAATTCAGCCACTAAGTATTCTTCTCTGTTGCATGTGGCAATGTATTTATAAAACATCCACCACTCCTATGACTCATTTGTTTTAGCCAAACTAAAACCGGTCCGTTATGTTGCTATTTGTTATAGCTTCCCGTCCTCCATCACTCAATTTAAACTAAGTAAAGATTTAGAGAGGTAACACATAGGTTTCAAAGACAATGCATTACAGATTGTACATTTTTGAGAATCTAAATTAAACTTTCGAACAAATTGATTGAGATCAAATATGTGGAATTTGCAATGTAATCTGCGCAAATGCGCTAGCGCTTGCCATTGTTGATAAAAAATTGAGCTTTAACCCAGATATATTTTATGGTCATAGCACCAAGAAAAACGAAGTAAAACTTCCAATATCATTCAGATTTGTTATCCAACTAAAATACTGATGTCAGTTGACTAATTTAACTAAACGACTTCGTAAGAGAATGCTGTCATCTCTTATGTTTCATGGGAAAATATAGAACCATCATTTTTCACATGTGTGTCGTTCGTGAAATAACTTAAATAATATTTTCAATGCAATCTCTCTTACGCACTTGATCCGATAAAAAAGATTGACCTCTGGGAGATTCAATACAATCAACCCGAAGGCACTACATACAAAATTGAAATGAATCATTTAGAAAAAAATGGTTTTAAAGTTTTAATTTAATATGCAACATGTGTGAAGAATAAGGAAGCAATTTGGTAGCTGACGCCTTTGTTTTTCTTTCATTATTTACCTGCTCAAATCAAAATCGATAAAGACATAGTCATAATACGTGAATTAGCCACATTGTATAGAAGGTGCACTTTGTGTCCAAGGCACCGCCGGCAGGCGTAGATGCCACATGATTGGCATGAGTGCTTGCACCTGAACGTTTTATGCATAGGGCCTGGTTTAGTGAAAAAATTACGACTATCACACAATTTTTCTAATGCACATATCAATTACGACAGGTGGGATCTTACATTCTTAAGAATTATGGTATGCCAAAAACTTTTTAGCGAACAATGAGACATTATATTATATACGGTGTGTGTGCAATTATAGTGGAACGGATTTTGATATCTTTCTTGGCACAATCCAGATGAGCTGGCTGTTGTTGACCTCTTGCTCCCACTCTGCACGCAGTGATGCCTGCCAATCACTTAATCTAAACATGCCTAAATAAATTGTTCCTATAGTCTGTCGGCCTCAAAACTCTCATCGTACACTGGTCTATACCCATCTACAGGCGGATTCATATTCTCAAGCAATCGGCAAAGAAAAATGTTCAGTGGATTTTACATCATTACATCTTTACATCTTTTACATACGAGATTTGTTACAGTGCTTGGAACTAATAATAACCGTTCATTAGTTTAGATCTAATGGTTAAAAATAGAGAGGTACTTACTCAAAGGTACTTTATGTGGTAGACCGGTACCAAATATTGTGGGCCAAGTACCTAATTCTTCTCTTTTTTTTTCTAATTAGACAGAGGGTAGAATAGTAACTTCCAGATTAGTACTAGTCTACGTATATACGAATTATATGCATCAAACGACCCCGGCAAGTCCTAGCGACGAGGGTCGCACGAGGATCTATTCTTCACAGGATTCACCTTTCGCTCCACTATCAAGACCGCAGCAGCATAGGTACCACCGTTTTAACAAATCCTCATGTGTGATAGAAACTAGCAAAAGCAGTATCCGCATGACGTGATGGATGAATCGGAGGGCTCGTAAGAATCTCATTTTAACCATCATCACTTCTTTCATTTTTCTTCTCTGTCCCACGGCCACCACCCACCATGGAATGAAGCAAGGAGCTTTCACCAGGAAAAAGAAGGATGCTGAAGCGCTATTTAAGTTTTCAGGGCTAGCTTAGGTTGGCGGTAAGGACAGGCAGCCATGGCACGGCAGCGAACGGCAGGAGGTCCAGGACAAGACTTTCGGATCGTGGGGAGAAGAAAGAGCGGAAAGGCTCGTGAATGATAGAGATAATTACTGAAGTACCCTTAATTATAACTAATTGGACTTATAATTAACTTTTTAATTATGAACGGTTGAGATTAATTGAGGGGAGAGGAACCGTAAGTACCTCCCAAGCACCATAACAAATCTCTTTACATATGCATGTGTGGTGTAGGAATCTGTGTCTCCTTCATTACCCACACGAGCCCTAAGCGGTGAAAATCTTGGGAGGCATATAGCTGTTAGTTGCGCTGGTGCCGCACGTGCTGGGTTAGGAGGAAAACAGCAATGATTCACATCGTATATATACTATACGCATCTATTGGCATATTCAGTGATTCATGAATTGAATCTCAAGCAAGCGACAATGAGGAAAATATTTAATGGAGCTGAGAATGTTGTCTGGCTGGTTGTCGTGTTGACGCATCTATGTGTGGTGAAGATCTGTGCCCACAGGAGCACCGCACGCTGGAGATCTTCATCAACATAGTAGTTAGGGCCCCTTTGGCATGGCTCCTCTAAAACAGCTCCTGCACCAAAACAGCTCCTCTAGAAAATGGCTCCTCTACCAAAACGGATTCTCTATCAAAACAGATTCTTGGAGTGTTTGGCAAAATAGATTCTCAAGCCTTTGGGTACCAAAATAGATTCTAGAAATGGTTAAGGAGCTGTAGGAGCTATGTTTTTGAAGCTTTTGGCTCCTAGTTCATTTTAGAGAAGTGCTTCTTAATCCTAGGAGCAGAATCCGTTTTGAATGAAAGTGTTTGGACAGATTCTTGATCTAGGAGCAGAATCCGGTCCAAGAGCTGCTCTAGGAGCCCTGCCAAACAGGCCCTTAGTTGTTCTGGTGCTCGTGTAGGTTAGGAGAAAGACGTAGTAGATATCTAGATGACATGGCTGCAGCGCCATGGTAATTTAATTAAGTGGAGAATATCGCCGAGGTTGCGTTGAGCTAGTAATTAACCTGGGTGGTGATGACGAGAGGAGCCAGGAGGCGACGAATGAGATGTTCCGGTGGTAAAAGGCGCGGATGATGTCGATGATTCCGACGGCGTAGACGGGGCCGTTGCCGAAAGCAAAGCCGGCGTTGGCGAAGATGGAGATGAGCACGTGCTCCGTGATGTTTATTGGCCCTAGGTTGAGGCTCCACTCCCCGCCGCCGAGCAGCGCGGGTGCGCGGAAGCTGCGGCGCAGCAGAACGCGGGTCATGAAGATGGATCATAAATTGAGGAGAGGACACGGTACCCCAGGAAAATAACTCGTGCGTCGTGTTCGGCTGATTAACGGCAGGATGATAATATGTGATTAGATGTAAAAAGAATTAAGGACTAGATGTTTTGCTTTTTTCTCAGAATTTCTAGACTGTTTCTCTTTTTTTTCTAGGCATGGTGGTGGGAAGTTCATCTCCTTTTATTATTAAATAGATAGGGCTAGTTTAAATACATTGCACATTTATGAATGGTGAATATTTATCGCTTTAATGTGTGTCTAATGCTTATGCTCATCAAATTGTGGCTTGCTTTATGTGGTGTGTCCCTTTTGCGCTTTATTGCTTAAACTTTGCACCCTTATCATGATCACTTGTGCACTTTGCTTAGGCACCCCTCGGGCTCAAAGTATAGGGGAGCTCTGTCACATGTTTTTGTGAACCATGAATCTCTTTAGCGGGAGCTCCGCTATATTTTTGTTGTTGTTTCATTTTTTGTTTGTCATCAATCACCAACGTGGGGTGGGGGGGGGGAGATTTGAAGATGCAACTGGGCCCCCTAGTGGGTTTGGTGATACATGACAAAGAATTAAAAATATCTAATGTGTTTCAATCACCCACATTGTGAGAATGTTAACCCCTCATACAAAAAGAAGAAAAGTGGACTCAAAAACAAGAGCTAAAGACTAGATTTATAGCTTTTTGAGTCTACTAAGTATGCCAAACTATCAAGAGGGGTGAAATGATCTTACATGCAAGGAAAATGTGCTCAAGAAAAACCTACAAAAAGCTTGGAAACTAAAATTACCAAAAAGAGCGAAGTCCAAAGTGCCTAAAATTCTAGCTCACTCGGAAGGAACGGAAGTTCTATGGGTCGACGGAACTTCCGTCGGTTCCAAGGAAATGTCTGGCGGAAGTTCCGTTGGGCTCGACGATTGAGCGATGCCTATTTGGACCCAATGAAAGTTATGTGGGCTCGATGGAAGTTTCGTCGAGTCCACGGGATTTTTGATAGAAATTCCATTTCAAGCGGAACTTCCTACCCGACATTGCCAATGCCTATTTCAAGGGGATGACGGAAGTTCCGTCACCGACGAAAATTCTGTCATTTCCCATCTAACCCTAGCAACGACTCTTTTTGACCCACAATACTCTATCCTATCTTGGTTGGAAGAGTTCCTGGTGCTTTTGCACTCTCCAATTTTCCTCAGTGCTCTAGCTCTCACCTCTCTCCACTCCTCTTGAGATCCAACACCATTTATGAGAGACGCAACCTTAAATCTAAGCTTGAGAGCGTCCACCGAACCTTGAGCACATCTTCCCCGTACAAGCAATCTCGATTTCACTTGTTACTCTTGGAGATTCATTCTTCTAGATTGGATAAGTGTCAACCATAGAGCTCCCAAGTTTGTGGTGAGCCTTCGTAAGTTTGTAATGGTTGTGATTCGCCTCCGGAAGGTAAGGAATCAAGAAGAAGAAGAAAACAAAGTTTGATCGTTGTTATCACTTGGGAGGGAATAGGGTTGAGGCAGACCCGTCTCTTAGTGAGTTCCTCAATGGAGAGGTAGGAACCTCTTTGTGAGGGAACCGAACTTCGCTGAAAAATCTTCGTGTCTCTCTTTGCTTTTGTTTCTTGTTCTTGCTCCTTTGCATATATTGCCTGATCTACTTGTGTGGTGTGTCTATTGAATTCATGCAGGTACAACACTTCTAGGAGGTCAAGGGAAGTTTCTATTCAAACGGAATTGTAAGAATCGCTCTCGATCCACTTCCCTTGTTTTTTTCCCTCGAGCCCTGACTGAAGTTCCATCCTGGCTGGTTTATCTGTCTGTTCGTGTTATGATTTTCAGGAATTATTTGCATTGCCTATTCACCCCCGCCCCCTCTAGGCAACTTTCAATTTTGCATCCATTTATTTTGCCCTAGAAATATATGATCAAAGCTCTAACTTAATGATCCCTCTGCAGGAAGGGAAGTCAAGTATATGATATGTTTTAATATTTTGTAATTAGTTGTGATTTGTATCTTGATACGATTTGTAGATTTAATCGCAACCACTAGTTTTTTAGTTGTATGGACAAACTTGCATGTACATTTTTTTTAGTTTTTTGACTGTGCTTTATGGGAGGTGCTATTGTAATATATGTGATCGATCGAATAATGGATTTGTACTGCCTATAATGGATAAGCGTATGTATATTTTTTTTTGTTTTTTCATTGCATCATTAGTGACGCATCTGCTGGTAAAGTGTCACCAGTGTGAGAGTCATTGGTGCCGCGTCCTGAGAACATGCATCATCAGTAAGATCATTGGCAAAGCTATTTCATTACATTACCACATTTCGCTACTGTAGAAGCGGGCCAAAATGTACTGTAGCGGTGGGCCAACCAATCCGCCACAATGACATCGCAGTTAAAAATAAACATTTGTTGCGGCGGATCTTCATTTGGTCGATCTACCCGCCGCAAGAAACACTATTGTAACGGCGGGTGACAATGTCACCCGCCGCTACCTTCAACCTAGGAAAACAAAAAAGCCCGCGCCGAGCCCATCTATGCCCATCCACCACAGTCTGCACCGCGCCGCCGCACGGAGTCACCTTCACCCAGATCCGCCGCTTGGAGCAGCTGCCCCACGCCGGTGGGTGGTGGATCTGCGTCGGTGTAGCCGGAGTTGAGGAGGACGACACCGCCGCCACGAGCCGGAGTTGAGGGAGAGGGCACCGGTGTCGCGAGCGGAGAGGAGGGAGAGGGCGCCGCCGCAGCGAGCGGAGTGGAGGGCGGGGCGCCGGCCTACACGCAGGAGAGGAGGGAGAGGGTGCCGCCCGCCGCGAGCCGGAGTTGAGGAGGACAGCACCGCCGCCGCGAGTCGGAGTTGAGGGAGAGGCGCCGGCGCCGCGAGCCGAGAGGGAGGGAGAGGCGCCGCCGCTGCGAGCGGAGTGGAGGGCGCCGGCGCTGCGAGCGGAGAGAGGAGGGAGCGGGCACGCCGCAGCGAGCGGAGAGGAGGCAGAGGGCGTCGTCGCTGAGAGAGAGAGAGAGAGAGAGAGATGTGGAGAGGTGGGAGGCGGCGGCTGATGGGGTGATGGAGAGATGGGTCAAACCCTAAGTGAGAATATATATTGTGGCTGTTGGTCAGAGAGTTAGTTGGGCCAGAAAAAAATAACTGCGGGCCACAATATAACCCGCCTTTAAAAATGGGCTGTATTTTTAGCTACGGACCGTAATGTCATCCGCAGTTAAAAATTGATTTTTAAAGGATGATCACTATACGACCCGCCATTAAAAATATAAAAACACTGTAGCGGCTGGCCACCTCGGACCACGCCGCTAAGCTGTATTGGGTCGCGCCGCTACGGTGCCAGTTTGGGGTAGTGTTAGTAACGTAAATTTAGTGACATATAAAAATGCGTCACTGATTTGAGTTATGAAGTGTCACTATAGACGTTTTCTTACATAGTGGTGGGGCTTGTTAAAGCACAGAAGGAACACAGCTACCTGTGCGTATTTGAGCTTGTCGCTGGAATCGAGCTCCCTGCTAAGCGCACCTTCCCAAGGTCCCGGAGAGCGCAGCTTGGGTAGGAGTGCAGCTGATTTCTTTCTTTTTTTCCTCTTAGAGAGTACACTGCACTATAACAAAAACTAACTATAGTCACGGGAGCAAAAAAACAATAAAGACAACCAAAAAACGAACCGTGGCTACAGATAGGCCTATGTTTGTAGTCACGGTTGGTATGCCTTGACACAACCTCGCCCTCCACACAACCCACAAATGATATAAAAACCAACAACCTGACGCCCTAACTCTCTCGTTCCCCATGTGCGCCGCCCCCACACATGCTCTCTCTCTCTCTCTCTCTCTCTCACACACACACACACACACACCCACACACACACACACACCGGCGACCTCCTCCGGCCATCCCCTCTAGAAGGTAGCGTGTAGGGCTGCGACCAGCAACGGCGCTCGGGCGGCAGGCGCTTATGGCAGCAACGGCGCGCGAGGCTAGGCGCTCGGGGTGGCGGCAACGGCGGGCTGGGGCTGGATCCGGCTAGCTCCCTCCTCCGCACGGCGGTAGTGACGGTCGACGCTCGGGCGGCGAAGGGCCCGCGTAGCCCCTTCTTCGACAACCAACGGTGCTCGGGCGGCGGGCGCTCATGGCAGATCCGACGCGTGGGGGCTAGACGCTCGGGGCAGCGACGCGCGGATCAGGGGTGGTCGGATTAGTCCGCCCCACATTCTTCGGCGGGCGGTGCGGGTCGGGGCGGCCGGATGTGGCCGGCCCCATTCTTCGATGGGCGGCACGGGTTGGGGGCGGCTGGATCTGGCTACCCCTTCTCTCGGCGAGCCGCGCGGGTGAGAGGCGGTTCCAGCGGGCGGCGCGTGTCGGAGATGGCAGTGGTCGGCAGCGAGCGACGTGTGGGCCCACACGGGCCCCTAACTCTTTTTTATTTTTTAGTTATCACAGTAGCCATGGTTGGTCTATGTGGCGTGGTTATAGTTTTTCATCCGTAGTCACGTGGTCGTAGCCGCGGTTCCCATACACACGGCTACAATTCCCTTTCAACCGTGGCTATAGTCTATGTTTGTTATAGTGATGGACGATATAAAACGTCACCGTTTGGACTCAGTGTTACATGATAGAGTAGTGTGTTAGTGTGCTAACCACCAACGGACAAAGTCGCTTAGCTCACCGAACACAACAAACACGATACTAAAGGAACAATATAGAAAGTGGCGAGGTAACAACTTATAATAGCGAAGTTAACTCAAGGATTACATGTGTCTTCTCAGGTGACCCTTGGTCTCCTTTTATAGTCGTGAGGAACCACAAGTTTACATTACCTTTTTACCCTTGGCCAACTGCTCCCGATATAACTAAAAGGTGGCAACCCTAGGTCGGCTCCAAGGGCATTCCGGTCTCCGCGCTTGCCGTGTCCAGCTCCGCGCTTGCTAAGCGCCCGACTAGGTAGCGTCGTCGGATGAAGTCCCACCGGGTTGCCTTGCCCCTCGTGGTAGCTTTGCCTCGCAACGCTCGATGGCTCGATCGAGCCACGCCCCTACTTCATCGGGTCCATGGCTTGGCTCACTACACACTCGCCGAAGAACCTGGTTAGCGTTAGTCCAATAGGGGTAGGGCGCGAGGCCTCCCAACATTAGCCCCCGAGGGACAAGCTCGCTCCGGAATGAGCGAAGTCGCTCAAACCTCACTTGAGCGTGGGTGCGCCATCGAGCAGAGAGGGAAACACCACTCGCGACCTGGTTAAGGAGTTTTGCGCCACCGGTGTTCGTCCCCTTAGAGATGGTCAACTTTGGGTTTGATGGCATTGATGGGCCCATTTGTTGCCCGAAGGTTGACCTCTTCGGCAAGAAGAATACAATGAGGTTGTTTGTTTAGACTATGGAGCGGCGAGCCGTGTTGTATTGTGTGGCTACTCCCCTTGTAGCATGAGTGCTGTGTACGGTGACCAAGGGTCATTTCAGTCGGGTCCTTCATACTAATGGGATTCCTTGTTCGCCCGAGCCGCGCCGCAAGAGGGTGAGGGTAATGAGGGGACTACCGACCCTGCCGCTGCTACCAGAAAGAAGAGGAAGCGCGGGTCTAGCGGCGGAGTGGGGCCGTCGAAGTCCTGTCGGCGAAAGGGGCTTCTGCCTCTTGATATTGATTGCGGGTCTTCGCCTCCAGGGTGGTTTGGCCACCACAAGTGCTCCTCGCCCGATCACCTCGAAACCGCCATCTGTGCTTATGCACGATCCTCTCGACGCACCATTTGTTCCCGCAAAGAAGACACCTGCGAAGAGATCTCGCGCTGTAGGGCACCTTGGTTCTGTTGCTAGTGCCACCGACGCTACAATTACTTCTGAGCGAGGTAAGGTCTTACTGCCTTAACTTTGTCTTTTCACTGCTTTCGCTTTCTTTTCTGATTAAACAATCCAATCAATTTGTTTCTAAGTTGTTACCAATCTTCCTCATACCTACGTTTTCTTACATAAAGTTAGTAGTTTAAATAATAGTATAAATATTGCTCGTTCTATGTGGATTCGATATTAACCTTGAAATACTATAAGAGAAGATACGATTATACACCATCCTTTTGCGGTATTTATGTTAGTGCATATAAACGACCGGCACTAGCGAAGCCGCCATAGTTCTTCCCTCCGTCAACACTATCTGCAAGCCCGATTTCGGTAAGCATCGCACCCCGGATACCTCACCGTTGTGCGCCTCTTGCTGAGACGGTCACCATAAAGACTTGTTACCTCCTATGCAAGTCCGGTGAGCCGCCACCACTCTCTGCATCGGTGAGAGAGAGAGAGAGAGCGACTCCATTCGCTCATGAAAGGAACTCTGCCCATTCAAGATGATGAATAGCTTCCCTGTAATCGACACAGGCATGTAATCGACACAGGCAAGCACGTGCAGCTTCACAAGAGGCCCTCTACTTCTTGCTATATATAGTACCGAAGGATCCCGGATCGAAGTCCGACGACTACATCAACCACCACGATGATGCATACGACATCGAGGAGCAGCAGCCGGTGAATGGCTATGAAGCGGAGGAGGAGCAGAAGTCTGGCGACGACGGTAAGCACGTGAAACAGCTGCTGCATGGTGTGAGACATCATGTCGGGACTCAAGAGCAAACCGCTGTGTTGCCTGAAAAAGCCGATCGGGTTCGCGGTCAAGTCCTCATGGAAGATGCTCACCGTCCTGCCTGGCTTCTCCACGAGTGGGTGCTGAGGATTAAGAGGCACGAGCACACGCTCGGAGACGAGCGGGAAGGGGAGATCCTGCGTGGGAACCAGCGGCTTGTGCGTAGATGGCGAGCTAGGCCGACTGGCCAAGAATGGCTCCCGAGAAGTGCATCATGGAGGAAAATCTATTTTGGCGTTACGTTTTGTTAGACTGTTGGAACCGTGTTTAAAGGGGGAAAAGCAATATTTAGAAAAAAAAACAACACTTTGGCTAGCCTGGTGGAGATGCACTTAATTAGAGAGGATACCAGACGCTGTAACTATAACGGCATCGTTTGGACTCAGCGTTATGCAGTGGCGAGTAGTGGAAAGAACGGATGTGCTCCACGTGTACCCGGCATACGGATAGGCATACGCCTCTGACTCAGAGAACCAAAGCCTCGTCCGCTTGCCCATTTGGCCAGAAAGCACACACGGTTGATCGATGAGGTAGTTGTTGTGTATTCAGTTTCCTCTAAAAAAGTTACTCCCTCCATTCAGAAATATAAGGATTTGTTGATTTTTAGATATCACGTTTAACCATTCATCTTATTCAAATATTAAAAATATATTGTTATTTTATGTATAACGTATTTTATCATTAGATATATTTTGAGTATATTTTATTTATTTTTACGTTTTTATAAATTTTTTGATAAAACAAGTGATCAAACATAGCCTCAAGAAGTCAATAAGTCCTTATATTTCTAGACGGAGGCAGTATTATTGTATTCCATGGCCTGGCTAACATCGTTACCTCCTCGGCTAGCTAGAATCCACAATAGGTGTTCAAACTCCTACTGCCGCCGCGTGGTTCTCTGTCGTATCCCAGAATTCAGAGGCGATAGCTCGATCACACATAACCACAATTTCACGATGGGTATAGTTCACTTGCATGGAGTTCATAGCATTTGGATACACAGCAGGATAGATAGTGGGGGTAGATACAAGCAAATTAAAGGGAAACCGGATATGAAGAGAAAGTAAGAAGGCAAGAGCAGATACAAACTCAACGCGACACCCTTTCCGTTCTCACCATTGCATCTAGCAAAGTTAGGCCAGCCCGTTACACCTCTTGGACTTGGGCTTCCACAGCCTTTTCTTCATAGGCCAACATTGCGTTTTCGACACCAGCACCCGGTTTTCCAGGTTTGATCTTTGGTTCAACATAGCACTCAGTCTTGGTGTAATGCGGGTCCATTGGACAAGCCACTACCAGTTGTGCCTCTAGGACTTGGGCCTCCATGATATTTCCTTCCTGGACAGACATGGCGTTTTTAACACCAGCACCTGGTTTTCCGAGTTTGATCTTTGGTTCAACATAACACTCAGTCTTTGAGTAATTTGGATCCATTGGGCAAGCTTCTACCAGTTGTGCCTCTTGGACTTGGGCCTCCACGATATTTCCTTCCTGGGCCAGCATGGCGTTTTCAACACTAGCACCCGGTTTTCCGAGTTTCATCTTAGGTTCAACATAACACTCAGTCTTGGTGTAATACGAGTCCATTGGGCAAGCCGCTGCCAGTTGTGCCTCTTGGACTTGGGCCTCCATGGCCGTTCCTTTCTGGGCTAATATGGTGTTTTCAACACTAGCATCCAGTTTTTCAGGTTTGATATCTAGTTGAACATAACACTCAGTCTTGGTGTAATGCGGGTCCATTGGGCAAGCCACTACGGGTCGTGCCTCCTGGACTTGGGCCTCCACTGTATCTGTCACATTTTCTTTCTGGGTCAACATGGTGTTTTTGACACGAGTTCCCGGTTTTCCGGGTTTTGGGCCATTCCCATGTCTGATCTTTGGGTTGGGTGGACACTCAGTCATGGAGTAATCCTGCTTCATTGGGCAAGCCCGGCTTGCCGATGGCCTAAAACACAAGATCAATTTCCACCATCAATTCATTGCTTTGGACGGGAAACTACCCGATTTTTTCTCTTTTGAGCACATGCATAATCGTATTTTCAGAAATGAGCATGAATGGGCTGTATTTTCAACTCTAGGCATGCACCCATGTCCATGTATATTTACGAGTTCCAAATATTATGGCCATACAACAGGCCGAGTGGGCCACATGCAATGCATATCATCATTAAATTATTAACTTTTATTTTCCTCCTAATAAATGAACAAGCACGCATGTAAAAAAGGTTCAATTGGTCAATAGCATGTGAAATCGTGTGGAAACATATTTGATACAGAGAACAATTTTCGATATGAAGCTGTTACTTGGATTTGATTTGTAAGTTGTGGGATAATATTCATTTTGTTGGGCATCGGCCAGTAACTAATTTTCATCAGAAAAAGTACACCGCTACAAAGTAGAGTACTTAATTTCTTCTGTCCACACGGAATATCCTTGGATTTGGTCGACACAAGAAATATCCTTGGATTAGGGAAGAGGAATGCAGCTTGTAGAGATTGAAGAAAAGGCAAAAGGTTATACCGATGTGCTGCATTAGCAAGAAATGGTCCATGATAACGTGACTCGTTTAATACGGCTATACGTGGGTTTGTGCCTAGCAATGAAAATATACCTGAGGCGTGCTTGCTTCTCGAAATACGGTCATGCATATGCTCAAAAGAAAAAAAAATCGGAGAAACTAGCAAGCAGGGAAGAGAAGCAGGGGGATTGGATGAGTGCCGTCAGGTTACCTGATGTTGAAAAGTTCCACCAGGTTTTGAATGGGGCTATGGTGCACACGATGCCGGTGTTCCAATAGCGCACACCGGGCTTGTCGTAGTTCGCAGCGCGTACTCGAGGAGGTACCACACCGATCGAGTATATGTGTGTCAAACCAAATAATACGCCCATGAGTTTTATATATAGCCAACGTCTACACACCGTGTATATGGATGCATGGGTCCCGTGGCGGCTTTGCACTGGACTCCCGTACGTCCGGTTGAACTTTTGCATCATACGTCCGGTCTAACTTTTGAGTCACACGTACGTACATCTCTTTTATACAAGTCGTGTACGTACATCACCGTTTTGTCTTACTAGAGACGAAGGAATTAACTGGTGCTGCTCGCCATGCATTCATACATGCAGTATTATGGCCCTATATCTTATAGTTGCACCTTCCCAATTGTCTTCATTGATCATATATTCTGCCGCCTTCGTCCTATCTGTTGTCCAGGCAAATCAAACGGTGACTTGACTTTGATAACTTGGCGTCTTCTTACTAGTCAATCATCGGTTAACGGGGTTACTTTCAATATCATACCACCATGTAGTGTGCATTGCATAACATGTTCGGTGACGTGGTGGATATGGAGTCTTAATTACAAACTGTTGGTTAGAGCATCGACTCTATGTTGAGAAACGTCATTATATATAACACCAACATAAAGCATCTAGTCTATGCCGCACCTTCCCAATTATCTTCATGGGCCATATATTATGATGCCGCCTTCGTCCCTGTTGTCCTGGCAAACCAACAATGACTTGACTTTGATAACGACATTTCGTCTCATTACTCAATCATCGCTTAACAGGGCTTCTTTTAATATCACACCACCTAATAGTGTGCACCACATGTTTGATGACTAGATTGTTAGGGTGGACATGAAATCTAAATATAAAGTGTTGGTTAGAGAATCTACTCTATGCTGGGCAATGTAATTATTTAGAAATGATGTTAATTATCTACAGGGTGATTGATAACATTGCCACTGCTGCAAAAAGAGAGGAGGAGCGAACCAATGTTGTAAGATAAGTGTGTTCTGTGTTTGAATCCATAGTGATGGAAGTTTTTTTCTTCTAATGGCTAGTAGTAATATAATACAATTGCTTTCTAACTCGTTTCAATTCTACCCTTTCCAAACCTTTAGTTTGCTGGAAGTTTGTGACACACGTTGTCATAATGAAGTGCTATATGTATTGGTTGATTTAGAGGCTGGAATATTGATATATATTCTCTTTTCTTAAAGTCAACAATAACTTTGTATGAAGTGTGCTTAGGATGCAGTATAATTGTATTTGTATTGTGCTACTTTAGAATCATTCCTGAACAACTTGCACAAAATTTCTGGTTCCTTTATTATCAGAAACATACTTTTGTGCAACTTTAATTATGTATGCACCTACTTTTAAAGAAGTAAGTACATGTATGAAATGATTGGTTAATTAATATGTTAGACAAGTCAACACATAAATGTGTAAGATATAAAAATAGGTATAATTACTATGCATGTTAATACATACTAGTAAGTGTGTAAAATATAGAAATAGATGTATGATAGGATTGGTCATTGCATTTTTTTTATTACTTCCAAAGTTCTTATAGTATCATATACTCTGTTTATTCGCCGCTACGAAATATGTTTCCGGTGGTGGGCCAAAAGCGAACATCTTTGTACAGGGCGAATTTAGAACATTGTGGATCTTTTTCTCTTTTCCATTTTTTTCTTTCTTTTTCCATAGGTCCATTAAGATCTAGACAGCATTTCAAATACACCAACAGAAAAAGAAAATGCCTAGCATAGACTTGTAATGCATATAAATGGAAAAACAAAGATGAAACTAAAAAGGAAGTCACCCAAAACTTATTCAAACATGAAAAGTTGTTTTTACTTCCTTGAATAATTAACGTTGTCTGTTTAACTACCCAAACAATTCATATTGCCACTTTTGTTTAATTTGTTCCCCTCCAAGTTGGATTGCTCCCATTTTGATCTGCATGCTAGGATCATGTTTGAAGTGGTTGCAAATTGAATTGTGAAACTATATTAAAATATATTGGCCCACTGTAATAACGTTTACATAATATCGACCGGTTGGCAGGCCCGATATTAGAGGCTCGAAAAGCCTGGTATTAAAGGCAACAATTGTAGTAGTGGACAACATATACCAACTAATGTAGTGGTTTGGAGGAAGGATCTTTCATTAAGATGAGATATTGGAATAAATATTCGGTGCAAACCACCTATTCAATGAAAATGTGAAAACCCTCTCAAAAATAAAACATAGTTAAAAGTGTTTTTAGAAAATGAAACTTGGTATGCATGTACATGATACCATAGGGAACATGTACACAAAATGTCAAGTCAAAATTCAACATTTTTTAAAAGATACAAAAATAATAAAGCTAAGTTATTGTTATCAACAACACAACTGAAACCTCTAGATGACATATTTTGGAACACCGAAGAATATAACAATAACAACGACAACCATGGAGTGGGTGGTCAATTTTCTTTTATGACCTGATGGCTAAAGGTAAAATTAATGTAGTCATATGAAAACTTATGATACAAGTCAATTAATATTTGGAAATAGATAGTATAACCTAACAAATTATTATAAAACTTAACCTTTGTGAACATATGCTAGCGGTGTGTCACCCTTAGCACTATCAGACAACGACTCTCTCGCTTGGCCGGTCGAAGTCCATGGCTTTTCTTGATGCTAATCTATTCCAAAGAGGATAAAATACTGGCTGTCGCGTCACCCATGGATCATAGGCTGTTGCGAGGCTTCTTATTTTCTAGTACACGGCTGCATGACCATGGTGGGCCAAGTGGAAAGGTTACTCTTTTGATTTGTTTATCCATGCATTATTAGTCGCAGGTGGCAGCAGCCAACCTAACCTTTGCGTCATTATACATTATTACGGTCCAGAGATTCAGTGACCTGGGATATTTTTAAGTACAAAGCATAGACTGGTATATGATTATACCAGCGTTTGAGATGTCATATGTGCAACAACCCCAAAAGTAATATGTGCATTTCTGTTCACGAGCATCATGGCATCATGTTTTCCCTAGTTGTAGTTATCAAGTTTAAATATTTTCCCCAAAATCTCAAATTTATTTAAGAAAAACCACTCAAAGTGAACCAAAAATTGAAAAGGTTCAAATTTTGACAATTGTGGCAGAAACTAACTGGAAGAATGGCAGCACTAAACAGATTCATCTCCAAGTCGGCAGAAAAGAGCTTGTCCTTCTTTAAAGCACTCAAGGGCTCGAGAACCTTCGAATGGACCGAAGAGCAACAGAAAGCGTTCCAAGAGCTAAAAGAACACCTCACAGCAACTGTCAGGTTAGCTAGCCTGAGCAAGGCGAAGTACTCGTCTTATACGTGTCAACAAACCACTTCGCAGTCAGTGCAGCTTTAGTACAAGAAAAGAGAACAAGAACAATAATGGACAAAAATGGAAAGGAAAAAGAGCTTTGTCAGCAGTACCTAGTATACTTCGTCAACGAAGCACTGGCAGGGTCAAAACTGTTCTACTCGGAGATGGAAAAGATATGCTATGCAGTAGTCATGGCGGACAGAAAATTAAGGCATTACTTCGAAGCACACAGAATTAGACCAACCAGCCTCTAAACGACATCTTTGGAAATAGAGAGGCTTCGAACAGAGTCGGAAAGTGGGCAATGGAGTTGTCCGAGCATGTTATCGACTTCGAAAGACGAAGCGCAGCGAAGTCACAAGTACTGGCAGACTTCGTGGCAGATTGGATGGCACCAGGATACTCAGGTGAAGGTCCCGTCACGGACAAGGTCTTGATAATACAATGCGACGGCGCCTGGGGCTTCGCTGGCGTCGGTGTCGCAGCAGTAGTCATCTCTCCCTCGGGTATAAAGCTGAGATACGTGGCCAGACTAGAATTTAAAAACGAGGATGATAGATGCACAAACAATGTGGCAGAGTACGAGGCAGTATTGTTGGGGATTAGAAAAGTAAGGGCATTGGGTGTTAAAAGTTGCAAGGTGAAAACAGACTCAAGGGTAGTCGCAAGCCATGTAGACAAAGATTACGAAACAAGAGAACATTTGCTTGCGAAGTACCTGCTCGAAATCAGAAGCATGGACAAATTCTTCAAAGGATTCGACGTCGAGTATGTCAAAAGAAAAAACAACGAAGAGGCAGACGCACTGGCCAAAGCAGCCTCCAAAAGACAACCACTGTCCGCCGACGTTTTTACAAAGTAATCACAAAGCCGTCAACCCAAAGCCCGTAAGGCAAAGCAAAGCTCATACAAGCAATAGCCTCACAAGACTGGAGAGCACCACTTATGGCTTTCATCAACGGCTATTACCAACTAGAGTCGAAGGTAGAACACTTAAGGCTGCAGCAAAGGGCGCGAAGCTATCAGATACTACAGGGGGAATTGTACAAATCAGGGATATCTACCCCGCTACACAACTCCTCCGCGAGATCCACTCAGGAACGTGTGGCTCGCACATCGGAGCCCGCGTCCTCGCAGCAAAAGCAGTAAGACAAGGCTTCTTTTGGCCCAGTATGATAAATGACGCAAAGGATATAGTCAAAACATGCGAAGCTTGCCGGAAGATATCAGGGAAGCACTCGGCCCCATCGCAGCCATCGCAGCTAATGATGCCTATCTAGCCACTTCGCAAGTGGGGCATAGATATTGTAGGCCAACTCACAACGGCACAGAGAAGTTACAAGTATGCAATAGTGTCAGATGAGTATTTCTCAAAATGGATTGAAGCTAAAGCAGTGACAAACATCTCAGAACCTACAGTAAAAAAATTCCTCTGGCAAAACATCGTCTGCAGATTCGGGGTACCAAACAAGACTGTCATGGACAATGCCAAGAATTTTGACAACGAGCTCCTACGAGAATATTGTGACGGCCTAGGAACAAAACGGACTTCATCTCGGTGTACCATCCGCAGTCAAACGGATCTGTAGAGAAGGCAAACTCGATAATATTCAAAGCAATGAAAAAAGTGTTGCTAGACAAAAAGAAGGGCAAGTGGGCAGAAGAGCTACCAGCCATAATCTGGTCGCACAACACAACTGAGTCCAGAACAACGGGTTCACACCCTTGCTATTCGGCGAAGAGGCCATGACACTAGAAGAAATCAAGAACAAAAGCACAAGATCAACAGCTAGCCATGACAGACAAGTTGAATTCATATCAAAAGACATGATGGAATTAGATAGGCTCAAAGAAACCAAAAGCCTAGAAAGGTATCAAGAAGACATCAGAAAGTGGAGAGACAAAATGGTAGTCCCAAGGGCCTACAACTTGGGAGACTTGGTCCTAATCAGGACCCAAAGGACAGAAGCGAAGGGAAAGCTTGAACCAAAATGGGAAGGGCCATACATTATCGCAAACGTCGGAAACCCAGGATGCTACAGGCTCAAGTCAATGGATGGCAAAGAGCTACAACACTCATGGAAGGCCGACAATATCCGCATGTTTTACGTTTAAAGTAGAACTTGTAAGAAACATAGCTTCGTGTATTACAAGTGAAGCTGTAAATAGATTTTAAATTTTTTGCAAAAAGACCGTACTCTTTTCCTCGCAGGGGAAGACTCGAAAGGGCGTGAGGTTTTTAATGAGACAGCATGTGTAATAGCACCTACAATCAATATAAAGCTGCATTCCCCAAAACGAAGCAAAACAGTCAAAACGACTTCCAGAAATAATAGATGTCTGAACATTCGACATAGATGCAATCCCTCATCAAATAACTGTACTCCGCCGGGCACAAGCAATATACCCCGGAGTACTAGCTAGAAAACCGCTCCGTCAGGCGAAAAATAAAATCCCCGGAGAACTGGCTTGCAAAACAATCACTTCGTTGGGCAAAGACAATATACCCCGGAGTACAAGCAACAAAACAAAGCGTCGTATCTGATCGGGTGAAAAACAAAAACCCCGAACGACGAAGCGAAACGATGCATAAAGCCGCAAGGGGCTCGCGTTTTCGTTCGAAGCAATTTTCACTTCGCCCCTAAACGACTAAGTGGGGGAGTGTCATTTTATTTAAACAAGACGTCGTATCTGATCAGGTGAAAAATAAAAACCCTAGAACGACGAAGCAAAACGATACGTAAAAGCCGCAAAGGGGCTCACGTTTTCGTTCGAAGCAATTTTTACCTCGCCCCCAAACGACTAAGTGGGGGTGGCGTTTTATTTAAACAAAACGATGCGTAAAAGCCGCAAGTGGGCTCACATTTTTGTTCGAAGCAATTTTTCCTTCGCCCCTAAACAACTAAGTGAGGGGGAGTGGCGTTTTATTTAACCAAAGCGTCGTATCCGATCCGGTGAAAAACAAAAACCCCGGAACGACGAAGCAAAACGATACGCAAAAGCCGCAAAGGGGCTCGCGTTTTCGTTCGAAGCAATTTTCACCTCGCCCCTAAACGGCTAAGTGGCGGGGTGGTGTTTATTTAAACAAAACGATACGTAAAAGCCGCAAAGGGGCTCATGTTTTTGTTCGAAGCAATTTTCCCTTCGCCCCTAAATGACTAAGTTGGGGAGTGGCGTTTTATTTAAACAAAACGACAAAGCCGAATGGGGCTCCCGTCTTCGTTCGAAGCAATTTTCCCTTCGCCCATAAACGACTAAGTGGGAGGGTGGCGTTTTATTTAACCAAAAAGATACGCAAAAGCCGCAAAGGGGCTCGCGTTTTCGTTCGAAGCAATTTTCACCTCGCCTCCAAACGACTAAGTGGGGGGAGTGGCATTTCATTTAAACAAAACGATGCATAAAGCCGCCAACGGGCTCATGTTCTTGTTCGAAGCAATTTTTCACCAAGCCGGATTACAAAGCAAACTAAAATATCTCTACGACCGATCCTCTCTTATCACCCTCGTGAAGCGAAGTGTAGTAGGTAAAAAACATATCCGCTTGGTCGCATTCTGGAACCTCAATCTTGACACTAGCATCCTCTGCAGGTGCGTCTTGGGAAGTCCCCATATGATCTCTAAAAGAATTTCCCGAGCTTTCACCGGCCCTTGGCAAATCGAACCATAGCAACACTCCAAAAATGAGCCAAGTCACCTCGAGGATATTCAACAAGGTAACGGTCGTAACAACCCCGCGTAACCCTCGGATGACCTGGCTTGAATGCAAAGGGAGTACTGTCGACAAACGAGTCGGGCGGAGACTCATCCACCGTCGGGCGGTACCCTACAAAGCAAAATAGAGCACAAAACTCCATGAGAAACTATCATGGCTCTTTTTATAACAACACCGAGGCTAAAAAAACGTCGGCTTAACAATGCCCCACTCGTCTCAACCAAAAACCGAGGGCGATAGCCACGATTAATCGAAGGAGGCCGGAGCGAAGAACCGGCAAGACTACCACTAGCGACATCGCTGTAAACTTCTAAGTGCTTCAAACCTACTTGTTGAGGAGCGCCGGGAGTGCCCTGCGGGGCGCAGCTCGAGTCGAAGGGACGTTCGCGGAAGTGCTCGATTCGTCGCTCGCGCGGTCCAACGCCTCAAAAAGTCTAAATCAACCTCGGAGCTCGAAGCCACGCCATCACTCCGCACGGAATCGTCGAGAAGACCCAACTCCGAATCTACTCGGAAACATCGCTCTCGGATTCCTGCGCAGGCCTTTTGCATGGAACCTGTGCAGTTTAAAAACATTAACTTACAAAGAAATTGTCCATGCGCAACAAGGCGCGAAGCATAAAAAAACAAAATAAAAGCAACAGAGGCGAAGAGCCTTTTCTATTCGCTCCTACACCTCTCGATCGGATCCAGCCGTCACAAGCGAAGGCTACGCGTCATGGCTGCCCCCGAAGGCGGAGCAGGGTCTTCTACTGCCCTTGCCTCCGTCCCATGCTCCTCCTCCTCTTCTCGCCTCCTCCTCGGACCTTTCATCGGCCGGACCTGCACTCTGCAAAGAGAAGAGAAACTTAGCACTGTTTCAGCCGAAAAGTGCAGACTTCGCGGAGGGAAGAAAAGAGAACTTACCCCATGGGCACGCGCCCGGAAATCCTCGAGCGCGGCCGCCTGCCCGTGCGCGACCCAGTATTCTCGAAGGACTCACCGGGCAGACACCCTAACCGCTGCACGGGGACCATGGCGGGAATCCGCGCCAATCGAAGTACCTGGCTCGGCTAGGGCCCGGACGTAGTTGCAAGCCTACCGCTCGAGCAAATTAAAACCCGCCTCGACGCAGTACGTCGCAGCAAGCTTACAGCCTTGGTCATGCACCCCCGTCATGGCATCGACGGCTCCCAGCAGCCGGCGGAAGAAGGGCCGTTCGGGGCCTTCGTTGGTAGGCGAGTCGAAGGGAGGAATGACGGCCCCCACACTCTCCATTGCCGCCACCAGGCCTGAACCGGACTCCACGCTCCGTCGGGCGAAGAATCGATCACGGAGGTCGAGGATTTCCTTCAACTCTTTGACCTCACCAGTCAGCTCCTTGATCTCTCCCCGGGCCCTTCGGAGCCCAGCCTCGACCACATCTCGCTGCGAACGGGCGGCCTCGACGGATTTCTTCACCGCAACCGGTGCGCGAAGATGGCCAGCACTCTCCTCCTTCGCCGTTGTCAACTCCGCGGCCACCTCTCGCGTGGCATGACGGGCGGCATGTCGGATGGCTAGTCAATGCCGAAGCCAACTCCCGGCTTCGCTCGAGCGAGCTCTGCAGCTCCACCATCAACTCGTCTTCGAGCCGCCCGTCCGAAGAGGCCTAGAGTGAAGGCTTGACAAACAATTTATTTCCCAAGCACGGTAGACGTGGCGGAGTAAGCTTCAACCGCAAAAAGAAACAAATCGCAAAGCACCTTCAAACTCCGCTTCACCAAAAGAGAAGAGCGTAAGCAATAAGAAAGAGAATCACCTCAGCCAGCAGCAAGCCCCAATGTCGGAGCAGCAGGAGCACGGAGGACCGCTTCAATGGCGCCAAGCGTAGGCGAAGCTACGGGAGCGGCAGGAGCCGTATCTGCGACAAAAGACGAACAAAAACCTTAAGTTCGGAGCAACCTAGAATTTACTCCATCATTTAAGTGCTTAAGTTACGTGATAAATAAGGTGTTTAATGCCTTATTTTGCCATTATTACTAACAATTAAGTTCATTATATATATATATAGTTGTAGTTTTCTTGTTTTTGTGAACTATGCACGAATTAGGTGAAAGCAGAGACTCTACAGACCAAGAGATGTCAAGTGGGCCAAGGAGGAAGATCTACAAGACCGTGTCGGTCGGCATAACCTACATGTCGATCGGCGCAATGGGATAAAGCCCAAACTCGGGGCCCATACGGAGAAGATAAAGCCCAAAGCCATGATTAGAGCCCAAACTCGGTGTAGGAAAGGCCATAACTCGGACGAGTACTAAAAAAAGGAATCATCATGAGAAAACGGGAGCGAAAAACAGATAGAAAGTTTCAGACTTAGGATTTGAAGGTTGCGGCGGCGATGATAAAAACATCGAGCATCACCACCAGAAGGAGGAGTGTGCCGACCGGCACATCGCCGTGTCGCTAGGCACATGCGCGTTACACATTGTATTCTCTCATCCAACTGCAATCATGTCAATAGATTATAGTAGGACGAGTGAGTAGTTCTCATATTCTCTCCTCCGGCTAGGGAGACCTAGTCATGTAAACTCTCAAGCACATGTAAAAAATCTTGAGATATTTGGTTCACACTCCAAACATAGGGTTGTGCTATCCTAAGGGCGCAAGTTCAAGCTAGTTGGCTACTCCAATGCCGACTACACCGGATGTAAAGTGGATAGGAAGAGTACCTCCGAGACTTGCCAATTCTTGGGTAGGTCTCTTGTGTCATGGTCATCCAAGAAACAAAATTTCGTTGCCCTATCCACCGGTGAAGCGGAGTATGTTGCAGCTGGTAGTTGTTGTGTACAACTATTGTGGATGCGACAAACTCTAAATGACTTTCGATACAATTTGATCAAAGTTCCCTTCCTATGTGACAATAAGAGTGCTGTCATGATAGCATACAACCCCGTTGATCACAATAGGACTAAGCATATTGACATTCGGCACCACTTCTTGAGAGATCACTCAATTAATGGGGACATTTAGATTAGCTATATGAGAACCGATAACCAATTGGTCGATATATTCACCAAGCCCTTAGATGAGAAAAGCTTTTGTGACCTTAGGATTGAACTAAATACCCTTGATTCTTCTAATGTGGAATGAAGCCTTGTGCATCTTGGTGAATTTGGATGTTTTTGTTTTTGCATTTGAAAAGGTTTAGCAAAAAGTGTTGAAGATTTTTGCTGTGCCAAATTGATATTAATCCTATAATCTTGTTGTCTATCTTGTGAATATAGTTTCCATTAGTTGATTGTTGGCTATTCACAATAGAACACAACTCCAAGTTCTAACATATCCTATCTTTCTTTGTCCTCATGAAACTTCCGTCCGTAATAGAACTTTTGTGAAAATCTTTTTGTTTTCGACGGAACTTTTGTTCTTCCACATGGAACTTCTGTCACGACTTAGCACTTAAAACCCTTTGGGACGGGAGACAATGAAATTCTGTGACCGACGGGATTTCTATCAAAATCTCTCTGTTTTCAAAAGAACATCCATCGCAGTTGGGTTTAACCCCTTCTACAGCCCAACCTTGTCTCCTTCTTCTCCATTCATTTCTATACTAACTCTCTCCTCTCCCAAACCCTAGCGTGGCATGTGAGCGTCGATTCATCGATTCGACCGGGGAAAAGATCAAGCATTCCGTGCGAAAGCTTCTCCACCGTGCGGAAGTTCCGTTCCCCAACTTTTCTCGCTGTTTCCCGCGCTCATTTGCTTCTATTTGGTATGAACCTTAACCTTCATTTTCTTTCATTTGGTCAAATGCTAGAGCTTATTTTCCTGCCCTTGAGTAGACTAGTTCCTAGGTAGCTAGATTAGATCTCCTTGTCAAGCTCTAGTAGATGGAATGGATGGATTCACCGAATTGAGCACCCGCATGGCAAGCTCCTGTCGAATAGAAGTTCCATCTCGACAAAAACTTCCCCATGGAGTTGCACTAGTCATTGAATTTCTCTTGTTCATCTTTTTTATTCTCATCGCTTCTCATATTCTCTATCTTGGCAGAACAATGGTGAGAAACAAGACCCCGCGTAGAAAGAACAAGGGGCCATCATGACCAATCCTCTTCCAAGTGAGGACTTTGAAATTGAGGAGGAAAGCGACGAGGAACAACCTCACTTATCAGTCAAAAGAAAGAGAGTTGCAAGTCATGCTGCTCCACTCGACGAAGCAACAGGGGAAAAGGGTCGGCTGCCGGATCGCACACGGGACGAGTTGAGATTATTAGGGGTTTGCTTGTGAAGGAGCTCGTGTACATTGGTCCTTACATAAAGACCAACTGGAAGAGACTTCCTCAAGATTTAGAGGAGGACAGGAGGATCAATCCTCGCAATGTCGGGAAGAATGAAGCCATTGACCTTCGCTTCCACTTGTGGTGTCGGCACGACTACTACTACACCTTCTTCATTGACATGGGTAACAAGTCCCATAGGCTGCACGAACATCGGTGGATAGATTGGAAATATATGGAAGATAAGAATGATGTTGTGTTTGATAGTGTCATCGGTGTGTGCAAGGCCCATGGTGTTTATGACTTGATGGCTTTCAGGTATGACTGGAATGAGGAAGTGATATGTGAGTTCTATACCACCGTACGTGGACCCAACGAGCAAGGCCCCGGGGGTCCAATATGAGTGCGACTATAGGAAATTTGTTTCCTACTTTCAACTTCCTAGGTCGGATAGGGACAAGGACAAGGAAGATATCACTAATGAGCAACCACTACATGAGTCCGAGCTGACATTCATGTATGAGGATGGGCCCTACATATATGGATAGACCAAGAGACTCCATCCATACTATTTCTACCTCAACCGCATCTTGAGACAGACCATTGTGTCAAAGGATGGATACAATGAGCAGGTTGCCCCTTACTCTTAGAATGTGTTGGTTAGGTTGCTCCGGATGCCACACCATTTTGTGTCATGGGCTTTATCTTTGAAAAGATAAGCAAGTGGTCGATGAACACTAAGATGACTCTACCATATGCTCCATTCATCATGGCTACGATTGAGGGGGAGACCAGGCTTGTCTTTGAGAAGGAGTGCAAGCACATGCCACTTCAGCTGAAGCTCAAGAAGCCATCTAAGAAGAGCAACACCTCATAGGCTGCAGCCAGCAGCGCATAAAGAAGAACACCCACCGCCTCAAGGCAATCATGAGAGCGCAAGGACTTACTGTTTCTCTAGATGGCTCCGAGGCTAAGGAGGATGAGGCACCTCCCGCGTATGTGTGGCAGCATGATGACAACTCCGCAGGAGATGATGAGGAGGAGGACGAGGACGAGGAGGACTTTGGTGGTCCGAGGAGGTGACGAGTGCCTTCCTTTCTTTCTTCTTTTCTCCTTCTTTCATTCCTCTTTGGTGCCTTGATGCCAAAGGGGGAGAGAAAAGGAAAAACAGATCACTTCTATCTATCTATCTTTGTTTATCGGGTTGTTGGAACTTTTGGAACTCTATTTATATGAGTGTGAGACTATGTGGTTGTGCTTTATTATAATAGGGCTAGTTTAAATACATTGCACATTTATGAATGATGAATGTTTATCACTTTAATGTGTGTCTAATGCTTATGCTCATCAAATTGTGGCTTGCTTTATGTGGTGTGTCCCTTTTGCGCTTTATTGCTTAAACTTTGCACCCTTATCATGATCACTTGTGCACTTTGCTTAGGCACCCCACAGGCTCAAAGTATAGGGGAGCTCGGTCACATGTTTTTGTGAACCATGAATCTCTTTAGGGTGAGCTCCGCTATATTTTGTTTGTTGTTTCATTTTTATTTAATATCATTATCCCTTTTTAATTGTTTGTCATCAATCACCAACGGGGGGGGATTTGAAGATGCAACTAGGCCCCCTAGTTGTGTGTTCGTGTTTATGCTTTTCTGGAATTGTTTGCATTGCCTATTCAACCACCCCCCCCGCACCTAGGCAACTTTCAATTTTGCATCCATTTATTTTGCCCTAGAAATATATGATCAAAGCTCTAACTTAATGATCCCTCTACAGGAAGGGAAGTCAAGTATATGATATGTTTTGATATTTTGTAATTAGTTGTGATTTGTATCTTGTTACGATTTGTAGATTTAATCGCAACCACTAGTTTTTTAGTTGTATATCGACAAACTTGCATGTACATTCTTTTAATTAGTTTTTGACTGTGCTTTATGGGAGGTGCTATTGTAATATGTGTGATCGATCAAATAAGTGTATTTGTACTGCCTATAATGGATAAGCATATGTATATTTTTTTTATGTTTTTTCATTTCATCATTAGTGACGCATCTGCTGGTAAAGTGTCACCAGTGTGAGAGTCATTGGAGCCGCGTCCTGAGAACAT
This sequence comes from Chloris gayana, assembly GCA_031894775.1. Classification (NCBI taxonomy): domain Eukaryota; kingdom Viridiplantae; phylum Streptophyta; class Magnoliopsida; order Poales; family Poaceae; genus Chloris; species Chloris gayana. The sequence continues at coordinate 704,047 of JAUNZO010005157.1, forward strand.
GCATCATCAGTAAGATCATTGGTGAAGGTATTTCATTAGTAACGTAAATTTAGTGACACATAAAAATGCGTCACTGATTTGAGTCATGAAGTGTCACTATAGTCGTTTCCTTACGTAGTGGTGGGGCTTGTTAAAGCACAGAAGGAAAACAGCTACCTGTCGTATTTGAGCTTGTCGCTGGAATCGAGCTCCCTGCTAAGCGCACCTTCCCAAGGTCCCGGAGAGCGCAGCTTGGGTAGGAGTGCAGCAGATTTCTTTCTTTTTCCTCTTCGAGAGCATACTGTACTATAACAAAAATTTACTATAGTCACGGGAACAAAAAAATAATAAAAACGATCAAAAAAACAAACCGTGGCTACAAACATAGACCGTGGCTACGGATAGGCCTATGTTTGTAGCCACAGTTCGTATGCTTTGACACAACCTCGCCCTCCACACAACCCACAAATGATATAAAAACCAACAACCGGACGCCCTAACTCTCTCGTTCCCCACGCACGCCGCCCCACACACATGCTCTCTCTCTCTCTCTCTCTCTCTCTCTCTCTCTCTCTCTCTCTCTCTCTCTCCGGCGACCTCCTCCGGCCATCCCCTCCGGAAGGTAGCGTGTAGGGCGGCGGCGGTCAGTGCTAGCGGCAGCTGGAGGCTCGTGCGGCCCCTTCTTCGACCAGCAACGACACTCGGAGTGGCAGGCACTCGTGGCAGCAACGGCGCGCGAGGCTAGGCGCTCGGGGTGGCGGCAACGGTGAGCCGAGGCTGGATCCGGCTAGCCCCCTCCTCCGCACGGTGGTGGCGACGGTCGGCACTTGGGGCGGCGAAGGGCTCGCGCGGCCCCTTCTTCGACCGAAACGGTGCTCGGGCGGCGGGCGCTCATGGCAGATCCGACGCGCGGGGGCTGGACGCTCGGGCGGCGGCGCGCGGGTTAGGGGCGGCTGGATCTGGCCGCCCCACATTCTCCGGCGGGCGTTGCGGGTCAGGGCGGCCAGTTCTTTGATGGGCGGCACGGGTTGGGGGACGGCTGGATCCGGCTACCACCTTCTCTAGTGAGGCGCGCGGGTGAGGAGCGGTTCCGGCGGGCGGCGCGTGTCGGAGACGGCGAGTGGTCGGCAGCGAGCGACGTGTGGGCCCACACGGGCCCCTAACTTTTTTGTTTTCTTAGCTATCACAGTAACCACGGTTGGTCTATGTGGCGTGGTTATTGTTTTTCATCTGTAGTCACATGGTCGTAGTCGCGGTTCCCATACCCACGGCTACAAGCCCCTTTCAACCGTCGCTATAGTCTATGTTTGTTATAGTGTCTGGACGCTATAAAACGTCACCGTTTGGACTCATTGTTACACGATGGAGTAGTGTGTTAGTGTGCTAACCACCAACGACACGAAGTCGCTTAGCTCACCAAACACAACAAACACGATTCTAAAGGAACAATATAGAAAGTGGCAAGGTAACAACTCATAATAGCCAAGTTAACTCAAGGATTACATGTGTCTTCTCGGGTGACCCTTGGTCTCCTTTTATAGTCGTGAGGAATCACAAGTTTACATTACGTTTTTACCCTTGGCCAACTGCTCCCGATATAACTAAAAGGCGGCAAACCCTAGGTCGGCTCCAAGGGCATTCCGGTCTTCGCGCTTGCCGTGTCCAGCTCCGCGCTAGCTAAGCGCTCGACTAGGTAGCATCGTCGGATGAAGTCAACTGGGTTGCCTTGCCCCTCGTGGTAGCTTTGCCTCGCAGCGCTCCATGACCTGATCGAGCCACGCCCCTACTTCATCGGGCCCATGGCTTGGCTCACTACACGCTCGGCGAAGAACCCGGTTAGCGTTAGTCCAATAGGGGTAGGGGCGCGAGGCCTCCCAACATTAGCCCCTTGAGGGACAAGCTCGCTCCGGAATGAGCGAAGTCGCTCAAACCTCACTTGAGTGTGGGTGCGCCATCGAGCCGAGAGGGAAACACCACTCTGCGACCTGGTTAAGGAGTTTTGCGCCATTGGTGTTCGTCCCCTTAGAGATGGTCAACTGGGTTTGATGGCATTGATGGGCCCATTTGTTGCCCGAAGGTTAACCTATTCGGCAAGAAAAATACAACGAGGTTGTTTGTTTAGACTCGCGGAGCGGCGAGCCGTGTTGTATTGTGTGGCTACTCCCCCTTGCAGCATGAGTGCTGCGTGTTGACGGTCGTTACGACCAATTTCGACCGTCAATTAGTCAAATAAATGAGAAGGACTAGGCATGTCTTACAAGCATTTTACTTAGAAATAACCTAGTTCCACTTGTACCTCTAGATTTTTAGTGTGTGCAGGTGGATAATGATGAATTCCAGTGCCCCGAGGCGACAAATCAACACTCTTACAAAACTTCCACTTCGCCGCGGGAATCAACTCCAAGATAAAAGGCCAATGACCACGAAATACAACACAAAGAAGGCCACAAGCACCTGGATCAAAGACCAACATCCAGTGGGGGAGCCAACTGCCAAAGCCCAGCCCAGGAGGGGCCGGGACCAGTTCGGCCGAACCCACCGGGGTGGTTCGGCCGAACCGGTCCGAGTGGCCCCCCGGCCCACTTTTCTCCGGCGGTTTGCCCACCGCCTCCGGAGGTCGGTTCCACGCGCATTAAATGCCACCGACCTACGAAACCGCCTCCAGGAGCCGACCTTTCAAGCCTATATAAGGAGGGGTACCCACCCCCTCCTTAACACACACAACAACACAAGGATCATTCTCTCCTCACACTAGAAGTTTAGAGGCTTTCTAGGTAGTGCTAGGCTTAGTAGTGGGCTGCCTCATTGCTCCCAAGGTCTTGTGGAGAATTGGGTATAGCTCTTGTATCCTCTCTTTGTAAGACTTGATCTTTTATATATGGAATACTTTCGTTTATATCCTTGTCATGAGCTTGACAGAGTAGTCATGATCTTGCTTGATCGTTCATCGTTCGTTCACATGAGTTCATCGTTCGTTCTTCGTTCTTCATTAATAGAAGATGAACACATATCGAATGTTCTTCGTTCGTTCATACTTGATCATCGATTACTCTTGATCTTACTTGATTGATTGCCGTTCGTCGCTCATTCTTGAGCGACGAACGCCTTTGCATGACTTAGTGCTAGCTTTGATCCTTTCGTCTGGCTTATGCTAGTTAGACTAGTGTTCTTATGAATAGGCTTCGGGTTCATCGTCCCGCAAGGGTGCTCTAGATTTACCACCATATCGATCCATAGGGTTGGGGTGCCTCGAGGGATCTAGAGTTGTGGTTAGTGACGCCGGCATGGTGCTGGGGTTATCTACCCACCTTTGAATGTGCTTCGTGTCCCACGGTTTGTAGAGGTAGGTGACAAGAAGTGACAGCCTTGTCATCCAAAGTAATCCTCCACGTTCGGGCATGGCATAGGAGTCTAAAAGGCCGGAGTCGCGAGGCAGACCTCGCGTAAGACGGATCTCCCGATGATACCTAGGCATTAGACGCTTGCTTGCGCTTGCATGATCTTGGATGTTAGGTAGAAGCTGCGCACTCATATGAATGTTGTATCATTAGGAGTAGTGGTCTGCTAGTCTAGTTTAGCTTTATCTAGGATTGCCTCTATCCCTTTTATTAGAGAATACATTGCCTTGGTGTGTGTCACACTATCCTCAACTTATTGCTCCTAACCCCTGCATTGGAATGTGATTACTTCATCACTCTTTTGTAACACCATGAGCATAAGTACTCTTATCAACCATGTCTTCCTTTGGGAAAATATAAATACGATACCCTTGAATACTCTCGGGTGAAATGCTACAACGGGTTATCCGTCCGCTTGCGGATATTCATGACCCACCTTATAATACATATCTAGTACTTGTACTGGATGTGGATTATTTGGTTAAATAGTGCAAGTGACTTAAACCCTTGGCTCTCCCGCGGTCACGTGTTTCTTTCCGCGTGACCTTAAGAGATGCCAACAAGCATTTCGGCGCCGTCGCCGGGGAAGACATTGGTTAATAAGAATACAATGAATGTTCATGATTACACTTGATGATGATTTAATCATTGCCTTTGCAGGCTAACCTTGATCTGTTTTCTCTTCAATGTGAAAACAGGATAGTGCATGCGTGGATTCAACTTGCCGAAAAACTTCGTTGATAATCCCGAGTCTCTTGCGAGAAAGACTCGACCTCGCGTCGTTGTCTCTCCTCAAGAACCCACGACAAGCGAGCCCGCATCTTCCGCACCATCAACCTCAACACTCATGGCTGAAAGGACCCTTCGTGACTACTCTGCGCCCTCCGTCGCCAATGTGCCCATTGGGCCCAACGTCGACGCTGGTGCCGCAGGACTTGACATCAAGTCCAGCCTCATCACTATGGTGCAAGCCATTCCCTTTTGTGGAAAGGCCTCCGAGGACGCCAACTCTCATCTCCAACAGTTCCTGGAGATATGCAACACATCAGCCACGGCCGGAGTCAACCAAGATGCTATCGGACTTCGCCTGTTTCCCCTATCCCTCCTTGGGAAGGCGAAACAGTGGTTTTATGCCAATCGTGCAAGCATTGACACTTGGGACAAATGTTCCACGGCGTTCCTCGCCAAGTTTTTCCCGATGGGCAAAACCAATGCCCTTCGTGGAAGAATTGCAAGTTTCCAGCAAGCGACTAATCGAATCCATGCCCGAGGCATGGGAAAGGCTTCAAGAATACATTCTGGCCTGTCCTCACCATGGGATGGAGGAATGGCTCATTCTTCAACACTTCTACAACGGGTTGACACCAACAACCCGTGGACATATGGATGCCGCTGCTGGAGGAGCCTTCTTCTCCAAAACCGTTGCCCAAGCAAAAGAACTCATAGAGAAGATGGTCTCCAATCAAGGGTGGAGCGATGATCGACTCCAAACACGCTCAAGAGGCATACACCCTGTCAAGGAGGTGGACATGCTGTCCGCCAAGGTTGACCTCCTCATAAAACGCTTGGATGAACACAACGCAAATGGTGGTGTTCATGCATTGGACTCACACATGACGTGTGAGGAATGCGGGAACACCGGCCACATGGGGAAGGATTGCCCCCATACCCATGAAGAAGCATTCTACATGAACAACAACAACGGGTATCGTCCAAACGGAGGACAAGGGTACAACCAAAACCGACCATCATATCAAGGAGGTAACAATTTTTCTCGGCTTTAACAATAATCAGCCTTCCTTGAAAGATTTGGTTTATGGCCAAGCTAAAATCAACGAATCTATCAACAAAAAGCTTGCTGCCAACGACAAAGTCTTAGAAAACATAACCGCACAAATAGAAGGTTTCTCCTCTGCTTTCAAAAATCAGCTGAGCTTTAATAAAATGATTGAAACCCAAGTTGCTCAGCTAGCTGCTCTTATTCCTGGTTCTAATTCTGGGAAGATCCCGGGCAACCCGAGTCTTCTTTGGAAAATGTTAATGCGGTTACCACGAGGGAGGAAAATCCACTCGGGATCCGCCATATCCTAACCATGCAGCAAAGAAGAACAGGAACGAACCGGAGGAGGAAAGCCCTTCTACTACCAAAGAAAAAGAAGAAGAACCGAAGCCAAGTGACGGGAAGAATGGAATTGAATTTCAAGACACAAGCTTCTTGCCATTCCCTCACGTAAACAGGAAGCCAAAGGAGGATGAACAATTTGCTCGATTCATCGAGACCATCCGAAGGATTCATGTCAACGTGCCATTGTTGGACATGGTGCAGGTGCCCACATATGCACGTTACCTTAAAGACATCCTCAACAACAAGAGACCATTACCCAACGAGGAAATGGTCAAGCTCACAGAGGAGTGTAGCGCAGCTATACTCAATCGGCTTCCGAAAAGAAGAAGGACCCCGGCTGCCCCACAATATCATGTTCCATTGGGGCACACCACTTCGACCAAGCCTTATGTGATCTTGGGGCAAGCGTCGGCGTGATGCCCAAAGAAGTCTTTGATCGTTTGAGCTACACAACCTTGACTCCTACACCAATGAGGTTGCAATTGGCGGACTCTTCGGTCCGCTACCCCGCGGGAATAGCCGAAGACGTGCCAGTAAAAATTCGAGGCAACTTCATACCGGTGGACTTTGTGGTGCTTGAGATGGATATTGACAAGAACACGCCCTCATTTTGGGACGTCCCTTCCTCAGCATCGCGAACGCCCAAATTGATGTTGGGAATGGAGAAATCCGATTCCACATCAATGGGAAGGAGGAAAAGTTTGAGTTTCAACCAAGAAAAGAACAATGCTCAATGATCAAGATCAAGTATGGGCCAAATCCCTCAAACATCCGTGAAGTTGAAGTGACGCCAAGAAAGACGGATAGTCTCATCGCCTTTTGGAAGCAACTTGACAAAATTGAGAATCCGTCATGGTACCAACCCAAGAAGCCTGCAACAGCAAGGCCGGGATTATGGGCCAAGAAGCCAGTCCTTCAAGACACAAAGCCACCTACATCAACAAAGACCAACCAAGTGTGGCAAGTGAAGAAGGTGCAGCCATCTTCATCCTCCTCTCCAGGGAAAGGGCCTGCACCACAAGGATGAAAAGAAATGGAGAAGTCCTCGCTCGCTGCACTTAAAATGGCGAAGCCCCGGCCGACAGGATAAATCGGCATTATCTTTCGATTTCTTTTTGATTTTGTTTTCCACCACATGCATTTAAAAAAAAATAATAATAATAATAATAATAAAAACCTCCCTGCATATTCTATTTTATCACAAGAAAATTTTCATTTCATTTATTTGGATTTTCCGCCAGCATATTCGATTTTTTTTCACTCGCCATGCATATAAAATTTGAAAACCAAAATCCTTTTACGTCCAAATTTTCCTACTTTTGTTTGAAACTTTTGGACAACCCTTGTATCCTTATACAAAACCCAAAAACAATTTTGCATGTTGGAATTTTCTCCAACACTTTTTCTCGAGATTTAATTTTTCGAATAAAGTTGAATTTGAGGCAACTTTCTGTGGATTTCTTCTTGAGCAAATATTTCGAGGAATATCCGGACGTAGCAACCATGGTCAATGATCATTTGGCCGTTGGGGGCTATGGGCCAAAAGGGGGAGCAAGAGGGACCCACAGCAGGCCGGCCGAACCCACCTCCCTGGTTCGGCCGAACCGCTATGACCGTTGCTCGGTCTGTCTTTTTTTCCCAACGGTCATATGCCCCTTCTAACGTTCAAAAACGGCTACTTCGTGAGCTATAAGTAGAGGTGGCCGGGCTAGAACTCTCTCCCCTCTCACACTATCATTTCCACTCCTCACTCACTTCATTCTCATTGCTCTCAAGTTTTCCATTGCCCTCACTTGCTCATTGCCTAAAAGTTCTGCAGAAATCTTTTGTTCTTGGTGTGCTTTCTAGTTTTTGGTTTGATTTGTTTTTGTTTGGTTTTCTCGAGTTGCGATTTCTTGCTCACATGAACAACCGACGGTGTCGCCAATTTGATTTTCCCTCACATAACCCGTTCGGAGTTGTTGTTCTTGTGTTCTTGCTCTCTTTGTGTGCAGCCATGACCGGTGCCAAGAAGCTGTTCGGGTCGATCAAGAGGTCCTTGAGCTCACGCTCAAGTTCAAGCTCTTCACGTCGAAGCACCCGCGCACGCCCCGTAGTCGAGACACCGCCAAGTTCACCACCACAAGTCGAGGAAGAAGGGCAAGAGGGCAACATCGAGCATCGTCTCCTCACCGACACCGACCTCGACTTAGTGGGCGAGTACGAGACGCACACCTACACGCTTCTCCAACACCGCCTCTTTGCTCCTACGCGAGCATTTGACACGGAGCTGCTGCACAAAATAGGTATGGATGCTGAATTTGCTCAAGTATTTAAAGCCTTAGGGTGGACAGATTTTGCTAGTGTAGATGAGCCGGGTTCCCGCTTGCTTACACTTCAGTTTTTATGCACCCTACGAACGGTAGATGAAGGAATTTCTTTTCGGTTTTTCCGTGAATCCTACCGTTTGACTTGGAAAGAACTTAGCACTCTTCTTGGCTTTAATACTCGCTGCAATACCGACTTGGATGGTGCCCTTCCTCAGTTTTCAAAGCATGCTTTTTGGGAGAGGATTACGGGTCTTCCTAGTTGCGTGCGACCTAGAACTAATCACATCCATCATCCTACCCTGCGTTTTATGCACATGTGGATTGCTATCACTCTTTTTCCAAGGAGTGATATTCGAATTGTGCGCGAGGATGAGCTAAAAATTCTTTTTACTGCGGTTGATAAGATTAAGATTGCTCCCGTGAAAGCCATGATTCGCCAATGGATAGAAAATCTTGGGACGATAGGACCAATTGAATGTACCTCTTTAGTGACACGAATTGCCATGCGGGTGGGAGCTTTACATGATGCTAATGTTGAATATCTTGCTACATCTCGCTCTCTTATAAATAAAGATTATCTTATTCATGGTCACTCTCTTAAGAATGGTCCGAACGATTCCCTCATATATTATTTTGTGGGATATACAAACGAGTTTCGGTTACCTAACCCGGACCTTCGTTTGTATACTCTCAAAAATCTAACCATTGAGCTCCAAGAAGCGGAGCGGTCTCGCAGGAGTGTATCTTCTCGCAGGGGGCGCACAGATCGGAACAGCCATCTACCTCCGAGATGCCCACACCGCAGCCCACGGCTCATGGCGGGCCGGGGTACAGCCACCCCGGGCTTTCTCCCGGTGGGTACCCAGCCCCGCCACCTCACATGGCCGGGGATCGGCGTGGCAAACTCCGGGATATGGCCCGGGGCTGTTTTCTCCACAACAACAATGGGAGGAACACTCCACCGACTCCGGATCAGCCCAAGGCTACAACTTTGAGCAGGAGATGAACAACCTCTCCTCACAAATGGGAAGACTCCAAACCACGACGGAAGACACCGAGTATGCGCTCAACCAACACATCTTGCAAACTCGTCAATGGCAAGAGCGCACCGACACCCAGCTCACCGCCCTCACCAACATGACGGAGCAACAACGAGCCGATCTTTTGGCTTACTTCCGTCACATGGGGTTCATTCCACCAAACCCATGAGCAAGAACAAGCTTGGGGGGCAGCACCCCCGCTAAGGTATCATGTATCGCAACTTGTATCCTTTATTGTCTCCTGTTTTTGCTTGTTCTTGCTTCTCATATGAAAAACAAAATAAAAATGATAAAACTAAAAAGAACAAAAAGAAGTAGCTTAGTGTCCTTTTATGCGCTGCAAGTATGTTGCTAGTCTTTCTATGTTGAGATGATGAATAGTTGCTCTGTTTTATTTCTCTCATGTGCCTAGTTTATAATTTAGAACTCTCCTAGTTTTGAGTTTGTTGGCTAGCAAAACTTGCTTAGAACCTGAAACTTGTGGGCTGCACATGCTTGAGCTGCACCTAAGTTGTTGTGAGATGATGATATGGTAAAAAGAGCTGCTATGATCTTGTCCTAAGTTGAACTTGAAATCTCCGGAATTTTGTTCCCAAAAATTGCAAAATCTATAAGTTCCCAAGTGATGATAAATTCCTACCAAAGCCATATGCAAATTTCCTTTGAAAACCTTACTCATTTGCTACTTGTTACTTCATTGAGCTTTATCAAAATTGTGTGACCCTAGTGAGATGTTTTTCATACTCTCATGATCAAGATCACGTACACATTCCACCTCATATGCTACACTTCTACACCGGAAGTTAGCAACATGTCATGCCATCCACCAAAATAAAGACACTCCTCACATTTTATCACCTCTCTTAAAATATCAAAAGAAGGCATGGCTATGCAAAAGAAAAAGAAAATAAGGCTCACAAAAGATGAGCATGAGAAAAAGAAAAAAAAAAAGCTGCTCTCATTTCGAGCATGGAAAAAGAAAGAAGAAAAGATAGCCATGCCCAAAATCCAAAATAAAAAGAGGTGAAACAAAAAGAGGAGTAGTCACATACACCACCACCATCATTTTCACACTTGCACATCTTGATCTACGATTGTATGACTTGCTATCTCCATGGATCCACTCTTTTGGTTTTGCAAAATATGAATGCAAGTATGCCTCATTTCATATCCTACCTTGAGCTCCACAAAAGCCTATTAGATGTAGGATGAGGCAATACACATGCCTTGGTGAGGAATACAAACACCACTAGAGCGATTCGAGAGTATCACTTGTGGAACGTGGTTTTACTTGAAAAAAATCCTTTTGAAAACTTCCGGAGAATAAAAAGCAAGACAAGGGAAGAGAAAATAAATGCTCTACACACCGTTCTCTCTCTCAACCGCCCAAGGTAAAGTGAAAAGCACAAAGCCCCATGAGGACTAAGGGGAAGGGTGAGTTACCATTGCCAACTTATTCAACTCAAGGATGAGTATCTTTGTTATACACTTGGTACCTTTAAGAAGTAGGCATTGTAGCAACTCCCGATCAACAACCTAAAGTTCTACTACTTGCTCGGGACGAGCAAGGGGTAAGCTTGGGGGACTTGTTGACGGTCGTTACGACCAATTTCGACCGTCAATTAGTCAAATAAATGAGAAGGACTAGGCATGTCTTACACGCATTTTACTTAGAAATAACCTAGTTCCACTTGTACCTCTAGATTTTTAGTGTGCAGGTGGATAATGATGAATTCCAGTGCCCCGAGGCGACAAATCAACACTCTTACAAAACTTCCACTTCGCCGCGGGAATCAACTCCAAGATAAAAGGCCAATGACCACGAAATACAACACAAAGAAGGCCACAAGCACCTGGATCAAAGACCAACATCCAGCTGGGGAGCCAACTCGCCAAAGCCCAGCCTCAGAGGGGCCGGGACCAGCTCGGCCGAACCCACCAGGGTGGTTCGGCCGAACCGGTCCGGTGGCCCCCCGGCCCACTTTTCTCTCGGCGGTTTGCCCACCGCCTCCGGAGGTCGGTTCCACGCGCATTAAATGCCACCGACCTACGAAACCGCCTCCAGGAGCCGACCTTTCAAGCCTATATAAGGAGGGGTACCCACCCCTCCTTAACACACAACAACAACACAAGGATCATTCTCTCCTCACACTAGAAGTTTAGAGGCTTTCTAGGTAGTGCTAGGCTTAGTAGTGGGCTGCCTCATTGCTCCCAAGGTCTTGTGGAGAATTGGGTATAGCTCTTGTATCCTCTCTTTGTAAGACTTGATCTTTTATATATGGAATACTTTCGTTTATATCCTTGTCATGAGCTTGACAGAGTAGTCATGATCTTGCTTGATCGTTCATCGTTCGTTCATATGAGTTCATCGTTCGTTCTTCGTTCTTCATTAATAGAAGATGAACACATATCGAATGTTCTTCGTTCGTTCATACTTGATCATCGATTACTCTTGATCTTACTTGATTGATTGCCGTTCGTCGCTCATTCTTGAGCGACGAACGCCTTTGCATGACTTAGTGCTAGCTTTGATCCTTTCGTCTGGCTTATGCTAGTTAGACTAGTGTTCTTATGAATAGGCTTCGGGTTCATCAGTCCCGCAAGGGTGCTCTAGATTTACCACCATGTCGATCCATAGGGTTGGGGTGCCTCGAGGGATCTAGAGTTGTGGTTAGTGACGCCGGCATGGTGCTGGGGTTATCTACCCACCTTTGAATGTGCTTCGTGTCCCACGGTTTGTAGAGGTAGGTGACAAGAAGTGACAGCCTTGTCATCCAAAGTAATCCTCCACGTTCGGGCATGGCATAGGAGTCTAAAAGGCCGGAGTCGCGAGGCGGACCTCGCGTAAGACGGATCTCCCGATGATGCCTAGGCATTAGACGCTTGCTTGCGCTTGCATGATCTTGGATGTTAGGTAGAAGCTGCGCACTCATATGAATGTTGTATCATTAGGAGTAGTGGTCTCGCTAGTCTAGTTTAGCTTTATCTAGGATTGCCTCTATCCCTTTTATTAGAGAATACATTGCCTTGGTGTGTGTCACACTATCCTCAACTTATTGCTCCTAACCCCTGCATTGGAATGTGATTACTTCATCACTCTTTTGTAACACCATGAGCATAAGTACTCTTATCAACCATGTCTTCCTTTGGGAAAATATAAATACGATACCCTTGAATACTCTCGGGTGAAATGCTACAACGGATTATCCGTCCGCTTGCGGATATTCATGACCCACCTTATAATACATATCTAGTACTTGTACTGGATGTGGATTATTTGGTTAAATAGTGCAAGTGACTTAAACCCTTGGCTCTCCCGCGGTCACGTGTTTCTTTCCGCGTGACCTTAAGAGATGCCAACACTGCGTACGGCGACGAAGGGCGCGTTGGTTCTGTTGCTAGTGCCACCGACCCTACAATTACTTCGAGCGAGGCTAGGTCTTACTGCCTTAACTTTGTCTTTTCGCTGCTTTCGCTTTCTTTTCTGATTAAATAATCCAATCAATTTGTTTCTAAGTTGTTAACAATCTTCCTCATACCTACGTTTTCTTACATAAAGTTAGTAGTTTAAATAATAGTATAAGTATCGCTCGTTCTATGTGGATTCGATATTAACCTTGAAATACAATAAGAGAAGAGAATATACGATTATACACCGTCCTTTTACGGTATTTATGTTAGTGCATATAAACGACCGGCACTAGCGAAGCTGCCATAGTTCTTCCTTCGTCAACACTATCTCGCAAGCCCAATTTTGGTAAGCATCGCACCCCGGATACCTCACCGTTGTGCGCCTCTTGTTGAGACGGTCACCATGAAGACTTGTTACCTCCTATGCAAGTCCGGTGAGCCGCCACCATGCTCTGCATCGGTGAGAGAGAGAGGGAGGGAGAGAGAGAGAGAGAGAGAGAGACTCCATTCGCTCATGAAAGGAACTCTGCCCATTCAAGATGATGAATAGCTTCCCTGTAATCGACACGAGCAAGCACGTGCAGCTTCTCAAGAGGCCCTCTACTTCTTGCTATAGTACCGAAGGATCCCGGATCGAAGTCCGACGACTACATCAACCACCACGATGATGCATACGACATAGAGGAGCAGCAGCCGGTGAATGGTTACGAAGCGGAGGAGAAGCAGAAGTCCGGCGACGACCGTAAGCACGTGAAACAGCTGTTGCATGGTGTGAGACATCATGTCGGGACTCGAGCAAACCGCTGTGTTGCCTGAAAAAGCTGATCGGGTTCGCGGTCAAGTCCTCATGGAAGATGTTCACCGTCCTGCTCGGCTTCTCCACGAGTGGGTGCCGAGGATTAAGAGGCACGAGCACACGCTCGGCGACAAGCGGGAAGGGGAGATCCTGCGTGGGAACCAGCGGCTTGTGCGTAGATGGCGAGCTCAGCCGACCGGCCAAGAATGGCTCCCAAGAAGTGCATCATGGAGGAAAATATATTTTGGCTTTACGCTTTGTTAGACTGTTGGAACGGTGTTTAAAGGGGGAAAAGCAATATTTAGAAAAAAAACAACACTTTGGCTAGCCTGGTGGAGATGCTCTTAGAGAGGATACCGGACGTTGTAACTGTAACGGCATCGTTTGGACTCAGCGTTACGCAGTGGAGTAGTGGAAAGAACGGATGTGCTCCACGTTTACCCGACATACGGATAGGCATACGCCTCGACTCGAGAGAACCACAGCCTCGTCCGCTTTTGCCCATTTTAAGTATATTTTATTTATTTTTACATTTTTATAATTTTTTAATAAAACAAGTGGTCAAACGTAACCTAGTCCCTTGGTTTACTAGGCAGGAATTTTAGAGGATAGGATGGAACACTCTACTCACGGATGACGTCCGGGACGGCTTCGCATGAGGGACCCTTCTCGGAGGAGCTAGGCTCGACTAATACTACAGTGCCAGCTGGGAAAGGTTATCTCATGCGGCTTCCGAGAACCATGCATGTGGCGTGCAATCAGGTTGCTCCTGCAGGATGTAAACTGATTCGAATCGCTGCCCCACACAGTAGCGAGTACCACTTATCTCGTCCGTTGGAACGTAGTAAGAAGAGGAACATAAGTGTTGATGATGATTAATTTGCTGTATTGCTTATTACATTGTTTGGAAACATGTAATGCTATAGCATAGCGCAAATTAAATTTATTTATTTATGCAACTTAATGAACTGCGAAAAGATGATAGTAAGGATCCGTTTGTAGACCGGCTTAGTGCTTAATTATCCTACCCCTCGGCCTTTGCATGTCTAGGAGTCGGCTGTAGATGGTCACTTTGATGGGTCGGTCTTGCTGAACGTAGTTGCTCGTAGCTTTGAATGTGTTTTTCGGAGGATCCCGTCGAGCATGAGGTCGTAGATGGAGATGGTGCGGTCCGGATCAGTAGTACCATTAATGTGCCGGCAAGGCGTTTAGGACAAAACACCTGTCTCTGCCGGATGGCCCGTGATGTATCGCCGAGAGAGCAATTGTATCTTATTTGCTTCCGCTGTTGTAGTTTATTTTCCAAACTTATTTGCTTCTGGAAATTTATGAGACTGATGTATTTATGTACCCTGGATGAATGTAAGAGACTTATACTTATATTCATTGTATCATACTTATATTTGCATGTTGTAAATATCGGGCATTACAGCGTGTGATGCCACCCATGATGATCCCGAAGACGGAACCACTTCTTCATGAGGCGGGTCTGTCACATTGAGTCTCTCTTTCATGGATTTTAATTTTCAGCTTGCTAATAGGGAGTCCAACAAAGTAGCTCGTGAGTTACCTAAAGTAGTGTCGAGAACAAGTACGGCAGGGGAAGGCATCTTGAAACCATGTTGAATGTCCAAAAGGCTCTTGGTGTCCGATTGTAATTATCTTCCTGGTTAATAAAACATAATCACATCTAAAAAACACTACTATCAAAATTTGAGATGTCCATAATGGGGGAGTTAAAATTCTTTCTAGGCTTTCAAGTCAAGCAACTCAAAGAAGGAACCTTCATAAGTCATATCAAGTACACATACCAAGTACACACATGACATCCTCAAGAAATTTGACATGGACAAGACGAAACCAAGAAAGACTCCAATGAAGACGGATGGTCATCTAGGATAGGATGTAATTGGCAAGGCGGTCGACCTAAAGGTCTATCACTCCATGATCGGCTCGTTGCTTTACCTTTGTGCATCTAGGTCTGATGTCATGCTTAGTGTATGCATGTGTGCAAGATTTCAAGCCGCTCCAATGCCACTTGGTGGCTGCTAAAAAATCTTGAGATATTTGGTTCACACTCCAAACATAGGGTTGTGCTATCCTAAGGGCGCAAGTTCAAGCTAGTTGGCTACTCCAATGCCGACTACACCGGATGTAAAGTGGATAGGAAGAGTACCTCCGAGACTTGCCAATTCTTGGGTAGGTCTCTTGTGTCATGGTCATCCAAGAAACAAAATTTCGTTGCCCTATCCACCAGCGAAGCGGAGTATGTTGCAGCTGGTAGTTGTTGTGTACAACTATTGTGGATGCGACAAACTCTAAATGACTTTCGATACAATTTGATCAAAGTTCCCTTCCTATGTGACAATAAGAGTGCCATCATGATAGCATACAACCCCGTTGATCACAATAGGACTAAGCATATTGACATTCGGCACCACTTCTTGAGAGATCACTCAATTAATGGGGACATTTAGATTAGCTATATGAGAACCGATAACCAATTGGTCGATATATTCACCAAGCCCTTAGATGAGAAAAGGTTTTGTGACCTTAGGATTGAACTAAATATCCTTGATTCTTCTAATGTGGAATGAAGCCTTGTGCATCTTGGTGAATTTGGATGTTTTTGTTTTTGCATTTGAAAAGGTTTAGCAAAAAGTGTTGAGGATTTTTGCTGTGCCAAATTGATATTAATCCTATAATCTTGTTGTCTATCTTGTGAATATAGTTTCCATTAGTTGATTGTTGGCTATTCACAATAGAACACAACTCCAAGTTCTAACATATCCTATCTTTCTTTGTCCTCATGAAACTTCCGTCTCGTAACAAAACTTTTGTGAAAATCTTTTTGTTTTCGATGGAACATTTGTTCTTCCACATGGAACTTCTGTCACGACTTAGCACTTAAAACCCTTTGGGACGGGAGACAACGAAATTCTGTGATCGACGGGATTTCTATCAAAATCTCTCTGTTTTCAAAAGAACATCCATCGCAGTTGGGTTTAACCCCTTCTACAGCCCAACCTTGTCTCCTTCTTCTCCATTCATTTCTATACTAACTCTCTCCTCTCCCAAACCCTAGCGTGGCATGTGAGCGTCGATTCATCGATTCGACCGGGGAAAAGATCAAGCATTCCGTGCGAAAGCTTCTCCACCGTGCGGAAGTTCCGTTCCCCAACTTTTCTCGCTGTTTCCCGCGCTCATTTTCTTCTATTTGGTATGAACCTTAACCTTCATTTTCTTTCATTTGGTAAAATGCTAGAGCTTATTTTCCTGCCCTTGAGTAGACTAGTTCCTAGGTAGCTAGATTAGATCTCCTTGTCAAGCTCTAGTAGATGGAATGGATGGATTCACCGAATTGAGCACCTGCATGGCAAGCTCCTGTCGAATGGAAGTTCCATCTCGACAAAAACTTCCCCATGGAGTTGCACTAGTCATTGAATTTCTCTTGTTCATCTTTTTTATTCTCATCGCTTCTCATATTCTCTATCTTGGCAGAACAATGGTGAGAAACAAGACCCCGCGTAGAAAGAACAAGGGGCCATCATGACCAATCCTCTTCCAAGTGAGGACTTTGAAATTGAGGAGGAGAGTGAGGAGAGCGACGAGGAACAACCTCACTTATCAGTCAAAAGAAAGAGAGTTGCAAGTCATGCTGCTCCACTCGACGAAGCAACAGGGGAAAAGGGTCGGCTGCCGGATCGCACATGGGACGAGTTGAGATTATTAGGGGTTTGCTTGTGAAGGAGCTCTGTGTACATTGGTCCTTACATAAAGACCAACTGGAAGAGACTTCCTCAAGATTTAGAGGAGGACAGGAGGATCAATCCTCGCAATGTCGGGAAGAATGAAGCCATTGACCTTCGCTTCCACTTGTGGTGTCGGCACGACTACTACTACACCTTCTTCATTGACATGGGTAACAAGTCCCATAGGCTGCACGAACATCGGTGGATAGATTGGAAATATATGGAAGATAAGAATGATGTTGTGTTTGATAGTGTCATCAGTGTGTGCAAGGCCCATGGTGTTTATGACTTGATGGCTTTCGGTATGACTGGAATGAGGAAGTGATATGTGAGTTCTATACCACCGTACGTGGACCCAATGAGCAAGGCCCTAGGGGGTCCAATATGAGTGCGACTATAGGAAATTTGTTTCCTACTTTCAACTTCCTAGGTCGGATAGGGACAAGGACAAGGAAGATATCACTAATGAGCAACCACTAGTCCGAGCTGACATTCATGTATGAGGATGGGCCCTACATATATGGATAGACCAAGAGACTCCATCCATACTATTTCTACCTCAACCGCATCTTGAGACAGACCATTGTGTCAAAGGATGGATACAATGAGCAGGTTGCCCCTTACTCTTAGAATGTGTTGGTTAGGTTGCTCCGGATGCCACACCATTTTGTGTCATGGGCTTTATCTTTGAAAAGATAAGCAAGTGGTCAGTGAACACTAAGATGACTCTAGCATATGCTCCATTCATCATGGCTACGATTGAGGGGGAGACCAGGCTTGTCTTTGAGAAGGAGTGCAAGCACATGCCACTTCAGCTGAAGCTCAAGAAGCCATCTAAGAAGAGCAACACCTCATAGGCTGCAGCCAGCAGCGCATAAAGAAGAACACCCACCGCCTCAAGGCAATCATGAGAGCGCAAGGACTTAATGTTTCTCTAGATGGCTCCGAGGCTAAGGAGGATGAGGCACCTCCCGCGTATGTGTGGCAGCATGATGACAACTCCGCAGGAGATGATGAGGAGGAGGACGAGGACGAGGAGGACTTTGGTGGTCCGAGGAGGTGACGAGTGCCTTCCTTTCTTTCTTCTTTTCTCCTTCTTTCATTCCTCTTTGGTGCCTTGATGCCAAAGGGGGAGAGAAAAGGAAAAACAGATCACTTCTATCTATCTATCTTTGTTTATCGGGTTGTTGGAACTTTTGGAACTCTATTTATATGAGTGTGAGACTATGTGGTTGTGCTTTATTATAATAGGGCTAGTTTAAATACATTGCACATTTATGAATGATGAATGTTTATCACTTTAATGTGTGTCTAATGCTTATGCTCATCAAATTGTGGCTTGCTTTATGTGGTGTGTCCCTTTTGCGCTTTATTGCTTAAACTTTGCACCCTTATCATGATCACTTGTGCACTTTGCTTAGGCACCCCACAGGCTCAAAGTATAGGGGAGCTCGGTCACATGTTTTTGTGAACCATGAATCTCTTTAGGAGAGCTCCGCTATATTTTGTTTGTTGTTTCATTTTTATTTAATATCATTATCCCTTTTTAATTGTTTGTCATCAATCACCAACGGGGGGGATTTGAAGATGCAACTAGGCCCCCTAGTTGTGTGTTCGTGTTATGCTTTTCTGGAATTATTTGCATTGCCTACTCAACCACCCCCCCGCGCACCTAGGCAACTTTCAATTTTGCATCCATTTATTTTGCCCTAGAAATATATGATCAAAGCTCTAACTTAATGATCCCTCTACAGGAAGGGAAGTCAAGTATATGATATGTTTTGATATTTTGTAATTAGTTGTGATTTGTATCTTGTTACGATTTGTAGATTTAATCACAACCACTAGTTTTTTAGTTGTATATCGACAAACTTGCATGTACATTCTTTTAATTAGTTTTTGACTGTGCTTTATGGGAGGTGCTATTGTAATATGTGTGATCGATCAAATAAGTGTATTTGTACTGCCTATAATGGATAAGCATATGTATATTTTTTTATGTTTTTTCATTTCATCATTAGTGACGCATCTGCTGGTAAAGTGTCACCAGTGTGAGAGTCATTGGCGCCGCGTCCTGAGAACATGCATCATCAGTAAGATCATTGGTGAAGGTATTTCATTAGTAACGTAAATTTAGTGACACATAAAAATGCGTCACTGATTTGAGTCATGAAGTGTCACTATAGACGTTTCCTTACGTAGTGGTGGGGCTTGTTAAAGCACAGAAGGAAAACAGCTACCTGTCGTATTTGAGCTTGTCGCTGGAATCGAGCTCCCTGCTAAGCGCACCTTCCCCAGGTCCCAGAGAGCGCAGCTTGGGTAGGAGTGCAGCAGATTTCTTTCTTTTTTCCTCTTCGAGAGCATACTGTACTATAACAAAAATTTACTATAGTCACGGGAACAAAAAAATAATAAAAACGATCAAAAAAACAAACCATGGCTACAAACATAGACCGTGGCTACAGATAGGCCTATGTTTATAGCCACGGTTCGTATGCCTTGACACAACCTCGCCCTCCACACAACCCACAAATGATATAAAAACCAACAACCGGACGCCCTAACTCTCTCGTTCCCCACGCACGCCGCCCCCACACATGCTCTCTCTCTCTCTCTCTCTCTCTCTCTCTCTCTCTCTCTCTCTCTCTCTCTCTCTCTCTCTCTCTCTCTCTCTCTCTCTCTCACCCCGGCGACCTCCTCCGGCCATCCCCCTCCGTGAAGGTAGCGTGTAGGGCGGCGACGGTCAGTGCTAGGGGCAGCTGGAGGCTCGTGCGGCCCCTTCTTCGACCAGCAACGACGCTCGGAGCGGCAGGCGCTCGTGGCAAGGTAACAACTCATAATAGCGAAGTTAACTCATGGATTACATGTGTCTTCTCAGGTGACCCTTGGTCTCCTTTTATAGTCGTGAGGAATCACAAGTTTACATTACGTTTTTACCCTTGGCCAACTGCTCCCGATATAACAAAAAGGCGGCAACCCTAGGTCGGCTCCAAGGGCATTCCGGTCTTCGTGCTTGCCGTGTCTTGTTGAGACGGTCACCATGAAGACTTGTTACCTCCTATGCAAGTCCGGTGAGCCGCCACCACGCTCTGCATCGGTGAGAGAGAGAGAGAGAGAGAGAGAGAGAGACTCCATTCGCTCATGAAAGGAACTCTGCCCATTCAAGATGATGAATAGCTTCCCTGTAATCGACACAGGCAAGCACGTGCAGCTTCTCAAGAGGCCCTCTACTTCTTGCTATAGTACCGAAGGATCCCGGATCGAAGTCCGACGACTACATCAACCACCACGATGATGCATACGACATCGAGGAGCAGCAGCCGGTGAATGGCTACGAAGCGGAGGAGAAGCAGAAGTCTGGCGACGACGGTAAGCACGTGAAACAGCTGTTGCATGGTGTGAGACATCATGTTGGGACTCGAGCAAACCGCTGTGTTGCCTGAAAAAGCTGATCGGGTTCGCGGTCAAGTCCTCATGGAAGATGTTCACCGTCCTGCCTGGCTTCTCCACGAGTGGGTGCTGAGGATTAAGAGGCACGAGCACACGCTCGGAGACGAGCGGGAAGGGGAGATCCTGCGTGGGAACCAGCGGCTTGTGCGTAGATGGCGAGCTCGGCGGACTGGCCAAGAATGGCTCCCAAGAAGTGCATCATGGAGGAAAATCTATTTCGGCTTTACGTTTTGTTAGACTGTTGGAATGGTGTTTAAAGGGGGAAAAGCAATATTTAGAAAAAAAAACAACACGTTGGCTAGCCTGGTGGAGATGCTCTTAGAGAGGATACCGGACGCTGTAACTGTAACGGCATCGTTTGGACTCAGCGTTACGCAGTGGAGTAGTGGAAAGAACGGATGTGCTCCACGTTTACCCGGCATACGGATAGGCATACGCCTCTGACTCAGAGAACCACAGCCTCGTCCGCTTTTGCCCATTTGGCCAGAAAGCACACACGGTTGATCGATGAGGCAGTTGTTGTGTATTCAGTTTCCTCTAAAAAAGTTACTCCCTCCATTCAGAAATATAAGGATTTGTTGACTTTTAGATATCACGTTTGACCATTCATCTTATTTATATATTAAAAAATATATTGTTATTTTATGTGTAACGTATTTTATCATTAGATATATTTTAAGTATATTTTATTTATTTTTACATTTTTATAATTTTTTAATAAAACTAGTGGTCAAACGTAGCCTCAGGAAGTTAACAAATCCTTATATTTCTAGACGGAGGCAGTATTATTGTATTCCGTGGCCTGGCTAACATGGTTACCTCCTCGGCTAGCTAGAATTCACCACAGGTGTTCAAACTCCTACTGCCGCCGCGTGGTTCTCTGTTGTATCCCAGAATTCAGAGGCGAAAGCTCGATCACACATAACCACAATTTCACGATGGGTATAGTTCACTTGCATGAAGTTCATAGCATTTGGATACACAGCAGGATAGATAGTGGGGGTACATACAAGCAAAAGGGAAACCGGATATGAAGAGAAAGTAAGAAGGCAAGAGCAGATACAAACTCAACGCGACACCCTTTCCGTTCTCACCATTGCATCTAGCAAAGTTAGGCCAGCCCGTTACACCTCTTGGACTTGGGCTTCCACAGCCTTTTCTTCATAGGCCAACATTGCGTTTTCGACACCAGCACCCGGTTTTCCAGGTTTGATCTTTGGTTCAACATAACACTCAGTCTTGGTGTAATGCGGGTCCATTGGACAAGCCACTACAAGTTGTGCCTCTAGGACTTGGGCCTCCATGGTATTTCCTTCCTGGGCAGACATGGCGTTTTTAACACCAGCACCTGGTTTTCCGGGTTTCATCTTTGGTTCAACATAACACTCAGTCCTGGTGTAATACGAGTCCATTGGGCAAGCCGCTACCAGTGGTGCCTCTTGGACTTGGGCCTCCATGGCATTTGCTTTCTGGGCTAACATGGTGTTTCCAACACTAGCATCCAGTTTTTCAGGTTTGATATCTAGTTGAACATAACACTCAGTCTTGGTGTAATGCGGGTCCATTGGGCAAGCCACTACGGGTCGTGCCTCCTGGACATGGGCCTCCACTGTATCTGTCACATTTTCTTTCTGGGTCAACATGGTGTTTTTGACACGAGTTCCCGGTTTTCCGGGTTTTGGGCCATTCCCATGTCTGATCTTTGGGTTGGGTGGACACTCAGTCGTGGAGTAATCCTGCTTCATTGGGCAAGCCCGGCCTGCCGATGGCCTAAAACACAAGATCAATTTCCACCATCAATTCATTGCTTTGGACGGGAAACTACCCGATTTTTTCTCTTTTGAGCACATGCATAATCGTATTTTCAGAAATGAGCATGAATGGGCTGTATTTTCAACTCTAGGCATGCACCCATGTATATTTACGAGTTCCAAATATTATGGCCATACAACAGGCCGAGTGGGCCACATGCAATGCATATCATCATTAAATTATTAACTTTTATTTTCCTCCTAATAAATGAACAAGCACGCATGTAAAAAAGGTTCAATTGGTCAATAGCATGTGAAATCGTGTGGAAACATATTTGATACAGAGAACAATTTTCGATATGAAGCTGTTACTTGGATTTGATTTGTAAGTTGTGGGATAATATTCATTTTGTTGGGCATCGGCCAGTAACTAATTTTCATCAGAAAAAGTACACCGCTACAAAGTAGAGTACTTAATTTCTTCTGTCCACACGGAATATCCTTGGATTTGGTCGACACAAGAAATATCCTTGGATTAGGGAAGAGGAATGCAGCTTGTAGAGATTGAAGAAAAGGCAAAAGGTTATACCGATGTGCTGCATTAGCAAGAAATGGTCCATGATAACGTGACTCGTTTAATACGGCTATACGTGGGTTTGTGCCTAGCAATGAAAATATACCTGAGGCGTGCTTGCTTCTCGAAATACGGTCATGCATATGCTCAAAAGAAAAAAAATCGGAGAAACTAGCAAGCAGGGAAGAGAAGCAGGGGGATTGGATGAGTGCCGTCAGGTTACCTGATGTTGAAAAGTTCCACCAGGTTTTGAATGGGGCTATGGTGCACACGATGCCGGTGTTCCAATAGCGCACACCGGGCTTGTCGTAGTTCGCAGCGCGTACTCGAGGAGGTACCACACCGATCGAGTATATGTGTGTCAAACCAAATAATACGCCCATGAGTTTTATATATAGCCAACGTCTACACACCGTGTATATGGATGCATGGGTCCCGTGGCGGCTTTGCACTGGACTCCCGTACGTCCGGTTGAACTTTTGCATCATACGTCCGGTCTAACTTTTGAGTCACACGTACGTACATCTCTTTTATACAAGTCGTGTACGTACATCACCGTTTTGTCTTACTAGAGACGAAGGAATTAACTGGTGCTGCTCGCCATGCATTCATACATGCAGTATTATGGCCCTATATCTTATAGTTGCACCTTCCCAATTGTCTTCATTGATCATATATTCTGCCGCCTTCGTCCTATCTGTTGTCCAGGCAAATCAAACGGTGACTTGACTTTGATAACTTGGCGTCTTCTTACTAGTCAATCATCGGTTAACGGGGTTACTTTCAATATCATACCACCATGTAGTGTGCATTGCATAACATGTTCGGTGACGTGGTGGATATGGAGTCTTAATTACAAACTGTTGGTTAGAGCATCGACTCTATGTTGAGAAACGTCATTATATATAACACCAACATAAAGCATCTAGTCTATGCCGCACCTTCCCAATTATCTTCATGGGCCATATATTATGATGCCGCCTTCGTCCCTGTTGTCCTGGCAAACCAACAATGACTTGACTTTGATAACGACATTTCGTCTAATTACTCAATCATCGCTTAACAGGGCTTCTTTTAATATCACACCACCTAATAGTGTGCACCACATGTTTGATGACTAGATTGTTAGGGTGGACATGAAATCTAAATATAAAGTGTTGGTTAGAGAATCTACTCTATGCTGGGCAATGTAATTATTTAGAAATGATGTTAATTATCTACAGGGTGATTGATAACATTGCCACTGCTGCAAAAAGAGAGGAGGAGCGAACCAATGTTGTAAGATAAGTGTGTTCGTGTTTGAATCCATAGTGATGGAAGTTTTTTTCTTCTAATGGCTAGTAGTAATATAATACAATTGCTTTCTAACTCGTTTCAATTCTACCCTTTCCAAACCTTTAGTTTGCTGGAAGTTTGTGACACACGTTGTCATAATGAAGTGCTATATGTATTGGTTGATTTAGAGGCTGGAATATTGATATATATTCTCTTTTCTTAAAGTCAACAATAACTTTGTATGAAGTGTGCTTAGGATGCAGTATAATTGTATTTGTATTGTGCTACTTTAGAATCATTCCTGAACAACTTGCACAAAATTTCTGGTTCCTTTATTATCAGAAACATACTTTTGTGCAACTTTAATTATGTATGCACCTACTTTTAAAGAAGTAAGTACATGTATGAAATGATTGGTTAATTAATATGTTAGACAAGTCAACACATAAATGTGTAAGATATAAAAATAGGTATAATTACTATGCATGTTAATACATACTAGTAAGTGTGTAAAATATAGAAATAGATGTATGATAGGATTGGTCATTGCATTTTTTTTATTACTTCCAAAGTTCTTATAGTATCATATACTCTGTTTATTCGCCGCTACGAAATATGTTTCCGGTGGTGGGCCAAAAGCGAACATCTTTGTACAGGGCGAATTTAGAACATTGTGGATCTTTTTCTCTTTTCCATTTTTTCTTTCTTTTTCCATAGGTCCATTAAGATCTAGACAGCATTTCAAATACACCAACAGAAAAAGAAAATGCCTAGCATAGACTTGTAATGCATATAAATGGAAAAACAAAGATGAAACTAAAAAGGAAGTCACCCAAAACTTATTCAAACATGAAAAGTTGTTTTTACTTCCTTGAATAATTAACGTTGTCTGTTTAACTACCCAAACAATTCATATTGCCACTTTTGTTTAATTTGTTCCCCTCCAAGTTGGATTGCTCCCATTTTGATCTGCATGCTAGGATCATGTTTGAAGTGGTTGCAAATTGAATTGTGAAACTATATTAAAATATATTGGCCCACTGTAATAACGTTTACATAATATCGACCGGTTGGCAGGCCCGATATTAGAGGCTCGAAAAGCCTGGTATTAAAGGCAACAATTGTAGTAGTGGACAACATATACCAACTAATGTAGTGGTTTGGAGGAAGGATCTTTCATTAAGATGAGATATTGGAATAAATATTCGGTGCAAACCACCTATTCAATGAAAATGTGAAAACCCTCTCAAAAATAAAACATAGTTAAAAGTGTTTTTTAGAAAATGAAACTTGGTATGCATGTACATGATACCATAGGGAACATGTACACAAAATGTCAAGTCAAAATTCAACATTTTTTAAAAGATACAAAAATAATAAAGCTAAGTTATTGTTATCAACAACACAACTGAAACCTCTAGATGACATATTTTGGAACACCGAAGAATATAACAATAACAACGACAACCATGGAGTGGGTGGTCAATTTTCTTTTATGACCTGATGGCTAAAGGTAAAATTAATGTAGTCATATGAAAACTTATGATACAAGTCAATTAATATTTGGAAATAGATAGTATAACCTAACAAATTATTATAAAACTTAACCTTTGTGAACATATGCTAGCGGTGTGTCACCCTTAGCACTATCAGACAACGACTCTCTCGCTTGGCCGGTCGAAGTCCATGGCTTTTCTTGATGCTAATCTATTCCAAAGAGGATAAAATACTGGCTGTCGCGTCACCCATGGATCATAGGCTGTTGCGAGGCTTCTTATTTTCTAGTACACGGCTGCATGACCATGGTGGGCCAAGTGGAAAGGTTACTCTTTTGATTTGTTTATCCATGCATTATTAGTCGCAGGTGGCAGCAGCCAACCTAACCTTTGCGTCATTATACATTATTACGGTCCAGAGATTCAGTGACCTGGGATATTTTTAAGTACAAAGCATAGACTGGTATATGATTATACCAGCGTTTGAGATGTCATATGTGTAACAACCCCAAAAGTAATATGTGCATTTCTGTTCACGAGCATCATGGCATCATGTTTTCCCTAGTTGTAGTTATCAAGTTTAAATATTTTCCCCAAAATCTCAAATTTATTTAAGAAAAACCACTCAAACTGAACCATAAATTGAAAAGGTTCAAATTTTGACAATTGTGGCAGAAACTAACTGGAAGAATGGCAGCACTAAACAGATTCATCTCCAAGTCGGCAGAAAAGAGCTTGTCCTTCTTTAAAGCACTCAAGGGCTCGAGAACCTTCGAATGGACCGAAGAGCAACAGAAAGCGTTCCAAGAGCTAAAAGAACACCTCACAGCAACTGTCAGGTTAGCTAGCCTGAGCAAGGCGAAGTACTCGTCTTATACGTGTCAACAAACCACTTCGCAGTCAGTGCAGCTTTAGTACAAGAAAAGAGAACAAGAACAATAATGGACAAAAATGGAAAGGAAAAAGAGCTTTGTCAGGAGTACCTAGTATACTTCGTCAACGAAGCACTGGCAGGGTCAAAACTGTTCTACTCGGAGATGGAAAAGATATGCTACGCAGTAGTCATGGCGGACAGAAAATTAAGGCATTACTTCGAAGCACACAGAATTAGACCAACCAGCCTCTAAACGACATCTTTGGAAATAGAGAGGCTTCGAACAGAGTCGGAAAGTGGGCAATGGAGTTGTCCGAGCATGTTATCGACTTCGAAAGACGAAGCGCAGCGAAGTCACAAGTACTGGCAGACTTCGTGGCAGATTGGATGGCACCAGGATACTCAGGCGAAGGTCCCGTCACAGACAAGGTCTTGATAATACAATGCGACGGCGCCTGGGGCTTCGCTGGCGTCGGTGTCGCAGCAGTAGTCATCTCTCCCTCGGGTATAAAGCTGAGATACGTGGCCAGACTAGAATTTAAAAACGAGGATGATAGATGCACAAACAATGTGGCAGAGTACGAGGCAGTATTGTTGGGGATTAGAAAAGTAAGGGCATTGGGTGTTAAAAGTTGCAAGGTGAAAACAGACTCAAGGGTAGTCGCAAGCCATGTAGACAAAGATTACGAAACAAGAGAACATTTGCTTGCGAAGTACCTGCTCGAAATCAGAAGCATGGACAAATTCATCAAAGGATTCGACGTCGAGTATGTCAAAAGAAAAAACAACGAAGAGGCAGACGCACTGGCCAAAGCAGCCTCCAAAAGACAACCACTGTCCGCCGACGTTTTTTACAAAGTAATCACAAAGCCGTCAACCCGAAGCCCGTAAGGCGAAGCAAAGCTCATACAAGCAATAGCCTCACAAGACTGGAGAGCACCACTTATGGCTTTCATCAACGGCTATTACCAACTAGAGTCGAAGGTAGAACACTTAAGGCTGCAGCAAAGGGCGCGAAGCTATCAGATACTACAGGGGGAATTGTACAAATCAGGGATATCTACCCCGCTACACAACTCCTCCGCGAGATCCACTCAGGAACGTGTGGCTCGCACATCGGAGCCCGCGTCCTCGCAGCAAAAGCAGTAAGACAAGGCTTCTTTTGGCCCAGTATGATAAATGACGCAAAGGATATAGTCAAAACATGCGAAGCTTGCCGGAAGATATCAGGGAAGCACTCGGCCCCATCGCAGCCATCGCAGCTAATGATGCCTATCTAGCCACTTCGCAAGTGGGGCATAGATATTGTAGGCCAACTC
This sequence comes from Chloris gayana, assembly GCA_031894775.1. Classification (NCBI taxonomy): domain Eukaryota; kingdom Viridiplantae; phylum Streptophyta; class Magnoliopsida; order Poales; family Poaceae; genus Chloris; species Chloris gayana. The sequence continues at coordinate 731,596 of JAUNZO010005157.1, forward strand.
ACAACGGCACGAGAGAAGTTACAAGTATGCAATAGTGTCAGATGAGTATTTCTCAAAATGGATCGAAGCTAAAGCAGTGACAAACATCTCAGCACCTACAGTAAAAAAATTCCTCCGGCAAAACATCGTCTGCAGATTCGGGGTACAAAACGAGACTGTCATGGACAATGCCAAGAATTTTGACAACGAGCTCCTACGAGAATATTGTGACGGCCTAGGAACAAAACGGACTTCATCTCGGTGTACCATCCGCAGTCAAACGGATCTGTAGAGAAGGCAAACTCGATAATATTCAAAGCAATGAAAAAAGTGTTGCTAGATAAAAAGAAGGGCAAGTGGGCAGAAGAGCTACCAGCCATAATCTGGTCGCACAACACAACTGAGTCCAGAACAACGGGTTCACACCCTTGCTATTCGGCGAAGAGGCCATGACACTAGAAGAAATCAAGAACAAAAGCACAAGATCAACAGCTAGCCATGACAGACAAGTTGAATTCATATCAAAAGACATGATGGAATTAGATAGGCTCAAAGAAACCAAAAGCCTAGAAAGGTATCAAGAAGACATCAGAAAGTGGAGAGACAAAATGGTAGTCCCAAGGGCCTACAACTTGGGAGACTTGGTCCTAATCAGGACCCAAAGGACAGAAGCGAAGGGAAAGCTTGAACCAAAATGGGAAGGACCATACATTATCGCAAACGTCGGAAACCCAGGATGCTACGAGGCTCAAGTCAATGGATGGCAAAGAGCTACAACACTCATGGAAGGCCGACAATATCCGCATGTTTTACGTTTAAAGTAGAACTTGTAAGAAACATAGCTTCGTGTATTACAAGTGAAGCTGTAAATAGATTTTAAATTTTTTGCAAAAAGACCGTACTCTTTTCCTCGCAGGGGAAGACTCGAAAGGGCATGAGGTTTTTAATGAGACAGCATGTGTAATAGCACCTACAATCAATATAAAGCTGCATTCCCCAAAACGAAGCAAAACAGTCAAAACGACTTCCAGAAATAATAGATGTCTGAACATTCGACATAGATGCAATGCCTCATCAAATAACTGTACTCCGCCGGGCACAAGCAATATACCCCGGAGTACTAGCTAGAAAACCGCTCCGTCGAGCGAAAAATAAAATCCCCGGAGAACTGGCTTGCAAAACAATCACTTCGTTGGGCAAAGACAATATACCCCGGAGTACAAGCAACAAAACAAAGCGTCGTATCTGATCGGGTGAAAAACAAAAACCCCGAACGACGAAGCGAAACGATGCATAAAGCCGCAAGGGGCTCGCGTTTTCGTTCGAAGCAATTTTCACTTCGCCCCTAAACGACTAAGTGGGGGAGTGTCATTTTATTTAAACAAGACGTCGTATCCGATCAGGTGAAAAATAAAAACCCTAGAACGACGAAGCAAAACGATACGTAAAAGCCGCAAAGGGCTCACGTTTTCGTTCGAAGCAATTTTTACCTCGCCCCCAAACGACTAAGTGGGGGTGGCGTTTTATTCACTTCGCCCCTAAACGACTAAGTGGGGGAGTGTCATTTTATTTAAACAAGACGTCGTATCCGATCAGGTGAAAAATAAAAACCCTAGAACGACGAAGCAAAACGATACGTAAAAGCCGCAAAGGGGCTCACGTTTTCGTTCGAAGCAATTTTTACCTCGCCCCCAAACGACTAAGTGGGGGTGGCGTTTTATTTAAACAAAACGATACGTAAAAGCCGCAGGTGGGCTCACATTTTTGTTCGAAGCAATTTTTCCTTCGCCCCTAAACAACTAAGTGAGGGGGAGTGGCGTTTTATTTAACCAAAGCGTCGTATCTGATCCGGTGAAAAACAAAAACCCCGGAACGACGAAGCAAAACGATACGCAAAAGCCGCAAAGGGGCTCGCGTTTTCGTTCGAAGCAGTTTTCACCTCGCCCCTAAACGGCTAAGTGGCGGGGTGGTGTTTTATTTAAACAAAATGATACGTAAAAGCCGCAAAGGGGCTCACGTTTTTGTTCGAAGCAATTTTCCCTTCACGCCTAAATGACTAAGTTGGGGAGTGGCGTTTTATTTAAACAAAACGACAAAGCCGAATGGGGCTCCCGTCTTCGTTCGAAGCAATTTTCCCTTCGCCCATAAACGACTAAGTGGGAGGGTGGCGTTTTATTTAACCAAAACGATACGCAAAAGCCGCAAAGGGGCTCGCGTTTTCGTTCGAAGCAATTTTCACCTCGCCTCTAAACGACTAAGTGGGGGGAGTGGCATTTCATTTAAACAAAACGATGCATAAAGCCGCCAACGGGCTCATGTTCTTGTTCGAAGCAATTTTTCACCAAGCCGGATTACAAAGCAAACTAAAATATCTCTACGACCGATCCTCTCTTATCACCCTCGTGAAGCGAAGTGTAGTAGGTAAAAAACATATCCGCTTGGTCGCATTCCGGAACCTCAATCTTGACACTAGCATCCTCTGCAGGGCGTCTTGGGAAGTCCCCATATGATCTCTAAAAGAATTTCCGAGCTTTCACCGGCCCTTGGCAAATCGAACCATAGCAACACTCCAAAAATGAGCCAAGTCACCTCGAGGATATTCAACAAGGTAACGGTCGTAACAACCCCGCGTAACCCTCGGATGACCTGGCTTGAATGCAAAGGGAGTACTGTCGACAAACGAGTCGGGCGAGAGACTCATCCACTGTCGGGGCGGTACCCTACAAAGCAAAATAGAGCACAAAACTCCATGAGAAACTATCATGGCTCTTTTTATAACAACACCGAGGCTAAAAAAACGTCGGCTTAACAATGCCCCACTCGTCTCAACCAAAAAGCCGAGGGCGATAGCCACGATTAATCGAAGGAGGCCGGAGCGAAGAACCGGCAAGACTACCACTAGCGACATCGCTGTAAACTTCTAAGTGCTTCAAACCTACTTGTTGAGGAGCGCCGGGAGTGCCCTGCGGGGCGCAGCTCGAGTCGAAGGGACGTTCGCGGAAGTGCCCGATTCGTCGCTCGCGTGGTCCAACGCCTCAAAAAGTCTAAATCAACCTCGGAGCTCGAAGCCACGCCATCACTCCGCACGGAATCGTCGAGAAGACCCAACTCCAGAATCTACTCGGAAACATCGCTCTCGGATTCCTGCGCAGGCCTTTTGCATGGAACCTATGCAGTTTAAAAACATTAACTTACAAAGAAATTGTCCATGCGCAACAAGGCGCGACGCATAAAAAAACAAAATAAAAGCAACAGAGGCGAAGAGCCTTTTCTATTCGCTCCTACACTTCTCGATCGGATCCAGCCGTCACAAGCGAAGGCTACGCGTCATGGCTGCCCCCGAAGGCGGAGCAGGGTCTTCTACTGCCCTTGCCTCCGTCCCATGCTCCTCCTCCTCTTCTGCCTCCTCCTCGGACCTTTCATCGGCCGGACCTGCACTCTGCAAAGAGAAGAGAAACTTAGCACTGTTTCAGCCGAAAAGTGCGGACTTCGCGGAGGGAAGAAAAGAGAACTTACCCCATGGGCACGCGCCCGGAAATCCTCGAGCGCGGCCGCCTGCCCGTGCGCGACCCGAGTATTCTCGAAGGACTCACCGGGCAGACACCCTAACCGCTGCACGGGGACCATGGCGGGAATCCGCGCCAATCGAAGTACCTGGCTCGGCTAGGGCCCGGACGTGGTTGCAAGCCTACCGCTCGAGCAAATTAAAACCCGCCTCGACGCGAGTACGTCGCAGCAAGCTTACAGCCTTGGTCATGCACCCCCGTCATGGCATCGACGGCTCCCGGCAGCCGGCGGAAGAAGGGCCGTTCGGGGCCTTCGTTGGTAGGCGAGTCGAAGGGAGGAATGACGGCCCCCACACTCTCCATTGCCGCCACCGGGCCTGAACCGCACTCCACGCTCCGTCGGGCGAAGAATCGATCACGGCGGTCGAGGATTTCCTTCAACTCTTTGACCTCACCGGTCAGCTCCTTGATCTCTCCCCGGGCCCTTCGGAGCCCAGCCTCGACCACATCTCGCTGCGAACGGGCGGCCTCGACGGACTTCTTCACCGCAACCGGTGCGCGAAGATGTCCAGCACTCTCCTCCTTCGCCGTTGTCAACTCCGCGGCCACCTCGCGCGTGGCATGACGGGTGGCATGTCGGATGGCTAGTCAATGCCGAAGCCAACTCCTGGCTTCGCTCGAGCGAGCTCTGCAGCTCCACCATCAACTCGTCTTCCGGCCGCCCGTCCGAAGAGGCCTGGAGTGAAGGCTTGACAAACAATTTATTTCCCAAGCACGGTAGACGTGGCGGAGTAAGCTTCAACCGCAAAAAGAAACAAATCGCAAAGCACCTTCAAACTCCGCTTCACCAAAAGAGAAGAGCGTAAGCAATAAGAAAGAGAATCACCTCAGCCAGCAGCAAGCCCCAATGTCGGAGCGAGGAGCACGGAGGACCGCTTCAATGGCACCAAGCGTAGGCGAAGCTACGGGAGCGGCGGGAGCCGTATCTGCGACAAAAGACGAACAAAAACCTTAAGTTCGAGCAACCTAGAATTTACTCCATCATTTAAGTGCTTAAGTTACGTGATAAATAAGGTGTTTAATGCCTTATTTTGCCATTATTACTAACAATTAAGTTCATTATATATATATATAGTTGTAGTTTTCTTGTTTTTGTGAACTATGCACGAATTAGGTGAAAGCGAGAGACTCTACGAGACCAAGAGATGTCAAGTGGGCCAAGGAGGAAGATCTACAAGACCGTGTCGATCGGCATAACCTACATGTCGATCGGCGCAATGGGATAAAGCCCAAACTCGGGGCCCATACGGAGAAGATAAAGCTCAAAGCCATGATTAGAGCCCAAACTCGGTGTAGGAAAGGCCATAACTCGGACGAGTACTAAAAAAAGGAATCATCATGAGAAAACGGGAGCGAAAAACAGATAGAAAGCTTCGGACTTAGGATTTGAAGGTTGCGGCGGCGATGATAAAAACATCGAGCATCACCACCGAGAAGGAGGAGTGTGCCGACCGGCACATCGCCGTGTCGCTAGGCACATGCGCGTTACACATTGTATTCTCTCATCCAACTGCAATCATGTCAATAGATTATAGTAGGACGAGTGAGTAGTTCTCATATTCTCTCCTCCGGCTAGGGAGACCTAGTCATGTAAACTCTCAGACACATGTAAAAAATCTTGAGATATTTGGTTCACACTCCAAACATAGGGTTGTGCTATCCTAAGGGCGCAAGTTCAAGCTAGTTGGCTACTCCAATGCCGACAACACCGGATGTAAAGAGGATAGGAAGAGTACCTCCGAGACTTGCCAATTCTTGGGTAGGTCTCTTGTGTCATGGTCATCCAAGAAACAAAATTTCGTTGCCCTATCCACCAGTGAAGCGGAGTATGTTGCAGCTGGTAGTTGTTGTGTACAACTATTGTGGATGCGACAAACTCTAAATGACTTTCGATACAATTTGATCAAAGTTCCCTTCCTATGTGACAATAAGAGTGCCGTCATGATAGCATACAACCCCGTTGATCACAATAGGACTAAGCATATTGACATTCGGCACCACTTCTTGAGAGATCACTCAATTAATGGGGACATTTAGATTAGCTATATGAGAACCGATAACCAATTGGTCGATATATTCACCAAGCCCTTAGATGAGAAAAGCTTTTGTGACCTTAGGATTGAACTAAATACCCTTGATTCTTCTAATGTGGAATGAAGCCTTGTGCATCTTGGTGAATTTGGATGTTTTTGTTTTTGCATTTGAAAAGGTTTAGCAAAAAGTGTTGAAGATTTTTGCTGTGCCAAATTGATATTAATCCTATAATCTTGTTGTCTATCTTGTGAATATAGTTTCCATTAGTTGATTGTTGGCTATTCACAATAGAACACAACTCCAAGTTCTAACATATCCTATCTTTCTTTGTCCTCATGAAACTTCCGTCCGTAACAGAACTTTTGTGAAAATCTTTTTGTTTTCGACGGAACTTTTGTTCTTCCACATGGAACTTCTGTCACGACTTAGCACTTAAAACCCTTTGGGACGGGAGACAATGAAATTCCGTGACCGACGGGATTTCTATCAAAATCTCTCTGTTTTCAAAAGAACATCCATCGCAGTTGGGTTTAACCCCTTCTACAGCCCAACCTTGTCTCCTTCTTCTCCATTCATTTCTATACTAACTCTCTCCTCTCCCAAACCCTAGCGTGGCATGTGAGCGTCGATTCATCGATTCGACCGGGGAAAAGATCAAGCATTCCGTGCGAAAGCTTCTCCACCGTGCGGAAGTTCCGTTCCCCAACTTTTCTCGCTGTTTCCCGCGCTCATTTGCTTCTATTTGGTATGAACCTTAACCTTCATTTTCTTTCATTTGGTCAAATGCTAGAGCTTATTTTCCTGCCCTTGAGTAGACTAGTTCCTAGGTAGCTAGATTAGATCTCCTTGTCAAGCTCTAGTAGATGGAATGGATGGATTCACCGAATTGAGCACCCGCATGGCAAGCTCCTGTCAGAATGGAAGTTCCATCTCGACAAAAACTTCCCCATGGAGTTGCACTAGTCATTGAATTTCTCTTGTTCATCTTTTTTATTCTCATCGCTTCTCATATTCTCTATCTTGGCAGAACAATGGTGAGAAACAAGACCCCGCGTAGAAAGAACAAGGGGCCATCATGACCAATCCTCTTCCAAGTGAGGACTTTGAAATTGAGGAGGAAAGCGACGAGGAACAACCTCACTTATCAGTCAAAAGAAAGAGAGTTGCAAGTCATGCTGCTCCACTCGACGAAGCAACAGGGGAAAAGGGTCGGCTGCCGGATCGCACATGGGACGAGTTGAGATTATTAGGGGTTTGCTTGTGAAGGAGCTCGTGTACATTGGTCCTTACATAAAGACCAACTGGAAGAGACTTCCTCAAGATTTAGAGGAGGACAGGAGGATCAATCCTCGCAATGTCGGGAAGAATGAAGCCATTGACCTTCGCTTCCACTTGTGGTGTCGGCACGACTACTACTACACCTTCTTCATTGACATGGGTAACAAGTCCCATAGGCTGCACGAACATCGGTGGATAGATTGGAAATATATGGAAGATAAGAATGATGTTGTGTTTGATAGTGTCATCGGTGTGTGCAAGGCCCATGGTGTTTATGACTTGATGGCTTTCAGTGTATGACTGGAATGAGGAAGTGATATGTGAGTTCTATACCACAGTACGTGGACCCAACAGGTAAGGCCCCGGGGGTCCAATATGAGTGCGACTATAGGAAATTTGTTTCCTACTTTCAACTTCCTAGGTCGGATAGGGACAAGGACAAGGAAGATATCACTAATGAGCAACCACTACATGAGTCCGAGCTGACATTCATGTATGAGGATGGGCCCTACATATATGGATAGACCAAGAGACTCCATCCATACTATTTCTACCTCAACCGCATCTTGAGACAGGACCATTGTGTCAAAGGATGGATACAATGAGCAGGTTGCCCCTTACTCTTAGAATGTGTTGGTTAGGTTGCTCCGGATGCCACACCATTTTGTGTCATGGGCTTTATCTTTGAAAAGATAAGCAAGTGGTCGGTGAACACTAAGATGACTCTACCATATGCTCCATTCATCATGGCTACGATTGAGGGGAGACCAGGCTTGTCTTTGAGAAGGAGTGCAAGCACATGCCACTTCAGCTGAAGCTCAAGAAGCCATCTAAGAAGAGCAACACCTCATAGGCTGCAGCCAGCAGCGCATAAAGAAGAACACCCACCGCCTCAAGGCAATCATGAGAGCACAAGGACTTACTTGTTTCTCTAGATGGCTCCGAGGCTAAGGAGGATGAGGCACCTCCCGCGTATGTGTGGCAGCATGATGACAACTCCGCAGGAGATGATGAGGAGGAGGACGAGGACGAGGAGGACTTTGGTGGTCCGAGGAGGTGACGAGTGCCTTCCTTTCTTTCTTCTTTTCTCCTTCTTTCATTCCTCTTTGGTGCCTTGATGCCAAAGGGGGAGAGAAAAGGAAAAACAGATCACTTCTATCTATCTATCTTTGTTTATCGGGTTGTTGGAACTTTTGGAACTCTATTTATATGAGTGTGAGACTATGTGGTTGTGCTTTATTATAATAGGGCTAGTTTAAATACATTGCACATTTATGAATGATGAATGTTTATCACTTTAATGTGTGTCTAATGCTTATGCTCATCAAATTGTGGCTTGCTTTATGTGGTGTGTCCCTTTTGCGCTTTATTGCTTAAACTTTGCACCCTTATCATGATCACTTGTGCACTTTGCTTAGGCACCCCACAGGCTCAAAGTATAGGGGGAGCTCGGTCACATGTTTTTGTGAACCATGAATCTCTTTAGGGAGAGCTCCGCTATATTTTGTTTGTTGTTTCATTTTTATTTAATATCATTATCCCTTTTTAATTGTTTGTCATCAATCACCAACGTGGGGGGGGGATTTGAAGATGCAACTAGGCCCACTAGTTGTGTGTTCGTGTTATGCTTTTCTGGAATTGTTTGCATTGCCTATTCAACCACCCCCCCCCGCGCACCTAGGCAACTTTCAATTTTGCATCCATTTATTTTGCCCTAGAAATATATGATCAAAGCTCTAACTTAATGATCCCTCTACAGGAAGGGAAGTCAAGTATATGATATGTTTTGATATTTTGTAATTAGTTGTGATTTGTATCTTGTTACGATTTGTAGATTTAATCGCAACCACTAGTTTTTTAGTTGTATATCGACAAACTTGCATGTACATTCTTTTAATTAGTTTTTGACTGTGCTTTATGGGAGGTGCTATTGTAATATGTGTGATCGATCAAATAAGTGTATTTGTACTGCCTATAATGGATAAGCATATGTATATTTTTTTTATGTTTTTTCATTTCATCATTAGTGACGCATCTGCTGGTAAAGTGTCACCAGTGTGAGAGTCATTGGTGCCGCGTCCTGAGAACATGCATCATCAGTAAGATCATTGGTGAAGGTATTTCATTAGTAACGTAAATTTAGTGACACATAAAAATGCGTCACTGATTTGAGTCATGAAGTGTCACTATAGTCGTTTCCTTACGTAGTGGTGGGGCTTGTTAAAGCACAGAAGGAAAACAGCTACCTGTCGTATTTGAGCTTGTCGCTGGAATCGAGCTCCCTGCTAAGCGCACCTTCCCAAGGTCCCGAGAGCGCAGCTTGGGTAGGAGTGCAGCAGATTTCTTTCTTTTTTCCTCTTCGAGAGCATACTGTACTATAACAAAAATTTACTATAGTCACGGGAACAAAAAAATAATAAAAACGATCAAAAAAAGAAACCGTGGCTACAAACATAGACCGTGGCTACAGATAGGCCTATGTTTGTAGCCACCGTTCGTATGCCTTGACACAACCTCGCCCTCCACACAACCCACAAATGATATAAAAACCAACAACCGGACGCCCTAACTCTCTCGTTCCCCACGCACGCCGCCCCCACACATGCTCTCTCTCTCTCTCTCTCTCTCTCTCTCTCTCTCTCTCTCTCTCTCTCTCTCTCTCTCTCTGTCTCTCTTTCTCTCTCACCCCGGCGACCTCCTCCGGCCATCCCCCTCCGAGAAGGTAGCGTGTAGGGCGGCGGCGGTCGGTGCTAGCGGCAGCCGGAGGCTCGTGCGGCCCCTTCTTCGACCAGCAACGACACTCGGAGTGGCAGGCACTCGTGGCAGCAACGGCGCGCGAGGCTAGGCGCTCGGGGTGGCGGCAACGGTGAGCCGAGGCTGGATCCGGCTAGCCCCCTCCTCCGCACGGTGGTGGCGACGGTCGGCACTTGGGGCGGCGAAGGGCTCGCGCGGCCCCTTCTTCGACCAGAAACGGTGCTCGGGCGGCGGGCGCTCATGGCAGATCCGACGCGCGGGGGCTGGACGCTCGGGCGGCGGCGCGCGGGTTAGGGGCGGCTGGATCTGGCCGCCCCACATTCTCCGGCGGGCGTTGCGGGTCGGGGCGGCCAGTTCTTTGATGGGCGGCACGGGTTGGGGGACGGCTGGATCTGGCTACCACCTTCTCTAGTGAGGCGCGCGGGTGAGGAGCGGTTCCGGCGGGCGGCGCGTGTCGGAGACGGCAGTGGTCGGCAGCGAGCGACGTGTGGGCCCACACGGGCCCCTAACTTTTTTTGTTTTCTTAGCTATCACAGTAACCACGGTTGGTCTATGTGGCGTGGTTATAGTTTTTCATCTGTAGTCACATGGTCGTAGTCGCGGTTCCCATACCCACGGCTACAAGCCCCTTTCAACCGTCGCTATAGTCTATGTTTGTTATAGTGCTCGGATGCTATAAAACGTCACCGTTTGGACTCATTGTTACACGATGGAGTAGTGTGTTAGTGTGCTAACCACCAACGAGACGAAGTCGCTTAGCTCACCAAACACAACAAACACGATTCTAAAGGAACAATATAGAAAGTGGCAAGGTAACAACTCATAATAGCCAAGTTAACTCAAGGATTACATGTGTCTTCTCGGGTGACCCTTGGTCTCCTTTTATAGTCGTGAGGAATCACAAGTTTACATTACGTTTTTACCCTTGGCCAACTGCTCCCGATATAACTAAAAGGCGGCAAACCCTAGGTCGGCTCCAAGGGCATTCCGGTCTTCGTGCTTGCCGTGTCCAGCTCCGCGCTAGCTAAGCGCCCGACTAGGTAGCATCGTCGGATGAAGTCAACCGGGTTGCCTTGCCCCTCGTGGTAGCTTTGCCTCGCAGCGCTCCATGACCTGATCGAGCCACGCCCCTACTTCATCGGGCCCATGGCTTGGCTCACTACACGCTCGGCGAAGAACCTGGTTAGCGTTAGGCCAATAGGGGTAGGGGCGCGAGGCCTCCCAACATTAGCCCCTTGAGGGACAAGCTCGCTCCGGAATGAGCGAAGTCGCTCAAACCTCACTTGAGTGTGGGTGCGCCATCGAGCCGAGAGGGAAACACCACTCTGCGACCTGGTTAAGGAGTTTTGCGCCATTGGTGTTCGTCCCCTTAGAGATGGTCAACTGGGTTTGATGGCATTGATGGGCCCATTTGTTGCCCGAAGGTTAACCTATTCGGCAAGAAAAATACAACGAGGTTGTTTGTTTAGACTGTGGAGCGGCGAGCCGTGTTGTATTGTGTGGCTACTCCCCCTTGCAGCATGAGTGCTGCGTACGGCGACGAAGGGTCATTACAGTCGGGTCCTTCATACTAATGGGATTCCTTATTTGCCCCGAGCCGCGTCGCAAGAGGGTGAGGCTGATGAGGGGACTACCGACCCCGCCGCTGCTACCGTAAAGAAGAGGAAGCGCGGGTCTAGCGGCGGAGTGGGGCTGTCGAAGTCCCGTCGGCGAAAGGGGCTTCTGCCTCTTGATATTGATTCCGGGTCTTCGCCTCCAGGGTGGTTTGGCCACCACAAGTGCTCCTTGCCCGATCGCCTCGAAACCGCCATCCGTGCTTATGCACGATCCCCTCGACGCACCGTTTGTTCCCGCGAAGAAGACAACTGCGAAGAGATCTCGCGCTGTAGGGCACGTTGGTTCTGTTGCTAGTGTCACCGACCCTACAATTACTTCGAGCGAGGTAAGGTCTTACTGCCTTAACTTTGTCTTTTCGCTGCTTTCGCTTTCTTTTCTGATTAAACAATCCAATCAATTTGTTTCTAAGTTGTTAACAATCTTCCTCATACCTACGTTTTCTTACATAAAGTTAGTAGTTTAAATAATAGTATAAGTATCGCTCGTTCTATGTGGATTCGATATTAACCTTGAAATACTATAAGAGAAGAGAATATACGATTATACACCGTCCTTTTACGGTATTTATGTTAGTCCATATAAACGACCGGCACTAGCGAAGCCGCCATAGTTCTTCCTTCTGTCAACACTATCTGCAAGCCCAATTTTGGTAAGCATCGCACCCCGGATACCTCACCGTTGTGCGCCTCTTGTTGAGACGGTCACCATGAAGACTTGTTACCTCCTATGCAAGTCCGGTGAGCCGCCACCACGCTCTGCATCGGGGAGAGAGAGAGAGAGAGAGAGAGAGAGAGAGAGAGAGAGAGAGAGAGAGAGAGAGAGAGAGAGAGAGAGAGACTCCATTCGCTCATGAAAGGAACTCTGCCCATTCAAGATGATGAATAGCTTCCCTGTAATCGACACAGGCAAGCACGTGCAGCTTCTCAAGAGGCCCTCTACTTCTTGCTATAGTACCGAAGGATCCCGGATCGAAGTCCGACGACTACATCAACCACCACGATGATGCATACGACATCGTGGAGCAGCAGCCGGTGAATGGCTACGAAGCGGAGGAGAAGCAGAAGTCTGGCGACGACGGTAAGCACGTGAAACAGCTGTTGCATGGTGTGAGACATCATGTTGGGACTCGAGCAAACCGCTGTGTTTCCTGAAAAAGCTGATCGGGTTCGCGGTCAAGTCCTCATGGAAGATGTTCACCGTCCTGCCTGGCTTCTCCACGAGTGGGTGCTGAGGATTAAGAGGCACGAGCACACGCTCGGAGACGAGCGGGAAGGGGAGATCCTGCGTGGGAACCAGCGGCTTGTGCGTAGATGGCGAGCTCGGCGGACTGGCCAAGAATGGCTCCCAAGAAGTGCATCATGGAGGAAAATCTATTTTGGCTTTACGTTTTGTTAGACTGTTGGAATGGTGTTTAAAGGGGGAAAAGCAATATTTAGAAAAAAAAACAACACTTTGGCTAGCCCGGTGGAGATGCTCTTAGAGAGGATACCGGACGCTGTAACTGTAATGGCATCGTTTGGACTCAGCGTTACGCAGTGGAGTAGTGGAAAGAACGGATGTGCTCCACGTTTACCCGGCATACGGATAGGCATACGCCTCTGACTCAGAGAACCACAGCCTCGTCCGCTTTTGCCCATTTGGCTAGAAAGCACACACGGTTGATCGATGAGGCAGTTGTTGTGTATTCAGTTTCCTCTAAAAAAGTTACTCCCTCCATTCAGAAATATAAGGATTTGTTGACTTTTAGATATCACGTTTGACCATTCATCTTATTTAAATATTAAAAAATATATTGTTATTTTATGTGTAACGTATTTTATTATTAGATATATTTTAAGTATATTTTATTTATTTTTACATTTTTATAATAAAACTAGTGGTCAAACGTAGCCTCAGGAAGTTAACAAATCCTTATATTTCTAGACGGAGGCAGTATTATTGTATTCCGTGGCCTGGCTAACATGGTTACCTCCTCGGCTAGCTAGAATTCACCACAGGTGTTCAAACTCCTACTGCCGCCGCGTGGTTCTCTGTTGTATCCCAGAATTCAGAGGCGAAAGCTCGATCACACATAACCACAATTTCACGATGGGTATAGTTCACTTGCATGAAGTTCATAGCATTTGGATACACAGCAGGATAGATAGTGGGGGTACATACAAGCAAAAGGGAAACCGGATATGAAGAGAAAGTAAGAAGGCAAGAGCAGATACAAACTCAACGCGACACCCTTTCCGTTCTCACCATTGCATCTAGCAAAGTTAGGCCAGCCCGTTACACCTCTTGGACTTGGGCTTCCACAGCCTTTTCTTCATAGGCCAACATTGCGTTTTCGACACCAGCACCCGGTTTTCCAGGTTTGATCTTTGGTTCAACATAACACTCAGTCTTGGTGTAATGCGGGTCCATTGGACAAGCCACTACAAGTTGTGCCTCTAGGACTTGGGCCTCCATGGTATTTCCTTCCTGGGCAGACATGGCGTTTTTAACACCAGCACCTGGTTTTCCGGGTTTCATCTTTGGTTCAACATAACACTCAGTCTTGGTGTAATACGAGTCCATTGGGCAAGCCGCTACCAGTGGTGCCTCTTGGACTTGGGCCTCCATGGCATTTGCTTTCTGGGCTAACATGGTGTTTCCAACACTAGCATCCAGTTTTTCAGGTTTGATATCTAGTTGAACATAACACTCAGTCTTGATGTAATGCGGGTCCATTGGGCAAGCCACTACGGGTCGTGCCTCCTGGACATGGGCCTCCACTGTATCTGTCACATTTTCTTTCTGGGTCAACATGGTGTTTTTGACACGAGTTCCCGGTTTTCCGGGTTTTGGGCCATTCCCATGTCTGATCTTTGGGTTGGGTGGACACTCAGTCGTGGAGTAATCCTGCTTCATTGGGCAAGCCCGGCCTGCCGATGGCCTAAAACACAAGATCAATTTCCACCATCAATTCATTGCTTTGGACGGGAAACTACCCGATTTTTTCTCTTTTGAGCACATGCATAATCGTATTTTCAGAAATGAGCATGAATGGGCTGTATTTTCAACTCTAGGCATGCACCCATGTATATTTACGAGTTCCAAATATTATGGCCATACAACAGGCCGAGTGGGCCACATGCAATGCATATCATCATTAAATTATTAACTTCTATTTTCCTCCCAATAAATGAACAAGCACGCATGTAAAAAAGGTACAATTGGTCAATAGCATGTGAAATCGTGTGGAAACATATTTGATACAGAGAGCAATTTTCGATATGAAGCTGTTACTTGGATTTGATTTGTAAGTTGTGGGATAATATTCATTTTGTTGGGCATCGGCCAGTAACTAATTAATTTTCATCAGAAAAAGTACACCGCTACAAAGTAGAGTACTTAATTTCTTCTGTCCACACGGAATATCCTTGGATTTGGTCGACACAAGAAATATCCTTGGATTAGGGAAGAGGAATGCAGCTTGTAGAGATTGAAGAAAAGGCAAAAGGTTATACCGATGTGCTGCATTAACAAGAAATGGTCCATGATAACGTGACTCGTTTAATACGGCTAAACGTCCGGAGCACGTCATCGTACGTGGGTTGTGCCTAGCGATGAAAATATACCTGAGGCGTGCTTGCTTCTCGAAATACGGTCATGCATATGCTCAAAAGAAAAAAATCGGAGAAACTAGCAAGCAGGGAAGAGAAGCAGGGGGATTGGATGAGTGCCGTCAGGTTACCTGATGTTGAAAAGTTCCACCAGGTTTTGAATGGGGCTATGGTGCACACGATGCCGGTGTTCCAATAGCGCACACCGGGCTTGTCGTAGTTCGCAGCGCGTACTCGAGGAGGTACCACACCGATCGAGTATATGTGTGTCAAACCAAATAATACGCCCATGAGTTTTATATATAGCCAACGTCTACACACCGTGTATATGGATGCATGGGTCCCGTGGCGGCTTTGCACTGGACTCCCGTACGTCCGGTTGAACTTTTGCATCATACGTCCGGTCTAACTTTTGAGTCACACGTACGTACATCTCTTTTATACAAGTCGTGTACGTACATCACCGTTTTGTCTTACTAGAGACGAAGGAATTAACTGGTGCTGCTCGCCATGCATTCATACATGCAGTATTATGGCCCTATATCTTATAGTTGCACCTTCCCAATTGTCTTCATTGATCATATATTCTGCCGCCTTCGTCCTATCTGTTGTCCAGGCAAATCAAACGGTGACTTGACTTTGATAACTTGGCGTCTTCTTACTAGTCAATCATCGGTTAACGGGGTTACTTTCAATATCATACCACCATGTAGTGTGCATTGCATAACATGTTCGGTGACGTGGTGGATATGGAGTCTTAATTACAAACTGTTGGTTAGAGCATCGACTCTATGTTGAGAAACGTCATTATATATAACACCAACATAAAGCATCTAGTCTATGCCGCACCTTCCCAATTATCTTCATGGGCCATATATTATGATGCCGCCTTCGTCCCTGTTGTCCTGGCAAACCAACAATGACTTGACTTTGATAACGACATTTCGTCTAATTACTCAATCATCGCTTAACAGGGCTTCTTTTAATATCACACCACCTAATAGTGTGCACCACATGTTTGATGACTAGATTGTTAGGGTGGACATGAAATCTAAATATAAAGTGTTGGTTAGAGAATCTACTCTATGCTGGGCAATGTAATTATTTAGAAATGATGTTAATTATCTACAGGGTGATTGATAACATTGCCACTGCTGCAAAAAGAGAGGAGGAGCGAACCAATGTTGTAAGATAAGTGTGTTGTGTTTGAATCCATAGTGATGGAAGTTTTTTTCTTCTAATGGCTAGTAGTAATATAATACAATTGCTTTCTAACTCGTTTCAATTCTACCCTTTCCAAACCTTTAGTTTGCTGGAAGTTTGTGACACACGTTGTCATAATGAAGTGCTATATGTATTGGTTGATTTAGAGGCTGGAATATTGATATATATTCTCTTTTCTTAAAGTCAACAATAACTTTGTATGAAGTGTGCTTAGGATGCAGTATAATTGTATTTGTATTGTGCTACTTTAGAATCATTCCTGAACAACTTGCACAAAATTTCTGGTTCCTTTATTATCAGAAACATACTTTTGTGCAACTTTAATTATGTATGCACCTACTTTTAAAGAAGTAAGTACATGTATGAAATGATTGGTTAATTAATATGTTAGACAAGTCAACACATAAATGTGTAAGATATAAAAATAGGTATAATTACTATGCATGTTAATACATACTAGTAAGTGTGTAAAATATAGAAATAGATGTATGATAGGATTGGTCATTGCATTTTTTTTATTACTTCCAAAGTTCTTATAGTATCATATACTCTGTTTATTCGCCGCTACGAAATATGTTTCCGGTGGTGGGCCAAAAGCGAACATCTTTGTACAGGGCGAATTTAGAACATTGTGGATCTTTTTCTCTTTTCCATTTTTTTCTTTCTTTTTCCATAGGTCCATTAAGATCTAGACAGCATTTCAAATGCACCAACAGAAAAAGAAAATGCCTAGCGTAGACTTGTAATGCATATAAATGGAAAAACAAAGATGAAACTAAAAAGGAAGTCACCCAAAACTTATTCAAACATGAAAAGTTGTTTTTACTTCCTTGAATAATTAACGTTGTCTGTTTAACTACCCAAACAATTCATATTGCCACTTTTGTTTAATTTGTTCCCCTCCAAGTTGGATTGCTCCCATTTTGATCTGCATGCTAGGATCATGTTTGAAGTGGTTGCAAATTGAATTGTGAAACTATATTAAAATATATTGGCCCACTGTAATAACGTTTACATAATATCGACCGGTTGGCAGGCCCGATATTAGAGGCTCGAAAAGCCTGGTATTAAAGGCAACAATTGTAGTAGTGGACAACATATACCAACTAATGTAGTGGTTTGGAGGAAGGATCTTTCATTAAGATGAGATATTGGAATAAATATTCGGTGCAAACCACCTATTCAATGAAAATGTGAAAACCCTCTCAAAAATAAAACATAGTTAAAAGTGTTTTTTAGAAAATGAAACTTGGTATGCATGTACATGATACCATAGGGAACATGTACACAAAATGTCAAGTCAAAATTCAACATTTTTTAAAAGATACAAAAATAATAAAGCTAAGTTATTGTTATCAACAACACAACTGAAACCTCTAGATGACATATTTTGGAACACCGAAGAATATAACAATAACAACGACAACCATGGAGTGGGTGGTCAATTTTCTTTTATGACCTGATGGCTAAAGGTAAAATTAATGTAGTCATATGAAAACTTATGATACAAGTCAATTAATATTTGGAAATAGATAGTATAACCTAACAAATTATTATAAAACTTAACCTTTGTGAACATATGCTAGCGGTGTGTCACCCTTAGCACTATCAGACAACGACTCTCTCGCTTGGCCGGTCGAAGTCCATGGCTTTTCTTGATGCTAATCTATTCCAAAGAGGATAAAATACTGGCTGTCGCGTCACCCATGGATCATAGGCTGTTGCGAGGCTTCTTATTTTCTAGTACACGGCTGCATGACCATGGTGGGCCAAGTGGAAAGGTTACTCTTTTGATTTGTTTATCCATGCATTATTAGTCGCAGGTGGCAGCAGCCAACCTAACCTTTGCGTCATTATACACAGGCCCGGCCTTGGGCAGGTGCGGACGGTGCAGACGCACCGGGCCTCCAAAAACCAAGGGGCCCCATCTGGATCATAAATGTAGTGCATATGTTAGTCTGTACATTTCGATGGTTGAAGCTGAAGCCACGAAGTACAGGCCGAAGCCTGCTGTCCACAATGAGACCATTGCACATCACGTGGAGGCCGAATTTTGTACACCAGTCAGCAGCCCACCCACCTCTGAACTTATTCCATTGGATCAGATTGCAATGGAAAAAAATCGTCCATCCCCTGACGCACTGACGACATTTGTATTTGTAGTTGCCTTCGCTTCGACGCCTCCCCCGCTCATCTTCTTCCTTCACAACATGTTTTGCCTCTTCGCGCGATCACCATAGCCCGAAGTTCGATGCTAACGTCAGCAGCAAAACCTTATCAACACTACTAGCGTCAACCCATGATTTAAGTTGTTGTGCCTCAGTGCTCAAGGTGGAAATAAAAAGCATGCATCCAACAGTGAGAAAAGAAGAAGAAAAGAAACGTGTAGAGGAGTTTAATGAATTGCAGAGAGGTGCCATTCATAAATTTCTTCGACTACATAGCCTCCAAGGAATGTAGAGGTGTGTTAGAATAAATCTTTTTCATCACTGATTTGCATCAAGGAGTGTTAGAAAAAAATTCAAGTGATCTATATAATGTCATTCTCTATAGCTTTTATGATATATTTTGTACTTATTAAAGCGTCATAATGAAATTTATGAATGAAATAAAGTAATATAGCGGTAATTAATACATTTTTTTGTTAGGAAAAAGTCTATTTTACTCCCCGAACAATTCACTATGTCCAAATTATACCCCGAACAAAATCTTGGATCACTTTACTCCCTCAAACAATTTAAGTTGGCTCAGTTTACTCCCTTATGTAATTTCTCTTTTTTGTTTCTCTTTGTATGAGTTGAGTATAGTGCTAAAATTTTGCACAACTATAATTTTTATTGAACCTTACGTTAAAAAAATTATAATATATATTTTAAACATAGTTTTTATAGTTTAATAGCATCAAATATCATCTTAATTATATAGATCTAGAATTGTATACAAAATATTTAAAAAAATATAAAATATTTTCTTTTATATAGAAAATAGTACTATCTATCATCATGCAAAAGTTGAACTTCAAATTCAAATCGTACAAAAAGAAACAAAAAAGAGAAAATGCATAAGGGAGTAAATTGAGCCAGCTTAAATTGTTTGAGGGAGTAAAGTGAGCCCAGATTCTGTTCGGGGTGTAATTTGGACATAGTGGATTGTTCGGGGAGTAAAATAGACTTTTTCCTTTTTGTTATGCTTGTCATCAACGGGGCCTCCATTTTTCCCCTAGCACCGGGCCACCAAATTCTCAGGGCCGGCCCTGATTATACATTATTACGGTCCAGAGATTTAGTGACCTGGGATATTTTTAAGTACAAAGCATAGACTGGTATATGATTATACCAGCGTTTGAGATGTCATATGTGTAACAACCCCAAAAGTAATATGTGCATTTCTGTTCACGAGCATCATGGCATCATGTTTACCCTAGTTGTAGTTATCAAGTTTAAATGTTTTCCCCAAAATCTCAAATTTATTTAAGAAAAACCACTCAAAGTGAACCATAAATTGAAAAGGTTCAAATTTTGACCATTGTGGCCTGTTTGATAATTTTTCTTGGTCCAGTATGTGTTGAATGTAATTTAATTTATGGCATTTTTTCTAAAATTTTACTAATATTTTAAATGCCCAAAATAAATGGTTTGATTTTCAAAATAGTTCAAAGTTTGCATATTCATTTCAAAAAAGAGTTTGAATTTTGAAAGTTTGCCAATAACGAAAAATGTGCCAAACGCTTTCATTCATTCCCTCAAATTTTTCTTGAACTTTTAGAGGTCCAAAACAGTTTTTTTTATTTAATGTTCCGAGCAGGGTTGTTTTGCAAAATTTCTAGTTTCGGCCCTCGTGCCAGTCCCTCTTCTATCTCCCTCTCTCAACGCTGCCGAGAACCCTCCGTCGAGTACAATACTAAGTATATCAAATGAATTAACAAGTAGAAGTTGCATGCTAGTGAACTAACACCGAGAGAATCCTTAATTATCTTGTTAAACCATTTATAGTAATCCTTATCCTTAGTCTTTGTCATTCACACACTTCATATTTCTATTGCTTTAAGTTGGTAATTAATTAGTAGTAAAAGTCCTACTTGTTCTCCGTAGGTTCGATTAAATCTTAAAATACTCTAAGGGAAAATAGCTACATTTGTACACTGTCCTCTTGCGGTATATAAATGGGTATGTATAAACAGCCAACACACGTCATTGCCTGCCACCTCCGACGACAACGTGAAATTCCTCACCGTCGATCAGTTCTTCCTTCTTTCTTGGTTCTAGAGCGTGCGCAACATCTCAACTGACCTCCCTAACCTCTCCATTTCTTGGATTTCACATCGTGCAAGCTGGAGATGCATTTTTCCTCAGCCTCCAACTCCTACTCGACGCGAGCTACTTATCAACTACCCATTTTCCATCTTCCTCCACACCGACAACCTTGAAGATAGTATTGCTCATGATCGGCGGAAGCTCGAGGCAGAACAACTCCTCAATTTCGTCTACTCCACCAAGATAGTTAATCCACGCATACATGGACGACGTAATAGTCACAAGCAGAAAAAGAGAAGATCACACCAATGACCTCGTAGAAACCTTTTTTTGACCGAACTCGGTAGGGAAGCCCCCTACCTATTTTTTTCTTTGTATTGAATGACAAAAGTTTATGAACAGAAAGCAGCCTCAGGCCACAAAAAAGACCCTAAACTATAACTTTAAACTGTATTTGGGAGATTACATAAAAAGGTGTCAACCAGAGGCTTCAAAGCCGGTTTAATTTTGAATTCTACTAAGGAGAACTCATCTTTGAACGATTGAAACCATTGTCGAAGAGAAGCATTCCTATTATCAAAAATGATGCCATTCCTGTGGCACCATATTGTCTAGCAGCCAACGATCAGAACTTCTCTATAATTTTTTGAATTGAAGCATTGTCGAGCAATGAGAAGCATATCATCCGGTTGATGATTTGTCTGTCGATTGATGTTCGGTGTCCGCCAACAGCGAACACTAAATGGGCACCGAAAGAAGAGATGCATCAATGATTCCTTAGTGTTTGTATTGCAGAGCACACAGTTGTAATTCTCCAAGTGCATATTTTTCCTTCTCGGAAGATTTCTTGTATTCAGTCTATCTCGAAGTAGGAGCCTGAAGAAAAATTTTAGCCTGCTCTTACAAGTATGAATTCCACATCCATTTAAACCAAGGGGAAGCCAGGTTGGTTCCAATTAACTTCAGATATGCATTCTTGACCTTGTAGGTATTATTACCCCGGATGTAGCTCCAAACATCATTAGCATCTAGATTCAGAGTTAAAGTTTTGTATAGTACTCTGTAGATCGGATAGTTCCCTTGAAGCTGTCATGGTTAGAGGCAACCACAGGAGATTCTCAATGTCCGCTTGAAGAAAATCCTTTATTGAGATGCTTTTATTATGTGCATATGTATAGAGTTCCGGGTACTGAAACTTGAGAACCCCAAAATCCCAATGATCATGCCGGAAACTAGCTGTGATTCCGAAGCAGCAGAGCAGGAAGCAATCATGAAAAAGTGATCTCGTCAAACTGATAATTGCTTTCCACCAAAAACTTCCTTTTGGTTTGATTGAGTGTGGAGGCACATTTCTTCTGTATAATCTTTGCCATGTTAAGTGTACCCGGGGAGGTCATGATGGTTGTGAAATTTGTCCAGAAATTTGAGCAAAAGAGCATTATTCCGAGCTCGAGATTAATAATTCCTAGTCCTCCCTGTTCCTTTGGCCTGCAAGCTTTTTTCCAGGAGACTAAACAAGTACCTTTTCTATGAATGTCACCACCACTCCACAACTCATGTATTCTATATTTATCAATTTGTTTGATGATTGTGAAGGGGATTTTCAAGGTGCACATGTAGAAAGTAGGCAGGGCTGAGATTACAGAGTTGACCATAAGCAATCTGCTCGAGTAGCTGAGTAGTTTATTTAGCCCAATTAATCTTTTTTCAATCCTTGTCGAATGGGAAAGAAATCTGTGATCTGTTGGTTTTGTGGTTCCCAGAGGTAGACCCAAGTAAGTGAAGGGCATGGTTCCAACCCGACAGCCCAAAGTATGTGCTAGGTGTTGTGCTCTGTCTTCAGTCATATTCATTGGTACCAAGAATGACTTATCAAAATTAACATGAAGGCCAGTGGAGTCTGCAAAAGTTCTCAGCAAGCTTTTAAGCACCACTAGTTGGTTAGCATCCCCAGGTAACACAATTAAAGTATCATCAGCATATTGGATAATTGGATAATCACCAGGAAAACTTTGATCAACTGGGTGCATGAGTAACTGTCTAGAAGCAGCTTCATTAACAATGGATCGAAGGAGGTCTGCAGCAATAGCAAAGAGAAGAGGTGAAAGTGGATCACCTTGCCCGACACCTCTCTTGCACTTAAATGGTTTTCTAGGCACTCCATTAAGCAGAACCGAAGAGGAACCAGAATTCAGAATCTGTTTTATCCATGAGACCCATCTTGTCGAAAATCATTTTGCTTGCATCATAGAGATTATAACATGATGTTCAACTTTATCAAAAGCTTTCTCAAAATCCAGCTTGAGAATAACAATCTCTTTCTTGGATTTTTGGCAAAAATATAGAAGTTGATAAGCATAAGCTAGACAATCCTGTATTGTTCTACCCTTTATGAAACCATATTGATTCAAGTGGACTACCGAAGTTATGACAGATTGTAGTCTATTGGCCACCAATTTTGTGAGGAGCTTTAGAGCTGAGTTTAGAAGAGATATTAGTTTGAAATCATTCATAGTAGTCGGGTTGTCCTTTTTGGGAATTAGGACAATGAAAGATCCATTGATGCTTGTAATGTCCGAGTCCCCGTGACAAAGTCATGACACATTCTTTTGAAATCCAACTCAATAAGATGCCAGCATTTTTTGATAAAAGCTCCATTGAAGCCATCCGGCCCTAGTGCATGATCTAAAGGCATGTCTCGGATTGCGCATGTTAATTCCAAGTCTGTAAAAGGAGAGTCCAGCACCGGTAAATT
The DNA here is from genome assembly GCA_031894775.1 of Chloris gayana. Classification (NCBI taxonomy): domain Eukaryota; kingdom Viridiplantae; phylum Streptophyta; class Magnoliopsida; order Poales; family Poaceae; genus Chloris; species Chloris gayana. Next base: position 754,646 of record JAUNZO010005157.1, read on the forward strand.
GCACCTCCGAATTAGTTGGTTGAGATCAAACAACATATTTGGAAATTCTGAAATCCCGAGTCTGTCCCTCGAAGGAAACCCGAGTGCATTTGCTTTCAAATCATGGTCTTTGATAATGGTGCCATCGGACAAAGTGAGCTCTGTGATCAAATTTGCTCTATGTTTAATTGTGGCCATGGCTTGGAAGTATTTTGTGTTTTCATCTCCAAATCTTACCCATCTAATTGTGGATCTCTGCTTCCAATAAGTTCTCTTTGCCTCAAGTAACGAGTATAAGATATTTCTTTAAAATTCTCCCGAAGTTTGATTCAATCCTGTGCAATGGCCTTTGGGCTTCAAGACCATCCAAAAGAGCAATGACCCAATTGCAATTGTTTATTTTTTGATTGAGAGCAGAGATATGTTTGCTCCAAGCCTTCAAACCTTTTCTCGACCTGTTTGAATTTTGCAGAAAGAGTCTTTGCTGAGTTGCTGAAAAAAGGTGTGGTGTGCCAATGCAAGTCGACTGTCTCCATGAATCCAGTCATGTTGATCCAGAAGTTTTCAAACCTGAATATGTTTGCTTTGGGGATATTGGTGCCCACTTTGACCACATAAGGAATATGATCCGAAATTGGCCTTGATAAAGCAATGACTATTGTATCGGGATATTGGCCTTGATAAAGCAGTGACTATTGTAGAGTCCATGATGCCGATGTAAAAACCCAATCCAGCTTTTCCAATAAAGGATTATCTTGCATGTTGCTCCAGGAATACGGCATGCCCTGAAAACTGATTTCCACTAGATCCAGATGATTAATGACATCATTGAAAAGCATCATTTCAGAAATTGAACCACCAGGCCTGCTTCGTTTTCAGGTGACCTGATCAAATTAAAATCCCCCAAGATGATCCAATCCTCAATACCGGAACAATCAAAGTTGTATAGCCGATTGATGAAATCTGCCTTCTCGAGTGGCCGATGAGGGACCATAGATATTGCTATGATGAAATATTTTGCCATTCGCTAAACATGTGAACTTCAAAGTAATTGAATAAGAATTAATGAGCAAAATTTCACTAGAGAAAAGAGAACCATTCCAGACCGTTAATAGACCACCGGAGGCTCCAATCGAGGGAGAAAAAGCAAATTGATTCAAGTTGCGTGGACAAAAATGTTTCAGGTAAGCCGAGTCAAAATTATCTCTTTTAGTTTCTTGAATGCTAAGAATGCCACAGGAAGATTCAGCAATTTTGTCTCCGAGACAATCCCATTTTTGTTGTGAATTGATGCCTCTCACATTCCAAGACAGAAAAAACCAGTTACGCATTCTATCCATTGAGAACCAGCAATCGAAGACTATCTCTCGCAAGCAACCCAAGGACAAAGTATGGATTCCAGAACCAGTATTCTAGTTCATGCTTGAGCAGCAGATAATTAAGGAGTAGCAAGTACATCACCATATGAGATAGTAGCATAAAAGGCTGTCATAGCAGCATGAAACCAAGGTCTTACAAAAGAGCTTAAACGCCACACGGGGCTTAGACACATCCTACGAACCGAAAGACCGATAGAGACGAGAATCCCACTAAGACAAAAGAAAGAGCGCCTAGACCATCTAAGACACCCGGACCTAACCAAGGAGGTGGGATGATCAGCCATCGATATTGTCATCGGCGTTAAGAAGCTCTGCGGACACTGCAGTAGCATCCATTTTCACAAAGCCGGATGCGATGGCCTCGAATGTTTTCCACTGTCAGGTAGGTCGCTGGCTCTTTGGCAGCAGAGGAAGCACCAGGTTCGTACATAGGTATCTCTTCATCTAGAGCAACAATCTGCAGCGGTGTGGGTGCTTTGTCAAGAGGAACAAGTGCCAGATCTTCTTGCTCAGCAACAGCAGCATCACGCATCATGTCTTCGTCATCATCGGACCTCCGGTCTTCCATTTCATCTTCGGACTCCTGGTCAACCACGGGGAAGCCCTGCGATACTTGCTCGGAGTGCGGCGGGCACTGCGTCTAAGAAAAGAGACATCCATTGGTGTTCGGAGTGTCTAGCCCGCCTTTTCCCGCCCACACGCTTGGGGAAGTTCTTGCCATCCGTGATGCGCACATCATCAACCGAGGCATTAGAGCATCATTAGATTTCAGGTCCGTTTGCTGTGAGTAAACCGTCGATTTTAGAGTATGGTAAACATGATCCAGAGCAGAAAGGCTCGATGGTAGGTGAAACCCCAAATCCACAAAATGTTGACTGATGTTTTCAATTAAAGTAGGAATAGAGTGGGTGGGCGAGAGCGTCACCCGAGACGAAGCATTTTCGGGGGCAGGAAACCGGGGAGCCGGGACCCGAGCCGTGACCAAAGCTTGATGCAGAGGCTGACTTAGAGTTTGCTCCGAATCCCCTCCATCTTCATTGCCGAAGCAGCAGAACCGAGTAGCAGCTGTGTTCTTGCGGGTGTTTGGCCCTTTTCCGGAGGGCGGACCGACAGCTTGCTTGCGGGTTGTTCTCGGACCGGAGTATCTTCACCATGATTATTCAAGCCAATGTCATGAACATCAATTCCCCGAGAAGGTGGCTCCACAGCTTGGACTAAATTTGGAGCTAAGTCCATTGGAGCCTCCTCATTGTTCACTTCACCAAAGGGGCATTGCCCACTTCAGATCCAGCGAGCGGGTTCATGAACATTGCCCGCATCACCACTTGGGCCCAACCATCCGAGAGCTGGTGGGGTAGAGGATGGGCAATGCCATTGGGGGGACCGGCATTTCATCGGGCATTTGAGGCAGGTCACGACGAGAGAGAACATAAACAGGCACAGTCCAACTTTTCGCACCACGTCCATAACCGGAAGAAACAACAACGTGAGGTGGAATCCTACTGTCATCATGGACCACAGCTTTGACAATAACTCGGCAAGAACCTCCGGCTCATGAACATGCTTTAGGACGGCAAAGCTCGAGATAGATCTAGCAATAGCAGAGAACGATCTACAGTCCAAAGGGAAGCGGAGCAGCATGAGCCAAACCTCACGATCAACATCAACGAGCTAGCATTAGCGACTTGATCATGCTTCCGAAAGTCCACATGATATTCTCCAAAGGGGATCGGTTGCATATCCAAGAGGCGCTGCCTATTGACCGGGGAGTGGAAGCAAACAAAAGCATCTCCTATTGCTCGAGGGCTGGATTTCCGCAACAGGAGTGCGGTACCCGAGACGAAGTTCGCGAGCCAGCTCCCTTTGCAAGATGTTGAAGTCCCGCTTGTCCACACGAGGGAAGAAGGAGGCGATGGCGACATGCTCGAAGTTGGTCTCCGGAAAAGCTCCCGGAAACACCCTTGCTCGATCTCCCGGTCCAGCGTAATGGACATCTACCAGCTGGAAGCCAAAAGGCACATGGGGGCGAGGATCAACGGGGAAGTTCGCCATGAGGGCGGAGGCGGAGGGAGGGGTGGACGGGGCTACCAACGAGGGTTTTGCAGCCAAGTTCTCCGACTCGGCCGGGGAGACGAAGGGTCGGGCTCAACCGAGATAGGGGAGAGGAAGGAAATAGGATTTTTTCCTTTCGCCGAATGGGCCCGAGTATTATGGGCCGAGGCCTCAATTCGGGGGCGATCTTTCGGGACATAAACCAAATTTCCGGGAGACTTTCTAAACTTCGTCGTGGGGTTTCCCGAATTAAACGACCCGTAATGTCTACAATTAAAGGAGAAATGCCCATATCCAAAACAGCGGCGACAACGGACATCATTTTTGCAAGTAGAGATTTTATGACCCGAGGCAAGGCAACGAAAGCACCTAATTTGTAGGGGATCACGCCGGAGATATCGCTGCCCAAATTTTGAAATTTGAAAAGGCATCTGCGAAGAACTTGGACTAACACGATCATGGCGGAGCACCTTCTCGCAGGCTTAGCAGTGCACCGGGAGTTGAAACTCGGCAGCAAAGTTCTTCGAGAAGTAATTGTTTGGAAACTTCAACCGCTTGAAAACCGACAAATGATCATGCTCCTTGACCGCAGCGGCATAAGACTTTTTAGCCCTAGTGACCGGATGCCACTCTTCATCTTGCTGCTGATCCCAAGCCTCGTTTCTCTTTCAGCCGGTGAGGACCACCATTGCTCCAAAGGGTAAAATGGAGGTGAAAGGCATTGCATAGAACTTTCTTCATTCGATAGATCCAAAACCCCACGGCCTTAGACGAAACAAAGAAGCTAAAACACCAGTCTTTAAGCCAAGAGACTCTAAAATCCTTCGCAGAACCACCAAGGCAAGATCGAAGGATCAAGGAGACCGAATCTACATTGAGGCGAAGCGAAGAACGACCGAAAGAGGCAACCGGAGCGAAACCCGAGGATGCCGAGATCGGGGAAACCGTAGTGCCGAAGCGATCTCCGACGCAAGATTGGAACTCCAGTCCCGGCTTGAAATTGAGCTCGGAGAGGCCGACCATGGCACCGGGCGCCGGGACCGGAGTGGTCGGCAGCGAGGTGCGTGAGTGGGAAGGAGGGCATCGGGGGCGGGGGGGGGGTGGACGCTCGGGGCTCCGCTAGCGTCGGTGTCGCAGCAGTAGTCATCTCTCCCTCGGGTATAAAGCCGAGGTACGTGGCCGGACTAGAATTTGAAAACGAGGATGACGGATGCACAAACAAAGTGGCAGAGTACGAGGCAATATTGTTGGGGATTAGAAAAGTAAGGGCATTGGGTGTTAAAAGTTGCAAGGTGAAAACAGACTCAAGGGTAGTCGCAAGCCATGTAGACAAAGATTACGAAACAAGAGAACCTTTGCTTGCGAAGTACCTGCTCGAAATAAGAAGCCTGGACAAATTCTTCAAAGGATTCAACGTCGAGTATGCTGAAAGAAAAAACAACGAAGAGGCGGACGCACCGGCCAAAGCAGCCTCCAAAAGACAACCACCGTCCGCCGACGTTTTTTACAAAGTAATCACAAAGCCGTCAACCCGAAGCCCGTAAGGCGAAGCAAAGCTCATACAAGCAATAGCCTCACAAGACCGGAGAGCACCACTTATGGCTTTCATCAACGGCTATTACCAACTAGAGTCGAAGGTAGAACACTTAAGGCTGCAGCAAAGGGCGCGAAGCTATCGGATACTACATGGGGAATTGTACAAATCAGGGATATCTACCCCGCTACACAACTCCTCCGCGACATCCACTCAAGAACTTGTGGCTCGCACATCGGAGCCCGCGTCCTCGCAGCAAAAGCAGTAAGACAAGGCTTCTTTTGTCCCAGTATGATAAATGACGCAAAGGATATAGTCAAAACATGCGAAGCTTGCCGGAAGATATCGGGGAAGCACTCGGCCCCATCGCAGCTAATCATGCCTATCTAGCCACTTCGCAAGTGGGGCATAGATATTGTAGGCCAACTCACAACGGCACGAGAGAAGTTACAAGTATGCAATAGTGGTAGATGAGTATTTCTCAAAATGGATCGAAGCTAAAGCAGTGACAAACATCTCAGCACCTACAGTAAAAAAAATTCCTCCGGCAAAACATCGTCTGCAGATTCGGGGTACCAAACGAGATTGTCATGGACAATGCCAAGAATTTCGACAACGAGCTCCTACGAGAATATTGTGACGGCCTAGGAACAAAACAGACTTCATCTCGGTGTACCATCCGCAGTCAAACGGAGCTGTAGAGAAGGCAAACTCGATAATATTCAAAGCAATGAAAAAAGTGTTGCTAGACAAAAAGAAGGGCAAGTGGGCGGAAGAGCTACCAGCCATAATCTGGTCGCACAACACAACCGAGTCTAGAACAACGGGTTCACACCCTTGCTATTCGGCGAAGAGGCCATGACAACAGAAGAAATCAAGAACAAAAGCACAAGATCAACAGCTAGCCATGACAGACAAGTCGAATTCATATCAAAAGACATGATGGAATTAGATAGGCTCAAAGCAACCAAAAGCCTAGAAAGGTATCAAGAAGACATCGGAAAGTGGAGAGACAAAATGGTAGTCCCAAGGGCCTACAACTTGGGAGACTTGGTCCTAATCAGGACCCAAAGGACGAAGCGAAGGGAAAGCTTGAACCAAAATGGGAAGGGCCATACATTATCGCAAACGTCGGAAACCCAGGATGCTACAGGCTCAAGTCAATGGATGGCAAAGAGCTACAACACTCATAGAAGGCCGACAATATCCGCATGTTTTACGTTTTATTTAACCAAAGTGTCGTATCCGATCGGGTGAAAAATAAAAAACCCCAGAACGACGAAGCAAAACGATACGCAAAAGCCGTAAAGGGGCTCGCGTTTTCGTTCGAAGCAATTTTCACCTCGCCCCTAAACGGCTAAGTGGCGGGGTGGCGTTTTATTTAAACAAAACGATACGTAAAAGCCGCAAAGGGGCTCGCGTTTTTGTTCGAAGCAATTTTCCCTTCGCCCTTAAATGACTAAGTTGGGGAGTGGCGTTTTACTTAAACAAAACGACAAAGCCGAATGGGGCTCCCGTCTTCGTTCGAAGCAATTTTCCCTTCGCCCGTAAACGACTAAGTGGGGGTGGCGTTTTATTTTACCAAAACGATACGCAAAAGCCACAAAGGGGCTCGCGTTTTCGTTCGAAGCAATTTTTACCTCGCCCCTAGAGGACTAAGTGGGGGGGGGTGGCGTTTTATTTAAACAAAACGATGCATAAAGCCGCCAACGGGCTCGTGTTCTTGTTCGAAGCAATTTTTCACCAAGCCGGATTACAAAGAAAACTAAAATATCTCTACGACCGATCCTCTCTTATCACCCTCGTGAAGCGAAGTGTAGTAGGCAAAAAACATATCCGCTTGGTCACATTCCGGAACCTCAATCTTGACACTAGCATCCTCTGCAGGGGCGTCTTGGGAAGTCCCCATATGATCTCTAAAGAATTTCCCGAGCTTTCACCGGCCCTTGGCATATCGAACCATAACAACACTCCAAAAATGAGCCAAGTCACCTCGAGGATATTCAGCAAGGTAACGGTCGTAACAACCCCGCGTAACCCTCGGATGACCTGGCTCAAATGCAAGGGGAGTGCTGTCGACAAAGGAGTCGGGCGAGAGACTCATCCACTGTCGGGGCGGTACCCTACAAAGCAAAATAGAGCACAAAACTCCATGAGAAACTATCATGGCTCTTTTTATAACAACACCAGACCTAAAAAAACGTCGGCTTAACAAAGCCCCACTCGTCTCAACCAAAAAATTGAGGGCGATAGCCACGGTTAATCGAAGGAGGCCGGAGCGAAGAACCGGCAAGACTACCACTAGCGACATCGCCGTAAACTTCTAAGTGCTTCAAACCTACTTGTTGAGGAGCGCCGGGAGTGCCCGCGGGGCGCAGCCTAAGTCGAAGGGACGTTCGTGGAAGTGCACCGCTCGTCGCTCGCGCGGTCCAACGCCTCAAAAATGTCTAAATCAACCTCGAGCTCGAAGCCGCGCCATCACTCCGCACGGAATCGTCGGGAAGACCCAACTCCGGAATCAACTCGGAAACATCGCTCTCGGATTCCTGCGCGAGGCCTTTTGCATGGAACCTGTGCGGTTTAAAAACATTAACCTACAAAGAAATTGTCCATGCGCAACAAGGCGCGAAGCACCAAAAAAAACAAAATAAAAGCAAAAGAGGCGAAGAGCCTTTCTATTAGCTCCTACACCTCTCGATCGGATCCAGCCCTCGCAAGCGAAGGCTCCACGTCATGGCTGCCCCCGAAGGCGGAGCAGGGTCTTCTACCGCCCTTGCCTCCGTCCCATGCTCCACCTCCTCTTCTGCCTCCTCCTTAGACCTTTCCTCGGCCGGACCTGCACTCGGAAAGAGAAGAAAAACTTAGCACTCGTTTCAGCCGAAAATTGTACACTTCGCGATTCGGCGATTGACTCAGCATGTCTGCTGCTCCGCGTGGCGAGCAAGACGCCGCCGTGCGTGGTCGTAGTCCATTTGCCGGTACTCCATGTAGGCTACGCGGTGCGAGCGCCGCGCACATCATCGGGGAGTTCATCGCGGACTTCCGGATAGCGGGACCGGATGAGATGCGCGTCGGCCACTAAGCCCTCGATAGAAGAAGCCTCGAGCCGACGCGCGATTTCGTTCATAATACTGAAGCCCGATGAAGAGACCGAAATCGACGCGGGTCGAGGAAAGCCGAGTGCCCGAAAGAGCACAAGAAAAGAGAAGCTAGCGACTATCGAGCAAACTCAAGAGAAGACAATGAGGGAGACGAACATGTGAGGCGTCAAAGCGGATCGGTTGGGTGTCGATCGGCCGAGTCATTGAACCGATAGGTTCTTGTTCTTCGGGCATCTCTTGACCGGCCGATCCCTCATCTCCGGTGGTATCTTGAGGAGTGGCCCGAGGCGATTCTTGACCAGCTGATCCCTCATTTCCAGCAGCACCTTCGGGAGTGACTTCGGGCGGCTCTTGACCGACCGATTCACTCGTCCCTAGTAGTACTTTCAGGAGTGGCTGGCCGATCCGTATGCGGCGCCGGTGCTGGACTCCTCGGATGACCTGGATCGGCCTGGCTCTGCTCGGCCTCGGGCTCAAGGTCTGCGTGGTGAATCGGCCTCTCGGGCGTTGGCGTCCGGACCCTTGGAGGTGTAGGCCGGCGGGTCTCGATCGAAGGAGCTTGAGACCGATCGGCCAGGGGTACGTTGACGTCGGGAGCCGGAGGGCTCGAGTGGATCGACCCTTCCTCGTCCTCTTGACTCTCGCCGACCAGCTCGGTAGTCGTGTGCTCGCTTGATACCACCGTGATGGGTGGCCGACGAGAGAGAGATGCTTGCACCCGAGGAGAAGATGCCACCGGTTCTCGCAGAGTGTCCGCAATTAAATGATATATGGTATATCAAGAAAAGGAATCGGCAGGACAAAGATTACCCGCCGACGATGCGACCGGGGCGGCTCACGATAAAAGTCGGGGTCGGATGGGTGCGATGATTGCTTCAACGGTGCGCGGTGGCGCTTTGGAGCTTGAGGAGCTGGCCCGGCCGCCGGCTTGTCGGCCTTCCTCTTCTTGGAAGTCGTTGTCTTGATGGTCGCAGCCTTGGAAGGTTTGAACTTAGTGGTCCTGGGAGCTGCGGGTGCTGCCGGCCTCATCGCCGCAAAGATTTGGGTGGGAGTGTGATCGGTGAAGCCGATTCGGAACGATCGGGCTTGGCAGCAGGTACTCAATCGGCCGACCACCGATGCTGAGGGACGGGGGCTCCTCCGAGTCCGACTAAAAAAAAATCAAGAGTGAACATCCGGATTAGCCGATTTTTCAACGAGAATCGGCTTGACGACGAAACAAGGCGATTAGCTTACCTCAAGCACAAGGTTACGTGAGTTTCGGGCCGGAGACGAAGGAAGCCGTGTTGCGGCAACGGAGGTGCCGATTCCACTCACCCCACCAGCAGTTGAAGAGACAGGTGCTACGGGCACCGGGAGGAAACCGGTGAGGTCTCCCATGACGATATCGACGGTCGGGCCGACGAGCCGGTTCCATTGAGCGGAATCGTCGACGGCCGCGCGCGCCTTTATCCTCCCCACGAAAAAGAGGCTGGGGGCAGCTGGCCAAACCCAAGCCGGCAGGCCGCCACCGACGGATGATATAACTCGTAGGAGTAAAGAGAATTGCTCCCGGCGTGCGAGTCCCGTCGGCAAGATGCAGGGGCATATGCAGGTGGAAAAGATTGCGGTCGCTTGCGCATCGGCCAACGGGAGGGTGGGGTCCATCAAGGATGGGACGTCGTATTCCCTCTCGAAGAAGTCGGCGTACATATACCACTCGTACGCGCGTCGATGAAGCCTTTGTAGAAGGCGATGAACCAGGTCACCGGGCTGTTGTCCGACATAACATCTCCGGGAGCCATGGATGTCACCTCGCCGAAGGACACGCATCGGCCGATCGTGGGCTTGGCCGATTCTCGCGTAGTCACCCGGGAAGATGAGGGCCCGAAGGTCCAACCGAATGGCCTTGGCAGAATGTAGGGCTAGCCACATCCGGATGAACCACCAAGGGCCGCCCAGATTTTTGACCGATCGGCCGGCGCGTAATTCCACCGAGACTTGGTGGAGAAGGAGATACGCCGACCCCGGAAGGTACTTGCCCATGGGTAGGGTGATATCGTCGGCCAGCCTTTCGGCTATATGTACAAGATTAACGGTGGGGCTCACACCGACCCCACAAAAGAAGAAGTGGTCAAGCCACATATTAAGGAAGGAGACATGCTCACGGGGCTCGACCCGGCCTTGACCCTTGTTGTAGGTCCGGATGTAGGTCTTCCAACCCCTGGTGTCCTTAGGGTTGATCCGGTGGGATGATTTGATGCGGATAGATCCAGGGGTCTCTCTCGAAGTGATGTTCAAATCGGCCAACATGACTACATCCGGAAGAGTCATGGTAGCCGGACCGTGGCCGAACATAAAGCGAGTTCAAGCACGTCCGACCAAAAGTAACAGGCGGCCGATAACAGCGGGTCGTTCCTCCGGTGATTGGCCGGAGAAAGTTTGATGCGATGGGCGATGCCGATATTATTCCACTCCTGTAGATAGGTGGCCGATACCCGGTTGTACCGGTCACGCCATCCGGTGACGGGAGTCGGCCATGACCGGAAGCTGTTTGCCCAATCGGCCGAGCAAGGAGATTGTTGCCGAAAGGGGACCCTGTCCGTTTCGGCGCAAATCAGGTCCGTCGGGTCAGGATTTCCCATGGGACCCGGGAGGTAGTGGGTCGGACTATATGACGGAATGGCGACCTGGTTTTGGATCTCCTGAAAAAAGGGGACGACGGAATGAGAAACAAGGCAAGGAAGAAGATGAACAGTGAAAGTGAACAAGAACGAGAACCCGGAGGAAACCGCAAGAAAACGAAGAAAAAAAGTGCCCAAATGTAATACCTCGGGGACATGGTCGGAGGTCGCCCCGACGCGGCCGGTGGCGGCGGGCTGCGGTGGTGGCGGCAGAACGGGGAGAGCTCATAATCGATGGCGAGTGCTGGCGACGGTGGCGCGATGGAGATTAAAGGGCTCGAGAGAAGAAAAGGGCGCCGGAGTAGAAGGAGATGGAAGAAAGCTAAAACAGATGGGGAATGACCGGTGGTGGACCCAAGTTTTATGGTGGAATGACGGGGCGAGTAAAATCAGCGTGGTAAAAGAGGACAGGACGGTCCGACGCATGCGATGCATACCCCGGACCGGGGGACATGTGTAGACGCCGGTTTTGACCAATGGGCCCCACCGTCGGCGATTATGGGTCGGAAAGAGGCGCGTAGGTTGAAGGCCGACGGTCGCGCGGGTGAATAGGGAGGCGTGGCCTTCCCGGAAGTCGTGCACGGACGCCTAACGTGGAGCGTGCTCCGGTGGGCTTGGCCCGTGTTGTGAAATAGGAATAATTGTGTAATTTTGGAAAGGAATCCTAGTCGGTTAGTAAATCGGCCCGTGTAGGGTCCGAGTAGGATCCTTTGTGCCCGGTATAAATGCGTACCGGGTGTAACTTGTAAACTCGATACACGTCCAATACAACTTTTGGCACATCGCCAACCCTAATTTTCTGTCAAAGTTTTACTCGTTTTCACGCGGGGATCTTCGGGGCTCCGGTCGACGACGTTGACTTGACAAGGTAATTATGTCTTCTAGTTTTTTCGGCGCATTGTCCGTGATTAGATGGCTCAATTGCTAGTTATCCGGCGACTGGATCTGTTCTCGGTTGTCGTAGTGAGTATCAGCCGGGATGAGTCAAGTCGACCTGGTCCGGCTCTTGGTGGAGGTAGTTTGACTTGTCCTGCCTCCCCGCCCCAGCCTTTGCTCGCTACGCCGATCGTTTCGGACTCGGTCGTTCGAGTCACGATAGCCGCTATGGGGATTCATTCATGTCTTGGCCGATTCGACCGTGCAGATTCGGTTGACGTGTCCTGCGTCGCGCTTTGCGATAGTTGACTTGTCCTAGGCGTATGCGGCCAATTGGCCTAGGCATAGATCTATTCCCCATAGCTATGATGTTTATAATTGTGCTTATTCGGAATCGGCCAATCATGTGTGACCGTTAGACCTGGTCCGAGTTACGTCCCATCGGTTGACTTATCCTGTTGGAGCGGTTGGTCGATTCCGGATCCGTGTGGTTATCTTTATCTTACTGTTCTTTCGGAGTGTTTAGCCGATTGCTTATCACATTCAGTTAGCTTTTCCTAGTTGGATCTTGTTCTATCTTTTAGATCTGCTATTGAACCTAGATAAATAGTTCAATTCTACTATTTGATGCTGTTTAACTAAAATTGATCTAATAATTCCTTGTCATGATTGATGGCGGAATCGGCCGATTGACCGATCGGCTGATTTACTTGCTCCGGGTGATTTTATCTATCTTTTCGCCTCGGGAATGATTTCAACCCAATAGAGCTAGCTTATTATATGTTTTATCTAATAATGCATCCCTGCAAGGTTCTATGGATTTGATTTGTTCACCGACGAAATGGGCTATTGGCCACCGATTGCATATTGTAGAATCGGCCGACTTCAGTACTTGTTCATTTTACAACTCGTCTGCTCGGCACTTAATACATAGATGGATGGGCCGTGTTGTTCCCTGTCGATGGCCGATTTTGTTTATCTTACGCCAGAATCGGCCACGACTATGCATCGGCCTATCCGGGCCGATGACCCGGAATTTTATATCGTTTATTGTCTTTGTTGGTTTGCAGGAAAACCATCCGGCACGCACCAGCGCACGAGAATCGGCGAGCTGATTGGTCCGTTGGGAACACAGGATTCTGCATCGGCTAGGGTTTCGGTGGATTCTCCGGACTATAGTGCGAGATCCGGCAGGAGGCAACTTTTGCTGTCAACACACTTTTCTACCTTGTTTGTTATAGATGTAGGATGCAAACATAATCTTAATCAACTTAATCAAAATCTAACATTTAAAAGTAAGGATCAACTATTAGTAATGTTTTCTGCAAGCTTGAGTCGACCAGTACTAGAAATTTTGTTCATACTAAGAGTTAGCCTTAGCAAACCACTTGACGGGTCAGTCCTGGATACTCAAGGTGTAACACCCGCATCCAAAATCCGCTTACCGCTCAGCCCTTACCCGGGCAGGTATGTGCATTCTTACATAGCACCACTCTTACACTTTTGGCCTCGCTTCATGTAAAAGGGTTAACCCGGTGGTGCTATGGTTGGAACAAGGGCTATATGCTGACCCTCACCCACCTAAACTTTCAATGTGGGACTAATCCCGCCTTCACTTCACTTCATGGGTCACTTGGGCCCAATCCACAACTACTACAGGCTTCTAATGGGCTAGGGTGTTACACAAGGCTACAATCTATATGTTTTTCAGATTTTGAGCTATATCCTTATGGTTGGTATGGTAGTTACCCTGGGGAAGAGCAGGTTCCCGAGGGATGGACGCCTCAGTGGGAGCGGATCCTGTCCCCTGAAGTGTGGTGTACGGAGGGCTCGAGTACATCACGTAAATTTTTTTATAACTAGTATGGAGTGTTAATTTTTGTTGTAACTCGTCTTCCACTGCAGAACTCGTTTATTATGAAAACATTACTGTAATAAACCTTATTATAACTATTTTTTGGATTTGTATGAGTTTTACTGATTGTAGTATCGTAACTCGCTTCGGCAATTGCTCCTGTACCCGATCCTGTTATCCCGGAAGACATGTCACAATTTAATTATTTACATATAAACTACCTATCATTCATTTCTAAAAGTGTCGTTCGGATGAGTGATGAAAGCATAAAGTGCAGCTTAACCTGCTCATTTAAAAAAATTGGCATATGCGCCTTTGTCAGAACATCGAATCAGACCGGTACTTAAACAAACGTAAAAGGCAAAGTAGCTAGAACATCGACGGAGCAGACCGGGACCCTAACCACTTGTACTGCCAGTAGCTGCTGCCACCGGTTATGCCGCGTGGCGGCGTGGTTAGGGACGCGTGCACTGCCAGTAGCTGCTGCCACTCACTCCTGACTTCCCCTTCGGCTCACCACGCGCGCCATGGCTCGCTACCACCTCCTGGCCGCGGCCGCGGCCATCCTCGCCGTTGCGCTGCTCGCGCCGCACGCCGCCGGCTACCCGTGGCACGTGTGCGGCAGGACCAACGGTAACTTCGCGGCCAACAGCACGTTCCAGACAAATCTGAACCGCATCGCCGCCTCGCTGCCCAGGAACACCTCGACTTCCCGGAACCTCTACGCCACCACCGTGGCCGGCGCCGTCCCGGACCAGGTCTGGGGCATGGCGCTCTGCCGCGGGGACGTCAACGCCACCAACTGCCTCGCCTGCCTCGTCCAGGCCTTCCGCGACATCCAGAGCGACTGCCCCTACTACAGGGACGCCACCATCTACTACGACGCCTGCATGCTCCACTACTCCGACGTGCACACCCTCCCCGACGACGACACCGGCCCGATCACCGACACGTTCCCCATCTACGAGAACGGGTACGTCAACTCCGACCCAGCCCTGTTCAACCAAATCCTGTCCACTCTCCTCAACGACACCGCCGACTACGCCGCGTTCAACTCCACGACAAGGTTCGCCACCGGTGAGGCCGACTTCAACCAGGAATTCCCCAAGATTTACAGCTTGGCGCAGTGCCTGCCGGACCAGAGGCCGGCGCAGTGCCGGACCTGCCTCGCCAGGATTGTAGGACACACTCTGCAGCCGCTTTTCCTTGGTCATATCGGAGGCAGGGTGCTTTGGGTCAACTGCACCTTCCGCTTCGACACGGCGCCCTTCTACAACGGCCCGGCGATGGTGCGCCTGGCATCACCGAGCTCCAGAGCGCCGGCGCCGATGCTGGCCGGTCAGGAGCCTGTAATTGCCGAAGGAGGTGAGTTGTTAAAAAAAAAAAACTCGACCCATGGGGTAAGACAGCCTCGGAGCATTCTGCTAAGAAAAAACCTTCCCACATAGGTCGAGGAAACCCTTGAACCCCCTCCCCTTACATTAGGGTACCAAGGGTTACCGTAACTTCCAGGTGTCTAGGTGCAGCCTTGACCACATGCTTTGGTGCAAGAAGGGGTGAGGGGATTTTTTTACCCTATCCCAAGAATTTGCTCTGCCTTAGAGTTGATCTCGTGACATTGGGAGTGCTACTAAGCCACCTTAATCACTAGACCCACCAGAGTAAGAGACAGTTCGCTAGGAGGTGAGTTGTTAAAGTGCTTATTATTTAGGTCATGTTTGGATGGCTACCATACTTCGCCGTGCCAAAAGTTTGGCGTGCTGTAATTATTTTGGCTATTGTTTGTTTGGTTGTCAAACTTATGATGTGCCATAATCTTTCAATAGGATTCTAGTTCATTTTTCCTTCCAAAAACTTGCCAAAGTTTCGGTGAGTGTTTTTTTTCGCCAAACTTTAGACATGTCATACTTTTGGTTTGGCAACGTTTGGACACGAACCAAATATGCCCTTAAACTTTTAATTGCCTTAACAACTAGTAGTCAACTAGTAGTAACGCGGTCCAAGCTGATTGACATCGTGCATACCGGATCCAAATTGGTTAGTGACGGATACGGTCCAAAAGCTGCTTGACCGCGTGCATACCGGATCCAAATTGTTCAGTGACGGATACTTGTTTACTGCGCGCCTGCAAAAGCAATCAATGATTGATTAGTCACACGCACCAAATCAAGGCACCTTTCCAACTTTCCTCAAAAAATAGTTTTCTGACATCAGTATCATGTAACCATATCTGTCCCTCGCTACGGGTCTTTTTCGTAACTTCTGTCCCTCACTACCGAGCCTGGAGCACTTTTTTGGAGAAACTTCTGTTTTGCACCGTTTCTGCTGAAACGTTCGTTTTTTAACACTAAGTCAGCCGTGATATTTGCTCACACGTTCATCAACTCACAGGAGGGAGCAAGTACCATGTTCCGGGCGTGGTTCTTGCCGTTGTGCTGACTGTTGTAGCGGCCTTGAACCTTGTGGCCTGCCTCTGTTTCTGGAGGAGGCAGCGGCAAACAGCGGACGCGAAGAAGCTGTGTACGTTCCTGCAAATTTCTGCGGTTCCAGAGTTTGAAATGCTTTTTCCTAGTGATTTGAACAGCACTGATTGTCCAATTCTACCTCGCACAGACCCCAAGTGTTCCACCGAAGCAGAGGACGCTGAAATGGAATCCATGATGATCGATGTATCCACCCTGCAGGCAGCGACCGGAGATTTTGACGACAGCAACAAGTTGCGAGAAGGCGGTTCGGTGTACAAGGTATTGAGCATGAAACTAATTACTTCCTCTGTTATTGTTAACGTCGTTGACTTTATTCTATGTTTGATCGTTCGTCTTATTCAGCATGACACCAACAGTTTAAGAATGGTCTGTGAATTCAGTATAACCAAATGCATCATGGTGTCCGTGATTTGGATTTGTTCAGGGCGTCCTCCCGTGCGGCGAGGAGATAGCAGTGAAGCGGCTGTCGGACACCTCGTCACAGGGTGTGGATGAGCTCAAGAACGAGCTTGCGCTGGTGGTCAAGCTCAAGCACAAGAACTTGGTCAGACTCATCGGCGTCTCCCTCGAGGAGAAGGAGCAGCTGCTCGTCTACGAGTACGTTCCCAATAGCCTGGACCTCATCCTCTTCCGCTCTGATGAGAACGAGGCGAAACACAAGCAGCTGGGCTGGGAGCAGAGGTACAGGATCATCAACGGCATCGCTCGAGGCTTGCAGTATCTCCATGAGGACTCGCAGTTCAGAGTAATCCACCGTGATCTCAAGGCCAGCAACATTTTACTGGACGCCAACATGAACCCCAAGATCTCGGACTTTGGCCTTGCCAGGATCTTCAGCAGGGACCAGACGCAGGCCATCATCACCAGCAACATTGCGGGAACCTAGTCAGTACTCTGTTTTTCTGCTCTGTTCACTGTTCAGGTTTAGCTTATCGTAAGGCTAAAGTTTCTGAAATTTGCCGGCTTCTCGTTTCAGTGGGTACATGGCGCCGGAGTACTTTCTGCGCGGTAACTACTCGGTGAAGTCGGACGCCTTCAGCTATGGCGTCATCGTGCTTGAGATCGTTACGGGGAGGAAGAACGATAGCTACAACTCCAAACATTTCGGCAATCTCTTGAACACTGTAAATGCAAACTGAAGTTCTGAACACCGTTATTGCCGCTGTGCACTTTTGGCTCATGCTTACAAACCAACGTGCAGGTGTGGGAGCACTGGGAGGCTGGGACAGTGATGAAGTTGGTGGACCCGTCCATGAAAGGCAGCTTCCCCGAGAGCAGCTTGCGAAGATGCTTCCACATCGGGCTGCTGTGCGTCCAGGCAGATCCAGCGGTTCGGCCAATGATGTCTTCGGTCGTGATGATGCTCCGCAACGACACGGTCACCCTCCATGCCCCGTCCAAGCCGGGATTCTTCCCCAGAAACAAAGGAGCTAAGATGAGCGTGTAGACCACGGAAGCATCGCTGCAGGGTTAGCCACGGGAATGCAAGAAGCATTTGTCGTTGTACTTTCCATCCCTTTTGAGCCGCGGTTATACATATAGGTCTCACTTACTAGTGTCACAGCAATGGCAACTATGAAAAAAATGGATAACAAACTAATAACACTAGTATACTCCAACTCTTATATCTACGCTACCTTTTTAGATCATCTCTATCTCAACCGCCTAAACGGGCTCTATTTTGAAATTTTAGAAAGTTATTAAAAACTTCACTCTAGCACGCTACTTATTGGGACTCTTATGCTATGCTAAGAGGATTCCAAAAATATCCCTCTCCAAGCATGTGAACGTGCAAGCCCTCAAAATACAGCTGACACTGGTGTTCATATTTATGGACTAGTTGGTGTTTTATATTGGAAAAATTGGATTCTCGACATTGAACGATCTCGATTTTAGAAATTTACCATCGAAAAAATTTAGTTCACTTTAATACCAGCGAAATGGTTTCCATTTAGAAATTTACCACTCCGTCGTATTTTCCATCCAATTTCACGGTTGCATTGTCGTCTTTCTGCTACGGCGAGTATGGCCTCAGTTGGGCGGCACCGGGAGCCTTCCTGGTCCGCGTTGAGCAAGCAGCTCAGCTCCCTTGCTCCCTAGTACGACGAGGCCGAGCCCACAAGCAGTTAGGCACGTGGAGGTCAGATGTTCCCGGCAACGACCAGGGTGGCGCACGGGGGTAGCCTGCCCGGTGAGCAAAGAGGCCGCACGTCCCAAGGAAAACAGCAGTAGCGAAGGCGCCGCACGTCCCAAGGAAAACGGCGGCAGACCGCTGCTCCTCGCAGTGATGTGACTGCCATGGACTGTGATGACTAATCATCAAATTGAGATAGCTATGAATTGAAGAGGATGCACAAGACTTAAAGGAGCAATCAAATTCTACAGCAACTCAACAATTGAAGTGAATTTTAGATGAAAAGATAGAAGATTTGGGGAGAAACAAGTTGGCTTGAACAGCCTGCACTTCGACTCTTTGGGAGGTGCATAAGTTTAGGATGAGAATGAGAAGCCGTTCGTTGGATGCCAGCTTGGAGCGGCGGCCAGGGTGCAAGGCATGAGTGCATGACGGGCAGTCGGGAGCTGAGGCATGGGGGAGCAGCGGCGACGGGGCTGGGCGTGCCAGCGGAGGCTGCAACGAAGTTTCCCCTATGATACGAGTTACTATCCTTGATCACATACAGTACCACAAACATCCGACTGCATTTTCCAACTGAAATGAAAAATGACTACCGAAGGGCGAAGGCGCAACACCTTGCCGTAGAAGAAGATGACCTTGTGTCAAATTGGATGGAAAACATGACAGAGTGGTAGATTTCTAAACAGAGAAACTTTCGTTGGTATTAAAAATCTTTCGATGGTAAATTTTTAAAACCGAGATCTTTCGATGTCGAGAATCCAATTTTTCCTTTTATAATTTATCTATGTTAAGTCTATTTCTCCGTGATAAGTCTCTTTATGAGGTTGGTAAAATTTTACTGTGACCAATGATTTCTATGCATTCAATTGACTTTAACGGCACAAGACTTGCGGCTTGTTCGGCTGAAATAAAAGCAACATCTGCTACAGTGTTTTGTTGAGATAGAAATATCAGCAGTAACAATGTTTGTGACGGAAGAAGATGCTAGTATCAGCTGGCTTGTATGCCAGCCGAACAAGGCCTTGGCTTATATTTAGAAATCCATCAAAAGAAGTGGTTTTGTAATGAGTGTGGCATTTGTGTTTATAGGGGGCATAAGCCCGCCCTAATCTGATTATTAATTAATTATATATTTTATAAATAATTATGATACTATTAAACATATTAAATAAAACATCCACATGTCTCATCAATATGCCAGAATCATATTTTTGGCATAAATTATTTGTCAAACTTTTTGCATATTTGATCTTATATCATTATTTTCCTGAATATGAACTGTCATGAAGTGTCCACTTTACTTTAGCATAGGTGCTCATGTCACCACCGAAGAATGTACCTTTCGTAATATGTAATTTTTCATATTGTTAAAATTATTGAATTTTGACCAAAAAATAAATTAAATTATTCTGCATAGGGGATTGCTAATTTAATTAGTGGACACTTAACACTTTCAGACATCGACTCAAAGTCCATGATGGCCTTTCATTCCTTGGTATGCTATATTCTCTCGTCCACAAATAATGCCGAGCTATCACGTTGGCCATGAGAATCGGACGATGCACATGTAACACGTTGATGGGTGTTCAATTTTTTTTGTCTCGATGTCTGTAACTGCAAGACCCAATTGGCAGGTTGACCTAACCAAAGAAATGTTGTAATCCTAACGTGAACATCGTACAGTGCACAACAGTGGTTTTGGCCACTTGCAGCAAAAATAATCTTTCCATATGTTTCGAGACTCTCTACCCTGTAATACTTTTAAGAAGAAATTCTATCTTATATATACTAATTGGAGGCTCCTTTTGAGGCTTCCACGTTAATCGAAAGAAAATACAAGAAATTACGAAAAAAAGCAAAACATCTGGATGTTGATTTAGAGATGGACGATGGATATTTTGATGCAAGGACTCCTACTCTCTTTTACATGCACTGATCGGATGACATGCCATCTCGAAACTCAATATCTAGCTGGGCCATAACAGTGTCTCAAGGGTTTATAGATCCCGTTTCAACTGAGCAAAACAGAGAGCTTTCGCATTTTCGCTTCCAGACGCAACTAATAGCCTGGATTTGCCTCGCCTGATACGCTGGTGTCAAAGGAGGATTGCCTGCAACTAATGGATTCTTTTTAACTACTTGATTTCGACTCAGATAGTCTTTGCTATGAAAGTTTTCATCATTACTTACTGGATCAACAACAGCTTATACTTTCGCTGTGGTACCGGGTACATATATCAGAACTTCTATGGAAGGGAAAAGAGGTGATGCCAAATGAACTTTCTTCATGGCTCCCTTATGATTTATTCCGTATAGAAGCTTTGAAACATAACATGTGACTTTATCTTAACTTTTCAGGTATTTGTAATTATGAATCTGGATTCACTGGTTGCATCCCTGAATGTATATTGGATACGAACACCTACTAATTAACAGGTCTTCAGGCTCTCATCCTGAACACAAGAGATGCCCCTTAGTCCAGCTTTACTGCAAGCAAATGAAATTTAGATAGCTGATTGCTTTCTACTCCTATATTGGCATTCTACTATGCATCACGCAGGAATAATTTAAAATTAACTATAGAAAGAAAAAATAGTATTTTTGTCATGGGGTCAGTTTGCTAAATATATGGTCTCTCAAATCAGATATTAGGTTTAGGTCCACCCATTGGTATGGGCAGGAGGGACGAAATAGGGTGTTTTCAGGTCCAAAATAATGGCCATTATTTTCTCTCAACTAATGGCCATTAGTTGGATCTAACAGTGTAGATTAAATTTTAGAAGTTAATAACTAATGGCCATTAGTAAGGGTAATATTGTCAAAAGAATATGATTAAAATACAAAAATTCATCATAAATAATAAGTTAGTCAATTTTTACATGAATTTATTATAAAATATTTACTTTAAATTTGATTGATCATCATCATTATTATTGTAGTCAAGTTTTAGTGTATTTAACACAAGTTTGTATGATAAAAAATATTAATTTTTTAGTGTAATTACTAAACTACCCTTGAACTAATGGTCATTAGTTGAGAAAAAATAATGTTCATTATTTTGGACCTGAGAACCTCTCACGAAATAACTGTCATACCGATAATGCATTCATCTCTACTCTTAACAAGAAATAAAATGTTCCATAGAAGATTTGTCACTTTGAAGTAGCATATTATTTATTGAAAAAAATTTGGTACACTACTACTTCTGTTTTCCTATTAAAACGAAGTTACATTAACACTCTGTTCCAATGAAGTATAGAGATACTCTCTCATTATCCATACCAAGAAACATTTATACATCAGGCCTATTATTGTACCAGGTTATATGTTGAATCGAGTGATGTTATATGATTCTTATGGTATGTATAGCGAGGCTGAATTATCCAAATTAAATATTTATGACACTGTTTGTTATAATGAACATGCATGTAGTGCCTGTTTATATGATGTAGGGAGCTGCTCTCGCATTATCAATAACAAACGACATTTATGCACATGACACCAGTATCCTACTAGGTTATGTGTCAAATCGAGTGATGTTCTATAATTGTTATGGCATTTATGAAAGGTTGAATTATCCAAATAAAATATCTGTGGCACTCTCTTTGTTATAATGAACACATATTGTAATTATAAGATAATGAAACAAATTGCTAGCCCGTGCAGATGCACGGGTTGATAGGCTAGTGTGATTAATTATGATGTCATCTTTTGATGATCGTTTTGTCAGAAATGATCTCTTATTCACTTTTCCAACTGTATAGACTGACTTCAACAGCACAATGCAAATCCATATATGCATCTCCGTGGACACTGTGCATAACCAAAACGTTATCCAACAGACGATGCAAACGAGGAGCCATTCTGCCTTCGCAGGAGAGAGGCGATCCAAAACTAGATTGTCTCTCTCCTCGAATGCATTCGTGGGAGCAGCAGCACGCGCCGCGACGAAGTGGTGGCAGGTAGGGAGAGCAGCTCACCTCGCCGAGCTGTGTGGCCCCGAGCAGCACGCCGGGTCGTAGCTCCTCCATGACCGATGGCCCTGCTTCCACCTTGCGCTCCACGCGGCCCGCGATGGCTCGAGGCCGTTAGCAACCACCGGGTCATCCACCTCGTTGACTTCGATTTTAGCACCCCGCAGCACGCGGCCGGCAGTGGAAGAAGGAGAGCTCTGTCCTCCGTGGAGCTTTTTGCCATGGCCCATCGTAGTCTCACACCTACGGCATTGAGACAGAACTCCAATCTAGTGATTTAGTTGCACTGAGGAAACAACAGCGAATTGCGCCGCGAGCAGTCCTACTGAGGAAATAACAACAAATTGCGCCGCGAGCAGTCAGTGGAGACATTGAGACCGTTGTCGGACCGCGGCAAAGGCGACCTTGTGAGCGGCGGCGGCGGCAGAGCACGTTCACGAGCAGGGGCGGACGGGCGAGCGGCGCAACCACGAACTGGCGAGCGCGACCGCGAGCAGGCGACGGCGTGAGGTGGCGGCGAGGCGGGGCCTGCGTGCTGGGCGAGCGACGGCAGCCCGTGGCACGGGGACTGCAACCGCGGCGCGCTGGTGGAGTGGCGAGCGAATGCCTCATGTCTATTGGAGACGGTCCCGAATGCCTTCGTTCCTCTACACTGTACATGTGATGTATCCATCGTTTTGCCTCTGAACAATGCACTGTCTTGTTGAAGTCAGCCTAAAGGACGGCTTAGTGAAATTCACTTTTGTATCCGAACGTGGAATGGACAGCCTGGCACCGACACAAAGGACAGTTGCCGCGTGGGACGCCTGCAAAATTGAGCTGATTTCCTCCTGAGTCCTCCTGACTCTCCACTCCCGCTCACCTGTGCACAATGGGTCACCACCTCTTGCTCTTAGGTGCCATCGCCGCCGCCGTGCTGCTCGCGCCCGGCGCTGCAGTCCCGTGGAATGTGTGCGGCTCAACCAACAGCTTCGCGCCCAACAGCACGTTCCAGGCCAATTTCAACAGCATCGCCGCCTCACTGCCGAGGAACACCTCAGCAGCCCGGGACCTCTACGCCACGGCGGTCATCGGCGCCGCCCCAGAGCAGGTCTCGGCCACGGCGCTCTGCCGCGGCGACGCCAACGCCAGCAGCTGCCTCACCTGCCTCACCCAGGCCTTCCGCGACATCCAGAGCGAATGCCAATACTTCAGGGACGCCGCCATCTACTACGACTCGTGCACGCTCCACTACTCCGACGTGCACACCCTCCCCGGCGACGACACCGGTCCAGTAAGCGACTCGCGCTTCATCGCCAACAATGGCAACGTCACCTCCGACCCGGCTCGGTTCAACCGCATCCTGGCCGCCCTCCTCAACGCCACCGCCGACCACGCCACCTTCAACTCCACGCGAAGGTTCGCCACCGGGGAGGCCGACTTCAACCAGGAATTCCCCAAGATTTAAAGGCCTAGTTTGGGAACTCCAATCCCCGCGGGGATCCCGGCCCAATCCCGGGGTTCGGCCGTGCCCGGGGAAGCCGGCCCGGGGGAGGCAGCCGGGCCCTTTGGCAGCCCACCTCGCGGGGATACCGAGCTGCGGGTTTCCTCTCTTTCCCCGGGCTAGAAAAACTAGCCTCCTGTGGCCGGGCGACTAATCCCTTCCCTGCCGCACGTCCTCTCCTTCGCCTCGAGTGGTCTCAGCACGCGCCGGCGGCCTCGGCTGCTCACGCACGCGTCGCCCCCTCGCCTCCTCCCGCACCACTGCTTCCTCGAGCACGTACCGGGCGCGTTTCCTCGATCTTCCGCACCATCGCCTCCTCCATTCGTCTCTCGAAGCAACGACGGCAAACTCCACGCGACGGTTCAAGATCTCCGTCGACCTCCTCCTGAACTTTATGATCTCCGTGCTACGGGTCCCATTCCCAACGTAGCACAAGGCATTCATCAAGCACCCCGGCAGCAAGATCTCGGCCGCGCTGCACCAGGTCCATCCTGAACCTCTCTCTCCCTCTCCCTCCCTCCCTCCCTCTCTCTCTCTCTCTCTCTCTCTCTCTCTCTCCTTTATTATTCCAGATCCGAGACAAGAGACCAAGAAAGGGCTGTAGGAAGTCGGTCGTTAAGATCCACCCCAGCAGGAACCTGTTCTTGACTTACATGTAATTCAGTTGACTTAATGGTTCTTGTGTTGGGACTTATATGTATTTGTCCAGTTTTACTGCTACTATGGTTCTTGTACTGTGATTTAATCCGATCAAAATAGTGTTGTATCATTTTCTGTTACAAGGCACAATATTTTTTAGTATCTGGATAGATGTCAAAAAATCATAGGTTGTATGTTGAATCAATGTTCATCTCGGACCTAAATAACAGAAAATGTGGTCATCTAAAAAAAAGATAATGATACAACACTGGACCTTTACAAATAGAAGTCCCTATATACCTTTGTTGTTATTTCTGTTGGTTGATCAATGATACAACAATGGACATGTTCAGTACTTTGTCCTTCAGTATGCTGTATCCTGGACCATTAGCTGTAGATCTTCTGTGTATCAAAAGGTTGCTTCGTTCTTTCGGTTGATTGTTGAGAATCATAAATTACTACTGCTTCTGGATGCCTTTGCATTTTGTTGCTGGTGCTATTTAATGGGTAATGAGTTCAATATGAGACTTAGTTCTATTTTCATTCAACATTTGGTGTCTGCATTTTATAGTATGTAACAGGCTTGTAGAGTGAGTTGTTTGCTGTCGAGAATTAGTTCCAGGCTTGAGAATAAATTATACTTGAGAATTAGTTCAATAGGAGACTTAGTTCTATTTTCTGCTTGTAGAGGCCTGTGTTAATTTATTGATCAATAAGGAATATCAGGGTAGCTCAAGTTTAATTAGCTCTCTTTGATGTATTATGGATCTGTGTAAACTAATTATATTTGATCCCTTTCTTAGTGAATTACTATATTTTCACATGACTTAATTTGTATAGCAGTTAGCTTAGGTAGTATACTATGTGTTTCTTGTCAAATTACTGTTTGGTAGCCTGTTTCTGATTACTTAGAATATATTTGGAACTTTCGTCACTTCAAGTTCTTGAGCAGTATTTGATCTTTGTTACTAGCAGGAGGCTTGCAGATATTTGAGAATCTCTGTGAAATAGAGGTTGTGTGCAGCTTTGATGTTACCAGCATGATTGGAAAGTTCCAAAACACAGCAAATTTAATTGTGTATAGAGGTCATTGCATCGGTAGATGAATAGGAAAGATTTTCAGAGCAGCTTACAGGCTCCTACTAGTTGCATTTTTGTTTATCTAAGTAATCTAGGTGGCTGAAAGAGAGAACAAACAGAGCAGGGCTGTTTGTCTCGGTTAAACCTGGAGCAGCATGAATACTTGATCATATATACTTTTGGTCTCGGTTAACAGGATGTGTTCATCTGTTGTGTATGATGCATGCGCACAAGATGTGCTAGGTATTCTCTGTAGAGTGGTTATTTTCAATATCAACATTATTGGGGTCCCTTCTATGAAACATGTGCCATCTCTGTTTGTCTTTTCCACTTGTTCAAGCTATGCAAAGCAGCAACAGTGGTGTAGTGACAATCTAAAATCTACTTATGTTTGCTTGTTTGAATGAGTGTATTTTATTATTATCCTTTATGTTTTCTATAAAGTGATGAACGGTTGATATTGTTGTAGGGAGACAAGGTTGGATCTTTACCTCAACAAGCAGTTGTAATTCAGTTGCAAAAGTAGAGCTTTGTTCATTTGCTAGTCACACTTATGTATATGTATCGATGGAACATGACTTTATATGCATGGCTCCTTTGCTAATATCAAGCAAGTATTGATCTAACAATCTTAATATTTGTGGTATATATATCAGCAGAGCACGCCTTGCCCTCTTAATTGGAATTTTAGCTCTTGTTTCTTGTAGAATTGTTAAGCATACATGTTGTCATTGATTGATCTTTCCTGTTACAAAATCAGTTATTATGACTTAGATTGTTGTATCTACATCACAGAATATAAAAGTTTTATTTGTCCAAGCTATGCAAACCAGCCAGGTGTGGATCAACAGCAGTGGCTCTATTCTTCATTGATACTTATTATTTCAAGATTTCAGCAGCCCTATTTTGCATTGATGCTTGTATTCTATTCAAGTAGCACTGTGCAGATCATATTCTTGTGCCGTTGCAAAGATGATAACTTGAGTATGTCGACTAGAGCTGGTCAAGAACTGAAGATGACAATGTCCAATAGGTTACTTTACTGAAAAAATTAATTTGTAATAGGACTTTATTGGCGGACAATATGTACTCTGATATGCTCATAGGGTACAAGTAGAACCGGAGCATTTGTAGTGCTGTTCTGAGTGATTTATCTACCGGAACATATTTTTGGAATGTATAAATAATGTTTTTCGTGCTGGTGCATGATTTCTCTGCTAAACAGTGGGTTCGAAATGTTCAGATATTTTCCTTTTTAAAATTTATCCACTAAACAATGGCTAGTGATTTTTCAGAGATTTTTTTGAATTTTCTGAACCTCTCCAAGGCTAAATAATCCGCTGCTCCCAAATCCTGGACGGGACAACGAGCCCGCAGGAGATCGTGCACGCCGGGGTCGGAGTGTGAAGGGATATTCCTGCAGGGGAGCGCGGGCCCGGGTTGTCCTCCCATTCCTTCCCAAACTAGGCCTTACAGCTTGGCGCAGTGCCCGCCGGACCAGTCGCCGGCGCAGTGCCGGAAGTGCCTCGCCCGGATTATAACCATGTACTGGCATCCGTTCCAGGGCCGCATCGGAGGCAGAGTTCTTTGGGTCGACTGCACATATCGTTTCGAGACCGCCCCTTCTACGACGGACCGGCAATGGTGCGGCTGGCATCGCCGAGCTCGGGCTCGCCAGCGCCAGCACCGGCCATTGTGGAGACAGCAGCAGCAGGAGGTGAGTAAGAGCATTTGTTTAATCTTTTGACTACTTTGTGACGGTCTAAGAAGGTGGACCGCGCGTCGTGCAATCATAATTATTTAGTTCGGGACATTAGTTATCGTGTGATTGGGTATTCAATAAATAAAGTTCTCTCTGTTTCTTATTATACACAAAAAGATAGTTTAATGTGCTCGCGCGAGCATAATGATTGATTAGCCAGCTTGCTTCCAACTACTCCGTCCCGCACTAGTGAGAGCCACCGCGTCGATTCCACTTTGCACTATCTTTTTAAATAAAAACACATCCGTAACGCTTAATTAGGTATGATGAAGTTTTGTTTACACTATTTCTGCTGCCACTTTTGAGTGGCACTGACACCTAATTATTTCCGTGATATTTGCTCACGCATTATCAATTTACAGGGGGCGAAAGTACCATGTTGCGGGTGTGATTCTTGCCGCTGGACTGGCTGTTCTAGCAGCCATGAACCTTGTGGCCTGCCTCAGTTTCTGGAGTCGACATCGACAGAACGTGAAAGCGAAGAAGCCATGTACGATCCCGTCAACCTTTCTCTGGTTTCGCGGCGTGAAATGCCTCTTACAAACCTCAAATGAAATGAAATGACTTGTCCCGGCCGTTCGTTCTTTGAGCAGATCCCAAGCACTCCACTGGAGCAGAGGACGCCCAAATGCTGGACTCCATGATGATCGGCTTCTCGACCCTGCGAGCGGCGACCGGAGATTTCGACGACGGCAACAAGCTCGGCGAAGGCGCGTTTGGTGCCGTGTACAGGGTGTCCTCCCGGACGGCGAGGAGATCGCGGTGAAGCGGCTGTCGGACAGCTCGGCGCGGGAAGTGGACGAGCTGAAGAACGAGCTGGCGCTGGTGGCCAAGCTGAAGCACAAGAACCTGGTCCGGCTCGTCGGCGTTTGCCTGGAGCAGGAGGAGAGGCTGCTCGTGTACGAGTACGTTCCTAACCGGAGCCTCGACCTCGTCCTCTTCGGCTCTGACGAGAATGGCGAGAGACGTGTGGGGCTGAGCTGGGAGCAGAGGCACAGGATCATCAACGGCATCGCTCGAGGATTGAAGTACCTCCACGAAGACTCGCAGCTCCGAGTAGTCCACCGCGATCTCAAGGCCAGCAACATTTTACTCGACGCCAGCATGAACCCCAAGATCTCGGACTTTGGCCTTGCAAGGATCTTCAGCAGAGACCAGACGCAGGCCGTCACGAACCGCATCGTTGGAACATAGTCAGTACAACGAAACTCTGTTTCCACTCTGTTTCAGTTCAACATATCACATGAAGGCAAAACTGATTGAAGAAGTTTCGCTGATTTTTTGTTTCAGCGGATACATGGCGCCGGAGTACATGATGCGTGGGAACTACTCGGCGAAGTCGGACGCTTTCAGCTTCGGCGTCATTGCGCTGGAGATCGTCACGGGGAGGAAGAACAACGAAGACATCTGCAGCTCCGAACAGTCGGGCGATCTCTTGAACACTGTAAGTGCAAACGGAACATAACAGGGACACCGTTGTTGCTAGTATATATACAGTTTTGGCTCGTGCTTAGAAAGTAGTAACTTGCAGGTGTGGCAGCATTGGGAGGCTGGGACTGTGATGCAATTGGTGGACCCGTCCATGAAAGGAAACTTCCCCGAGGGCGACTTGCTAAGATGCTTCCACATCGGACTGCTCTGCGTCCAGGCAGATCCGGCCGCTCGGCCAATGATGTCGTCGGTCGTGATGATGCTCAGCAACGACACGGTCAGCCTCCATGCCCCGTCCAAGCCGGGGTTCTTCCCCGGAAACAACGGCGCTGGCATGAGCGTGTCGACGGAAGTGTCGCTGCAGGGTTAGCCACGGGAATGCATGGAGACTGCGATGTACAAATGTGTGGTTAGTTCATCTGTATGTAGCGATGTGCAAAAACCATTTGTCGTTGTTTGGTTCCGAAGGCGCTCCGCGGTTACGTAAGCTATTCATTGTACTTCCCTATCCCTTTTGAGCTGCGGTTACGCAGATACAGAAGGGTTTTCGGCATAACAAACAATATGCTCCAACTCAACAAGATCGTTGTCGCTCAGAACCAAATTCGAGATCAACACTGCCTCCACCGGGACTGATGAACTTCTGGGGCACCTTTCGGATCCTTGACACCAGATGAGCAATTCAGCAAGTTGTCACTATTTTGGACCATAAAACTCCCCTCAACAAAGTCTGTCCTGCGTATGGAGAAGTCCTCCACGCAGACCGTGGCACACAACTCCTTGGATCAACGGTAACATAGAAATGCGCATGCGAGGCACGTCCGGTTGAGGTGTGGACCACCACCAGCCCAAGCACAATGCATTTTGCTATGTGCAAGAAGAAACATATCATATTGGTGTGTACCCTCTGCACGTATTGTATATCGTACACGGATATACAATTTCTCTTTTCTATTTCTATCTGTACGACCTGAGTTTAGTGTTCAAATTTTACACAACGATAGTTTTAATTGAATCTTACAATAAAAAATATAATATATATTTAAGACATGTATTTTATAGTATAATAGCATCAAATATTATCTTAATTATATAGTTCTAGAACTGTATATAAAATATTTAAGAAAAATTTATGATATTTTCTTTTATATAGAGAACGGTACTGTCTATCATCATGAAAATTTTGAGCTTTAAATTCAAATCGTACAAAAGGAAACAAAAAAAAGGAGAAATTGCATAAGGGAGAAAATTGAGACAACTCAAATTGTTTGAGGGAGTAAAATGAGCTAAAATTCTGTTTAGGGTATAATTTGGACATAGTGGATTGTTCAGTTGAGTAAAATAGATTTTTTCCTAATAAAATTCCTATAATTTACATGGAAAACCATTATGGAACAAAAAAACACAAGATACGGCCAAAATTTGTAATAAGTCTATCTGAATCAACATGTACAATGTACCAAAAAATGAGTGAATGAACATGTACAGTGTACCCAAGGCAACAGCCCGTGAGTGAACATTTTCACACAGACATGGATTCTAACGTAACCTCCAAATTATTGGAGTGAAATGTAAAGCAGCTATCCATAAGTTGTGCCTCGATTCGCTTTGAGTGGGAAACGCATATGTCGGTGTCGTTACCGTTTAAGTATAGTATTTTCATAGTTAGTGGGCACTTATCTCATTTGCAAGTGACGGCAAGTCAAAGTCCACACATAGTCAGTCTTCCATGACGCCACTGTCTTCCACAACGTGTGATACGGAGCTGTCTGTCAGCTCGAGGCCATGAGGATCAGACGATGCACGCGCTGTTGGTGGGCGTTTCTTTTGTCCGCGCCTGCACACGACGACCCTCGTGCGCCATGTTGCAGCAACTTGTGCGCCAATTGTTTTGGTTCTCCGGGTCCTAGCTGATGGCGACAACCGGAGAACACACGGCGAAGGAAGCTCCAAGCCACCTTCCGAGACTTCCACGGTTGACCCTGCCTAATCTGTGAGTGATCCCAACCGGTTGACTTGTTGACTTTGTTGAATTCTCTTGACATGAATGGGTGCAGTGGTAATGTTACCAGCTCAGTGGATTTCGTAAGTTAGTATTATCCAGGAATCAATTGTTGGATTTTTTAAGTACAAAAAGCTCATAATTTAAGTCATCTTTTATAGCTGAGTGTTCATTTTCTAGGGTCTACATTTTATAGATGTCACATCGAAAAGAATCGTACTTATCTAAAATTATTAAATAAAGTTTAATTATAAAATAAATTACAGGCCCCTAGACTAATTTA
The DNA here is from genome assembly GCA_031894775.1 of Chloris gayana. Classification (NCBI taxonomy): domain Eukaryota; kingdom Viridiplantae; phylum Streptophyta; class Magnoliopsida; order Poales; family Poaceae; genus Chloris; species Chloris gayana. The sequence continues at coordinate 785,362 of JAUNZO010005157.1, forward strand.
CGAGACGAATCTAATGAGATTAATTAGATCGTGATTAGAAGACGATTACTTGTAGCATCACTTTAGCAAAACGTAGATTGATTAAGTTCATTAGATTCATCTCAAAAATTAGTACCAATCTATCAAAAGGGTTTTGTTATTAAATTAATCGAAATATTTATAAATAGTAAGATTCTCTTTGATGTGACAATGCTAAATTTTAGAGAGCAGGAAACGAACGGGCCAATATCATCTTTTGGTTAAGACACTACAGTGCCTCTTATGCGCTTTCCAACGGAGTGGAGTGAATCCAGCCTGACAGTTGGTACATGGAACAAAAAAGAAAAGAGAGCTAAGGCCCCGTTCGTTTCCACCCTCTAAAATTTATATACTTGTCACATCAAAGAGAATCTTACTATTTAGTAGTACTTTTTATTAATTTAATAACAAAACATATGTCGCGACCCCCTCTAATTTGCGAGACGAATCTAATGATCCTAATTAATCTATGTTTTGCTACGGTGATGCTACAGATAAACATCTTCTAATAACACCATAATTACCCTCGTTGGATTCGTCTCGTGAATTAGATAGGGGGTCTGTAATTAGTTTCGAGATTAGACTTTATTTAGTACTCCAAAATAATAAAATTCTCTTTGATTTGACCCTCTAAAAATTATATAGCTGGAAACGAACAGTGCCTAAGAAAACCGGATAAGGAGCAACTTGCAGTGCTAATTGCTGCTGTCCTCACTCCTGACTCCTGAGTGGTCATCTAAGTACGTACTCTCTCTGTTTCAAATTATAAGACGTTTTTGACTTTCAAACTTCACGTTTGACGTTTGACCGTTCAGTCTTATTCAAAAAATTTATGCATGTGTTATTAATTTGATTATAATTTGTTTTATCATTAAAGATATTTTGTAAATAACTTATTTATTTGTATATTTGTATAAAATTTTTGAATAAGACGAGCGGTCAAACGTAATCTCGAGAAAGTCAAAAACGTCTTATAATTTGAAACGGAGGAGTAATTTACTCCGCGTATACATATGCTGACTCGATTCCTGAATCCCCTGATTTCCAGTTCCCACGACGCGCACGATGGGTCCCCATCCCCACATCCGGGTCCTGGCCGCCGGTGCCATCCTCGCCGTCGTCCTGCTCGCGCCCGGCGTCGCGAGCTACCCGTGGACGTTCTGCGGCACGGCCGTCTTCGGCGCCAACAGCACATACCAGGCCAACCTGAACGCCCTCGCCGGCACGCTGCCCGGGAACGCCAGCACGTCCCCGAGCAAGCTCTTCGCCAACTACAGCGCCGGCGCCGCCCCGGACCGGGTGTGGGCCGCGGGGCTGTGCCGCGGCGACGTGAACGCCACCAACTGCCGCGCCTGCCTCACCCAGGCCTTCCGCGACCTGCCCAACAGCTGCTCCTTGAGCAAGGGCGCCACCATCTACTACGACCCCTGCATGCTCCGCTACTCCGGCGTGCGCGTGCTCTCCGCCGCGGACACCGACGACTCGGCCCTCTCGCACGTCATCACCTCCGGCTACAACGTCACCTCCGACGAGGCCCAGTTCAACCGCGTCGTGCGCGACCTCGTCAACGCCACCGCGGAACACGCCGCGCTCAACTCCTCGACGAGGTTCGCCACCGGGGAGGCCGGGTTCAGCGCGCAGATCCCCAAGGTGTACGCCGTGGCGCAGTGCACGCCGGACAAGACGCCCGCGGAGTGCCGGAGGTGCCTCGCCGGGAGAATCGAGAAGAACCTGCCGGATTTCGAGAATGGTATCTCAGGCAGGCTGGTTTTGCTGAGCTGCAACTTCAGGTACGACACCGCGCCCTTCTTCAACGGACCGGCGATGGTGCAGCTGCCGTCACCGTTCCCCCGGCGCCAGCGCCGGCGCCGGCGCCGACCGTGCAGCCGACGGTTAATCCGCGGCCGCTGGCCGGAGCAGGGGACCTAAGGGGAGGACGGAAGTACAATGTCCCGATACTGGTTCCTGCGGTTCTGCTGCCTGTTCTGGCAGCCCTGAACCTTGCCATCTGCCTCTGCCTCTGCCTCTGGAGGCGGCGCCGGCGGCAAACAGTTGCCCAAGTGAAGAGCAAGCCATGTAAGTCGTTGACGATTTCTCCGATTTCGCAGCACGAAACGATTCTTATTAGAGCAGTGACCTGAACAGTCCAGTTCTTACTTGAACTTGAACAGATCCCAAGTACTCTGACGAAACAGAGGACACCGAAGTGGTGGATTCCATGTTGATGGACGTCTCCACCTTGCGGACGGCGACCGGGGATTTCGACGAGAGCAACAAGCTCGGCGAAGGCGGGTTCGGTGCCGTGTACAAGGTACTATTCCGACATTTTTTTATTTATCTTTGTCCCCGGCCAGTTCAACCGACGACAGCAACAGGTCACCACCGGAGAGAGTACTACTGAACAAGCAGTTACTTAAGCTTCAATTTGTGAACCCGAGAGAAAAATTACACATGAATCATGGCGTGCGTGGCTTTGATTTGTTCAGGGCGTCCTCCCGGACGGCGAGGAGATAGCGGTGAAGCGGCTGTCGCATAGCTCAATGGAGGGCGACAAGGAGCTGAAGAACGAGTTCGCGCTGGTGGCCAAGCTGAAGCACAAGAATCTGGTCAGGCTCGTCGGCGTCTGCCTGGAGCAGAAGGAGCGGCTGCTCGTCTACGAGTACGTCCCCAACCGGAGCCTCGACCTCATCCTCTTCGGTTTCGATGAAAATCAGGAGAGACGCGAGCGGCTGGACTGGGAGCAGAGGTACCGGATCATCAACGGCGTCGCTCGGGGCCTGCAGTACCTCCACGAGGACTCGCAGCTCAAAGTCGTCCACCGCGATCTCAAGGCCAGCAACATTTTACTGGATGCCAACATGAACCCCAAGATCTCCGATTTTGGCCTTGCCAGGATCTTCCAGCGGGACCAGACGCAGGCCGTCACCAGCCAAGTCGTCGGAACCTAGTGAGTGCCAAAATCCTCTGTTTCTGCTTCAGCTTATATCATAGGTAGGCAAAGCTGATCGGAATTTTGGTTTCAGTGGGTACATGGCGCCGGAGTACGCGATGCAGGGGAACTACTCGGTGAAGTCGGACGTGTTCAGCTTCGGCGTCATCGTGCTGGAGATCGTCACGGGGAGGAACAACAACGACTGCTACGAGTCCAAACTGACCGGAGACCTCTTGACCACGGTCAGTGCACAGACTGAACACCTCAATCACACCATTGTTGTTGCGACGCAGTTTTGATTCGTGGCTACAAACCCAACGTGCAGGTGTGGGAGCACTGGGAGGCCGGAACCGTGATGGAGCTGGTGGACCCGTCCATGAACGGCAGCTTCCCGGAGGGTGACTTGGTGAGGTGCTTCCGCATTGGCCTCCTCTGCGTGCAGGGTGACCCGGTGGCCCGGCCGGAGATGCCGTCGGTCGTCACGATGCTCGGCAGCGACACGGTGGCCCTGCAGGCCCCGTCCAAGCCGGCCTTCTTCGCCAGGAAAGAGGGGCCCAACACGGCCGTATCGACAGTGTCGCTGCAGGGTTAGCCACGGGAGTCCGGGACAAGTTTCTACTGATAGTACAGTGCAAAACTGGAAATGGGATGATCCCAAATTCCCAATGAAGTGGCTCTACGGGTGTACGTATGTATTAGTCGCAAAAGAATCACAAGTGACAAGTCTGTGCGCGAGAAGAATTTGCCGTTTTTCGGTCACATGTATCAATCAACCCTTGTCAGAAAAAGTGTGGCCCAATTTTGATCATTAATGATAATATGTTTCTAAATTCCAGGTCAATTTTAAACAGAAGCAATATTTCTAAGAAACGATGCTCCATTTACAAATCCCAAATTTATTATCCCTTGGTTCTAAAATTGTCCTCGCCATTGACTTTTTTTTTCATTACGTTTCACCACTCCTATTATTTAAAATATTATTTCAATTATTCAAAATTATAGGTTATATTTTAAGTTTTTCAATGAAATATATGATTTTTTAATAAGACAAGTGTATCAAACATAATGAAAAAAAGTCAACAATGACAATAATTTTGGAACGGAGTAATAAGATTTATGTAACTGTTTCTGAGAAAACTATATTGTCAATAGTTTTGGACTTGTCTATAGATATTTCTTTTCCTTTAACAACATCAACCATGGTTTACCATTTTTTTTGTTGAAATTGGAAAGTTAAATGTTCTTTACGAAAATTGCACGGCGTACCTATAGGATTGTGGAGGAAGGCTCCAAAAATAGTTTTGCCAATAGCATTTTTTGCACGCTCAATTTGAGTATTCACACTCAATTTGAGTATTCACAGATAGGACACTTCGTAACATATGCATTCGATCGAGCAGATAACTAATTTTTGACCAGGCCAATTTGACCTCTAAATCCCCAAGGCCTTTTACAGTGCTCTGTGATACATGTGACCTCAAAGTATTATGCATCAAATCCAGCCATCAGTTAGAATGGGTAGTACCGTAATTAGTTCCTAACAAAAGTCTAACTAAAAGTGGTCCCTTCCATCCAAATCCAACCTAGCCATCGTCTTCGACGCAGCGCTCCTGCGAGACATGGTCATGGGGTGAAGGAGCATGGGCTGCCATCCGCTCACTAGTCAGTTGCGCCGCCATTGTCATCGTCGATTGAGGAACCCTAGCCGCCGCGCCGCCACGTAACGCTAACGCCAGCAGGAACTACCGCTGCCTCGTGCTAAGGGAACTGCCGCTGCTGCAGCTTAGGTGAATTTAGTCCATTTTTTCACTTTTGCCCTTAGGAAACATTAAATTTTATACTATAATATCCTTTGATACTTATGATACCCTTTCATGATACTTATGATTACTAGTCAATCAACCCGTGCACTTGCACGGGCAAGCAACTTAAAAAGATTGAAAGCTTTGAAGTGAATTGTCCTTTGTTGCATCAACTAAAGTTTTTGGTGCGATTGATTGATGGTAGTAGCTTAATAGAACATCCTTATAAAATTAAATTATAAACTCAACGTTCTCAATCTTGAACATCTGATAGAACCATATAATATACTGTTATTTATCTGGATGTTTATATACTTTCAAAGTTGAGACCTACGAACAGAATATATTATTATGGTAATTTTATAACTTGACCCCAACATATGTTTTTCTACCCTCTTTCCCTGTCCCCGTTCGTATTCTTAGCTTTTAAATAGTTGTGTTTGAAATCCGCACCTATGCTTCATGTGTTTGATGAGTTTTTGTCATCCTATTTTCTTTCGTGGTACTATCTAATGAAGCCATATAGGCAACTATCAAGCAATTGTAGGAAGGTGTGAACATGCTAAAGAACTTAATTACGTACCTTGTACATCCCGCCAAGTTAATGCTTGTTGTATGGTCTCGGCGATGTCGGCCTCGCACATCAAACATACACAGCCTGCATGTGGTACCTATCATCTGTTCCGTATAATAATGCATGGTTTGCACTGTGTGAATCTTCTAAAAGCTTTTTTAGCTGCTGATTGTCAGCAGCTTGGTTTACCTCCATCGTGAGACCTTGGCATACGATCAACCGATTGACGGTATAGTACTGTAAAACCTCCTCCGTTCGGCTATTGAGTTTGAGTATGGTCACCAGAAAAGAAATCGTCAGGCGGAAGGGCCGCGCCATAGGAAAAGTTGATTGCCGCCGACCATGAGCCCCCATTGGAGCTGCATCTACCCAAGAGCAATCCGTCGTGTATGCAAAATAGATATTTTTTTTACTGGAATATTCGATCCTTGTACCTTCTGTGTATAGATATAGAAAGTTTCTATCCGGCTGGAGTTTGGCAACATATACTTAAATATTTGAAAGGAATCCACTGGAAACAAAGAAAGAAAATCAGGAAAGAGAGTTAGCTGACTATACGGGTTATTACTCCTTTGGGTGTTTCCAACGTGGGAATTGCTTGTATGCTTAACCATTATCTATTGTCAGGATTTGTTGATAGTCTTAGGGTCCCTTTGGCACAGCTTATGCAACAGCTTTAGCTTTGGATTATGGTTCAAGCTGTACCAAAGAGCTTATTTGTATAAGTGATTATGGGTAGAAGCTACCATGAGCTGTTTTCATTTTTGTACTAGGATGGTGAAGCTGGAAATAGCAGCTTTTCACGAGCTCACACTCACAACTTTGTTTACGAACAGATAGGATAAGCCAAACGATTTGACTGCATAACCTGCATAAGCTGAAATAAGTCGGATAAGCTGTTTTGACCCATAATCTAGAGCTGAAGCTGTTTTTTCCATGAGCTGAAGCTCTACCAAAGGGACCCTTAATTGATGGTCAGATCTTTTGCTTTTTTGTGAGAATTTTTAGGATTTTCTTTCGATTAATGTGAAGGCCACAAAAGGAGCCTCCAATTAGTATATATAAGACTAGTGAGAATTAAAAGTATCATAATGATTATCTAAGTCCTTGGATTAAAAAACAAACGATAGGCATTCAATTGGGAGTACTGTAAAAGAGCTCAAAATCCCCGGACGCACTCCATGGACAAACTCTATATATGATCTGTCCCTGCAAAACTAAAAAAAAAAAAAAAAACAAAGTAGCGTCTATCTAGGGCACGGCTCCGTAAATGTAAGCCCATTAATAGAGATGTCCTCTTCCAAAATGCAGGGCTCTTCGGCAAAGCAAAATGCAGGCTTCTTGGGTGCCTGGAGCTCCATACTATCCCTGGTTAACATGAACACGACAGTTGATATGTCAGGCCTATCGTCAGGGTACACTTGAGCGCACATTAGACCGACATGGATGCATCGCAGGGCCTGGCTTCGACCGTATTCATCTAACGATTGGTCCAACATCTGTGATATCGACTTTCTCGTCCAGTGACGCCAGACCTACCACAAGGTCATCCAAACCAGGTTAATTCTTGGCTGAAAAGGACATACAGAGTGGAGTGAGCAAGGCACCAGCACTTACATCGGTCAGGAGATTCACGGTGTTATGATCGTTGTTGTAGCTGCAGTTGCTCCTCCTTGTCACGATCTCCAGGATCAACACTCCGAGGCTGAAGATGTCGATCTTGAGAGACACGTGCCCGTGCATCGCATACTCCGGTGGCATGTAGCCTCTGCAAGGGATTGGGGACATATATCAGTTAGCAATGTCTGGAGAGGCCTGCGTTTAACACAGCACACCATGCTAATTCATGTTACACGAGCTTGGCTTACAATGTCCCGGCCCTTTTGGCTGTCTGAGTACGGGTCTGGCCTTCTCTTAGCAGCCTCGCCAACCCAAAGTCCGCGATCTTTGGTTCCATGTCGTCATCGAGAAGAATATTACTAGCCTTCAGATCTCGGTGGATGATCCTCATGTTTGAGTCCTCATGGAGATACAATATCCCTTTCGCAATTCCAAGAATGATGTTGTACTGTTGCTCCCAGTGGAGAGCGTTTCCTGTACTTTTATCTGTGGTGACCAAATGTTCAGCTTATATTTTACCGGTAGGTTTCATACAGTCAGTATTCAATACAGCATAACACTCCAGTGATAAAGTTCAGAAAGGAAGATGCAAGCTATCTCTGCAGTATTATATACATCACCTATTTTTATTAATTTGTTTTCCAAAGATTTTTAATCCAACATAATGGAAAAGTTTTTTTTAGCCAGATGATACTTCTGCACAAAGAGCCAGTGATTCTTTCTTCTTTTGATTGTCATACTTTGAATAATCAGTGAAGATCCCACAACAGTCTCATATAGTGCCGCTATATATATATATTGTTATCAACAGCACTCACGCATAGAGCAATAAAACATACCTTTCAGATTCATAGAAAACAATAGATACAGAGCACTGGAATATTTGTTTCAGCAGAGAAGTCCGGATTTGTAACTGAAGAAGTGAATGAAGAGAAAAATACCGAATAGAATGCTGTCGAGGCTCCCATTCTTGATGTATTCATAGACCAGCAGCATATCATTCTGATGTGGGCAATATCCCAGTAACCTAACAAGGTTCTTGTGCTGAAGCTCTACCAGTACCTCCACTTCATTTTTCAGTTGATCCACTGCATCCCCCTTTCTTCCTGAAAGTGTCTTCACTGCTATTTCTTGGCCGTCAGAGAGTGTTCCCTGAGACAGGTACAAAATATCAGTCGGATAGGGCACACTATTCTATAATTTCTTTTCCTGTGTTTTTTTTTCTGGATTTCTTACCTTGTATACGGTACCGAATCCACCTTCTCCAAGCTTATTCTCCTCTGAGAAGTTTTCAGTCGCCTCTTGCAATGTGAACAAATCGAATACCGAGCATTGCGCATTTGCTATCTTCTTCAGTGCTGGTGTCACATGAAAAGAGTAGATGAGCAAAAAAAATCAAATTAATCAGGGACGGTGAAGAGATCGCATTGCAACTCACGGTGATCGTTCTCTGTCCCCTGGATCATTCGTCCCCTGAACCGGAAGCGGAGGAAGAGAAAAATTGAAAGAATCAACATTAACACAACTGAAGCAGCGATGCCTGCCGATATTCCAGCAATCCGATTTGTCCCTGCATACGCAGAAAACAACTTTGATTTTGTGGATTTTGACAGTGTTTGAGGCAACTGAAACATGTTGAGAGGAGTGGACTACCTGTTCTGGACTGTGGAGTAGTTGGGGAAGGCGCGGGTACTGGTTCCGGCGGCGCGGCAAGCTGCAGCATTGCCCGGCCTTCGTAGACAGGCGACACGCTGTACCGGAGCATGCACCACACCGCCGCAGCGTCGTTTGACTGGGGCCGCCCGCTCATGTGCCGCGCCATCGTCTCCCCTTGGAGGATTCCCAGGCAGCCCCGGCACTGGTCCGGCGACAGGTCCGGCGTGCACTGCGCGAGCCCGTAGATCTTGGGGCTGAATGCCATCTCCGCTGTGGCGAAGAACTTCCTCGTCGAATTGGTCGCCGCAACAGCGCTGTTGACCAGGTCTGTGTAGATGGCCGCCACGGCGGCGGTGAACCAGGCATCCGACGCGTCGACGCTCCCGACGGCCGTTTCGACCTGAACTCTGCAATTTTGCAATTTCGCAGATTTCTAAGAAGCGCCGCACAGGATGGATGCACGAAATTCGTAAGAAGCGCAGCTCAAAGTCTCAAACTCGACGAAATTGATGCACGAAAAGACGAAACTCTGGAGCTGATAACACATACACCAGTTCCGAGATGATCCACCGGTCCTGGTTGAGGAAGTCGAGGAACTGCCTGCCGGCGAAGCGGAGGTGGCATCCGTCGCGGAAGACACTGACGCCCTTGTCCAGTGGGCAGGCCTGCTGCGCGTTACGGAACGCCTCCGTGAGGCAGGCGGCGCAGGTGGACCTGTTCGTGTCGCCGCGGCACAGGGCCATCGCGTTGACCTGGTCCGGCGCCGTGCCGACAGTGGTGGTGGCGAAGCCCGCCGGCGAGGCGGAGGCGTTGTCGGGGAGAGACGCGGCGAGGATGTTCAGGTTCGCTTGGAACGTGCTGTTGGCGGTGTAGGGGTTGCCGTCGCATGCAGTGTCCGTGATTGCCTGTCCCGGCGGCAGCCGCAGCAGCAGCGCGAGGGCGGCGACGGCGACGGCGACGGCACGGAGGCCGGCAGCCATCGCCAGCGGCAGTAAGGAAGGCGCCTCACTTTTTCTACGACACGGCTAGGCAACAAAGGAGGCAAGGAGTGTAAAGCGATGGCGCTTGGCCGACGCGCCACTTGCCATTCTTGGCATTATTTTAGTCATCACACCGTGGAAACCGGGATAAGTCATTCAATAGCATTCCGAGCAAACACCCTCTTGACGAAGACCGGAATACGTCAATGAGACACCACCCTTATCCGCCACAATCATTTTCATCCTCCATTTAATTCCCTTTTATTTTTAGGCCCAGCCCAAATATACAAGTTGTCAGAGCCTAGTGAGTACCACGAAACTCTGTTTCAGGTTCCGCTTACCATGAGGAAGCAAAGCTTGTTGGACCTTTGGTGAAATTCTCATTCAGTGCGCAGTTTGTGTGACTACAAACAGCATAATTTTTTATTTTCAATACAAAGACCGGTAACCGATGAAATTTTCAGGGGATGTCCAATTTTTTTTGCTAAAAACCGAAGTTGGGTACTGTAGCTTTTCATATTCAGTTTCTTTGGCTTCCGCTTGATTGGTGAAAACGAAAACTGGTATTGTACCGGTTTTTGTTAACCTTGATTATGACAAGAGGATGTGACTTAATAATGGACCACGTGATATGATTTTTTTTATTTCTTAATCAACGGTCAAAAGTTATGTGTTTTAAATTTTTTTCTAGATTAATTCTGGTTAATGTGGCAGTAAAGAACCTTCAATTAGTAAATATAATATAAGATTATTAACTAACTTAAATTATATTTTTATTAATATCATCATTATTTAGATCTACAAAACTAGTTTTGAAAAGATTATATTAGAGCATCTCTAAGAGCTCCCAAAATTTTGCTCCTCAAAAATTGGGAGCATACCAAAAAATAATGGAGTCAAATTTTCGCTTCTCCTCCAACAATTCCTCTAAAACTGCACTAAAATTATTTTAAATTAGGCCAAGTAAACAAGATTATTTTTAATTAGGTTACCCATTAGTGTGACCCTAATTTCTGTCGGGCCCGATTACTCACGGCGGCTCACCGGCGTGGCCATCGTACTCCTCCATTCATGTGCCTTGTCCTAACGACATGAGATTCAGAATGGAGTATGTGATTACCGCCGCCAAATCGTTGACTTGGTCTGCATTGTTGCGGGTTGCTGAAGTCTACATGAGCACGTGGTCTTCGACGAGCGTTTCAGCACCATGTATGCACACCACTCTTCGTCACAATAACAATCATCCGGACGCAATAATACAAGAAAATATATGTAGGCGTATAGTGTTCCTGCAATTCTAGTCCATATCGACTCGAAATCCTACTCTATTTCTTGATCTTTCAGGATAAAGAAGTTCTGGAATACATCCTTGTGACCAAAGGAATAGGCATTGGGCATATTCTTGAGCTGATAGCTCGTAGATTCCACTGCTCATCAGCATTTTGGCGTATGTGAAGGCCTTTGCTCGCGGCACGCGTTTTATGGGCAACGTGCTCGTGCAGGAATCGTCCGTGTCGACGCAGCAATTCGACTTCCCTAACCCCGCTCGTAACCCACCTCCTCGACCAGTGGTTGGGCCTCAAATGGGTCTGCTCCTAACCCACCGCATCACGCCTTGCACCTTGTTGCGGCGCCCCTCCGTCTAGGGGTCGCTTCCCTCGTGGGCCGTGGGCAACAACCTATACGGCTGGCGAGCTTAGCCCGTGCGTCATCCTCGATTCGTTTCGCCCTCCATCACCAACGCGAGAGCTTTGGGGAATGGTGGAGTGGCAGCGGAGCGCCGAGAAGAGTTGGATGTGGACATGGGTGCCAAGGACCCATAGACTGGGTACGACATCCTCCCCAGTATCGGAGCCGGGCCCGGCCATGGCTCGAATGTGCACTTCAGCGAGGAGGCTCACAGTGTCACTGTCGATGCAAGTAGTTGCACTGGGCTTCGACCTCGCCGGAGACCGGCCGCCGCTGTGGTGCAGCGTCGGCTACAGCGCAGAAGAGAGATGGAGCCAAGAAAGAGTGCGAGGCATGCCAGAGGCAAAGCCAGTGACCTCATGGTAGTTTAGAGAGAGAGAGAGAGAGAGAGAGAGAGAGAGAGAGAGGGGCGCTGAGGAAGGCGAGACGAGACCGTGGCTGGATAGGAGTGTACCGGGTGTGGTGGGCAAGGTTCCACGTGTTTGAGATATGTTTCACACAAAGCCCCTTCCTTTTGATCATATTTCAACACATGAATAATCAATTCAGCTTGAAGATGCACCTAGGATCCCCCAGTGAGTTTTGGTGAATAATGACAAATGATTAAGTATGACAGGTTTTGATGTTAACAAGAATCATGTGCAAGGTTGTTGGCTCCTCAAAAATAAAAGAAAAAGGAAAGACTCAAAAGGATGATCAAGTATAGTTTTAATCTTTTTGAGTCTAGAAAAACCGTACTACTATCAAGAGGGGTGAATCGATCTTGTATGAAAGGGAATTGAAATGCTCAAGTTACCTATAAGCCTTGGTGAAATCCAAATCCAAACAAAGACAAAAGAGAAGTCATAAGTGACCAAACCGAGTCGCTAACGGAACTTCAGTGAGCAAGTGACGGAAGTTCCATCGACCATAGACGCAGAGCCAAATGACTCGCGATCGACGGAATATCCGTGACTTAATCACGGAAGTTTCGTCGACGCCTTCTCTTACACTCTCAACGGCTCTTTTTGTGAATCATCTATAAATAGACCTCTCTCACTCCCGGAGAAAGGTTGGAGACCCCATTTGAAATCCTAGAAATCGCCACAAGCTCTCCTGCTTTTTTCCACCTCTCAATCTTGAGATCCCAATCCATTGAAAAGGAAACTAAACCAACCAAAGCTTCTAAGATTCAATCCCACACTTGAGCATCTTGATTTCCTCACACACAAACTTTCATTCACTTGTTACTCTTGGGATTTGTCCCCTAGACGGAGGTGCCGTCCTTGAGCTCCTAATTTGTGGTGAGACTTGGAAACATTTGTGAAGGCGTGATTCACCTCCGGAAAGAAAAGAATCAAGAGGAAGAAGGAAACCCAAGTTTGACCTTTGTGGTTGTTTGGTGAGGATTAGGGTTGAGAGAGATCCGACTCTTTGTGAGCCCCTCAACGGAGAGGTAGGAACTTCTTTGTGAAGGGTCCGAACTCCGGTGAAAAATCTCCATATCTCTCTTGTTCTTGTTCGTGTTCTTGCTCTTGTTTGAGTTCTTGCTATCTTTGCCCAATCTACTCGTGTGGTGCTTTGTTTGTCAATTCCTGCAGGATGTAAGCGATTCATTGAGCGTGCAATACTTCTATTCAAACGAGTTTTCATTTCTCGTCGTCAATTTCCGCTATTCGTTTATAGATTTGGAAACTCGAGGAAGCCTCCGTGTCTCACTAAAATTCCGTATTGATGGAAGTTTCGTCAGTGCTGATCAGCTTGTTTTTAAGTATTGTAATTTTTAGGAATTGCCTATTCACCCCCTGCCCCCTCCCTGCCCCCTCTAGACAACTTTTACAGACTACTCCTCTCGTTATAAAATGTAAGCATTTATTGACTTTTCAGAATTGTGTTGATTTATAAAAAATAAAAAATATTGTTTATCTTATTATTTTTTGATTTATTGTTTAATATATTTTAATGTAATGTATTTATTTTTGTATTTTTATATTTTATTTAAATAAGACAAACGGTCAAACACAATTCTGAAAAATTAATAAATACTTACATTTTAGAACGGATATAGTAACAATTATACAAAGTGATTCTTAAATTTTTCTTCATTTATCCTGTTAATGATTTGTAGGAAATAAGTTAGTCACGTATAATTTATTGAAACCTAACGAGCGCGGAGCGCGCCAGCTTATCTAGTATTAATAAACACATCGGTCCACTATAGCTGGTAGTCGATTCTAGCTGGTAGTCGATTCTAGCTGGTAATCGAATGAAGGTACAGTAACAGAATTGGTGCCTGTTGGGGACAACACGACAACAACTATTGCCATGGATCTGCTGCCAACAGACGAGTAAAAGCGGAGGATCAGCAGGGACCGGCGGCGGTGATGGCCATGGCGGAACCATTTCGTGTTGGGGATGGGCGAGGCAGCGAAGATTAGTGATGGAGATTTTTTTTGGAGCAGATTGCGATGGAGCAGTTACGGACCTGTGGTATTTCGTTTTCTTTTGCAACGTAAGTGGACAACGGATTTTATGATCAAATTTGGCATTTAAATGTCCTGTTAGGAGTTTCCAGGGCATTGCTAGCTAGAACTGATGGAGGGTCCAAAAATAGTTTTGTCAACAGAGCATTTGTTGTATGCTTCAATTTTGGTATTCACAAATATGACACACTTCACCAATACATTCATTAATTGTTGGACTAAGTAATAATTCGACCTAGACGCATTCCATTTACTTGGTATTCACAAACTCTAGGATCTATCTAGGGTATGGATCGGTAAATGTAAGCCCATTCACAGATATGTCCTGTTCCAAAATGAAACTAGACCTGTCCGACTGTGAAGCTGAAGGTGATCCTCCGAAGAAGAATGCAGGCTCCTGTGGCGCCTGGAGCTCCATACCGTCCCTGGTTAACATGAGCACGACGGCTGATATGTCAGGCCTAACATCAGGGTCCACCTGTACACACAGTAGTCCAACGTGGATGCATCGCAACGCTTGGCCTTGACTGTAGCCATCCAGAGACTGGTCCAACATCTGTGATATCGATCCTCTCGTCCAGTGATGCCAGACCTGTTACAAGTACATTCAATACTAGGGTTAAATGTTTGCTTAAAAGAACATGCAAGGGAATGCAAAAGACGCCCCGACACTAACATCGCTGAGGAGATTAACAGTGCTATGATTGTCGGAGCTGCAGTTGCTCCTCCTCATCACGATCTCAAGGACCAACACTCCAAAGCTGAAGATGTCGATCTTGGGTGACACGTGCCCGTGCATCGCGTACTCCGGTGGCATGTAACCGCTGCAGAGGATGAAGACCAGATCAGATACCAATGTGCAGAGAGATCTGCGTTCAGAACGACATGCCTTACAATGTCCCGACTCTTCTGCCTGTCTGTGTACGGGTGTGGCCTTCTCTTAACAGCCTCGCCAGCCCAAAATCTGCGATCTTCGGCTCCATGTTGTCATCAAGAAGAATGTTACTGGCCTTTAGATCTCGGTGAATGATCCTCATACTTGAGTCCTCATGAAGATACAATACGCCTTTGGCAATTCCAAGAATGATGTTGTACAGTTGCTCCCAGTGGAGTACGTTTCCTGTACTCTTATCTGTTGTGACCAAATGTTCAGTTAATAGAGTCCGTGAGTTCAATACAACATAAGAATCTAGTGACAAATTTCAGAGAGAGAAGATGCAACATTCTCTTATGACTCTCATGTAGTGTTGTTAGATGCATCATGAAGGACACTCATGGTCATAAAACATGTGGTTCGGATTCGTGAAACATGTAACTGAAGGGAGGAATGGAAATGACAATACCGAATAGAAAGTTGTCTAGGCTCCCATTCTTGATGTATTCATAGACGAGCAGCGTATCATTCTGATGCGGGCAATAGCCTAGTAACCTCACAAGGTTCTTGTGCTGAAGCTCTGCAAGTACCTCCACCTCATTGTGTAGCTGATCCAACGCATGCCCTGTTCTTCCTAAGAGTGTCTTCACTGCAATCTCTTCCCCATCAGAGAGTATCCCCTGAAACAAATATCCATCAGATAAGAGACGATGTTCTGTAATTTCTTATTATGTGTCGTTTTCTCAATTGCTTACCTTGTACACCGTACCGAAACCACCTTCCCCGAGCTTATTCTTCTCAGAGAAGTTTTCAGTCGCCTCTTGCAACGTCGACAAAAGGAAGACCGGGCATTGCGCATTGGCTATCTTCTTCAGTGCTGGTGTCGTATGAGAAGAGAGTAGGTGAGCAGGAAATCAAATCAATCAGGGTCGCAAGAGTATCACATTGCTACTCACGGTGGTCGTTCTCTGTCCCCTTGATCCTTCTTCGCCTGAACCTGAAGCGGAGGAAGAGAAAGACTGAAATAATGAGCGTTAACACAACGGAGCCAGCGACCCCTGCCAGAATTCCAGGATTCCGTTTTGTCCCTGCATCTGCATAGGCACAAACGTTGAATAACAAACTTTTTTATATTTTGATAATATATGACACGAACGGGACAAAAAAAAAAACAATTCAAGGGACAAATGTTTTTGTTTAGCGGAGCGGATCAGTACCTGTTCCGGACTGTGGAGTAGCAGGGGAAAGCGTGGGTGCTGGTTCCGGCGGCGCGGCAAGCTGCAGCATCGCACGGCCCTCGAACACCGGCGCAACGCTGTACCTCAGAAAGCACCACACCACATCAGCGTAGTTCCACTGGGGGCCCCGCTCATGTGCCGCGCCATCGTCTCGTCCCGGAGCATTCCCAGGCAGCTCCGGCACTGAACCGGCGTCAGGTCCGGCGTGCACTGCCCGATGCCATAGATCTTGGGGTTGAAGGCCATCTCCGCGGTGGCGAAGTACTTCCTCGTCGAATTGGTCGCCGCCACCGCGCTGTCGATCAGGGCGCTGTAGGTCGCATTGACGGCGGCGGCGAGCCAGGTATCCGAGACATTGACGCTCTCACCGGCCGTTTCGACTTGCGGACTGCAGGTAACGACGAATTCATAATTAAATTCCCAAGAAGCGCCTCGATCGCAAACGGGACGAAATCGATGCAAAAAAAAGAAGTCGAAGGTCTGGAGAGGATAAGGAAGGATAATATATACGTACACCAGTTCCGGGACGAGCCACTGGTCCTGGTTGAGGAAGTCGAGGAACTGCGTGCCGGCGAAGCGGAGGTGGCAGGCGTCGCTGATGACGGTGACGCCCTTGTCCAGTGGGCAGGCCTGCTGCGCGTTCTGGAACGCCTCCGTGAGGCAGGCGGCGCAGGTGGACGCGTTCGTGTCGCCGCGGCACAGGGCCAGCCCGTTCGCCTGGTCGGGCACCGCGCCGACGGCGGCGGTGGCGAAGCCCGCCGGCGAGTTGGAGGCGTTGGCAGGGAGCGACGTGCCGAGGACTTTCAGGTTCGCCTGGAACGTGCTGTTGGCCGTGTAGGTGGTGTTGTCGCAGACAGGGACCAGCACCGTCGCCTCGCTTGGCGGCGGCTGCGGCAGCAGCAGCAGCGCGAGGGCGGCCACGGCCACGGCGACGGCATGGAAGCCGGCAAGCATCGCCGGCGGCAGGGGAGGGAGGCTCACTTCGCCACGGCTAGAAACCAAGGCGGGCACGCCTGTGTGCGAAGGGAGTATCTGACCCATTGCGACGCCTGGTCGACGTGCCACTTTCCAATCTTGGCGTGATTTTAGTCATCATACCGTGGAAACTGGGGAAAAGTTGTTCTACAGCATGCCTTAGTTGACCATCCAGCAAACATGTCCTCCTCGACGAAGACGTCATCGACACGCTACCTGAGAGCTTGATACCACTTGTATTCTAGCGTCATCACCCCCCCCTCATTTCTTCTTATTTTTATATATTAGGCCCAAATGGCCATGCATAGTTACCATGTTGCCCATCATTTCATCAGTATGGTGCGACATCATTATTTCCACGCTTTTGACTGTAAAATCATCTAAAACATTGGGCAATACCTTTTTTCCTATACCAACAACTTTGCGGGAATACTTTTTTTATTAGAACACGTATATTGGGATCTAGTCAACAGATTAATGTTAGTCCAATTCGAGGTGAAGGAGCAAGAAAAGTAGAGCAGCGGTCTCATGACTCGCGGGGTTCAAGCGACCTACCCCTTCTGATGATCCCCTGCTCTTTAATAACAACTCTTTCAACTTCATCGCCCAAGAGATTCAAAAAGAGAAATTGTGGGGTTAAACCTTTTGCATGAATCACAGACAAAAACATAAAAATGTTGTGTATGAATACATTTACTCGCTCCAGTGCTTGTTTATACAACTTTAGTAGTTGTAGTTTTGTCTCAATAGGTCTAGAAGGCCATATTAGTTATTTACGTGAATAAGGATCAACATATGACCCTTACATTATTTTAAATTGCAGCACATACATTATAAGATTTCTAAATGAAGGGGGAAGGAAAGTGTAAGACGAATGGTATGCATGTGGCCTGTTAAGCAAATTTCGGACGCAAACCGTTAAAACCAATACAACATCTAGTTAATTACATGACCGTTGCATCATGTTAGTGATTGGCTAAACCATTAGCCCATGCTGTTCTTGTTCTAACATGGAGTCCTATCCTATATGCCTGGAAATTGGTATCGAAGTTTTTAAAAAATTGATATCTATATGAGTCTAAAAAAGTTGATATCGAAGTCAAACATGGCCCTATATATCATTTGGAGTTGAGATTATCACACATAAATTAGTTTGTTGCAAATAAATAACTACCAATCCACTAAATTTTGTTGAAAAAATCACCACAATTTACACATGTTTGATTGATTCAACTCACTTTTTATTATGTGGAGCAGTCAATGTTACTCTTATGAAACTTACATAATTTTTCAAAACTAGGATTTTCATGTTTTTTAGGAAATATATATATAAAATATTTTAATTTGAGTTTGAAATTAAAGGTGCCCCCATAAAGTTTGATGTTTAATATATTTTCATAGAAATAAGATGAATTTTAAATATAAAGCCATTCCCAATATTAAACTTATTTAACTTAACTTTTTTCAAATTTATGCGGTGAAAACATATCAAAATACAAAAGAATTGAACATGTGTCGACTTAGTTGGTTTTGCAAAAAATACATGTTGGTAAGGATTTGCAACAAAAACACTTATCGGTGGATATCTAAAATTCGAAGTGAGTTATGTGGTTTTTTTTTATCTTGAGTTATGTGGTGTTTATGGAATTAACCCTTACTTGTTGGACCATCCAGCATATACCAAAATTTTGATTCTTACATTTTTGAACATTGGTATAATTAGACCTAGGCATAAAAACCAAGTTCCAAAGACCGTAACCGGAATAACTGAAATTCCGGGTGTCGGGTAGTACATCGGGTAGGGAAACTAACTAACTAAACTTTTAATTTTAACATCAGATTCTGGAGCAGGGTACCCCAACTACCCAAATACTGAACTGATGAAACACGTAGCTCATCTATACGCTTTGTACCATTTAAATTGAAGTATAATTTAAAGTTATCTTTGGGGCCGTGACTTAAAGAGTTTGTCTCTACAAGTTTGTTACTTTATAAGATAGTAAATAGGTTATCTGTGACTTAAGGAATACTTTGATAAATTTATGATTTTTTTATGAGATTGTCAATGGTAGTTCAGTCATAGCCACTCGCAATAAAAAAAGTTCAGTCATAGCCGAATAGAGAACCTAAACTTTTTGGATACCAAAAAACTCATCACTAGTTTAGACACTGATTTTAGAAAACTGAAGTTTCAAAAAATTGAATTAACTGAACCAAAAGTTTGGGTAGAACCAAATGCCCAAGCCTAGGTATAATCAATACCCGTGCCTGGAATTTTTAAGATGATTGGTGTCTTTATCTTCGTCCACCTTAACTTTTTTTATCCTTCTATATGCTCCTCATTTCTCCTATACAATAAAAATAACCAGTGTGTTACAACCAAAGTGACATTGTATTAGTGACATTGCAGAATATTTATCAGACTAAACATAATTAATGGAGGCTAATAGGACCAGAGAATTTTTAGCAAATTTAAACAAAGTGGTTAATCCTCAGATGCATTCCATGGACTCGGTATTCACAAATTTAGGAATCATCTAGGGTATGGCTCTGTTACTGTAAGCCCATTCACAGAGATGTCCTGTTCCAAAATAAAACTAGACCGGTCATATACGTAGCTGCTTTGCCCATCCGACTGTGAAGCTGAAGGTGACCCCCTCGAGAAGAAGAATGCCGGCTCCTCCGGCGGCTGGAGCTCCATGCCATCCCTTGTTAGCATGAACACAACGGATGATATGTCAGGCCTGTCGTCAGGGTCCACTTGGACGCACAACAGACCGACGTGGATGCACCGCAACGCTTGATTTCGACCGTACCCATCCAGTGATTGGTCCAGCATCTGTGATATCGACCCTCTTATCCAGTGATCCCAGACCTATCACAAGGTCATCCAACAGTGGGTTAATTCTTCTCTGAAAAGGAGATGCAAAGTGAGGTGAACCCAGAACCCGGCTTCGGCACTTACATCACTTAGAAGATTCACGGCGCTATGATCGTCAGAGCTGCTATTGCTTCTCCTCGTTACGATCTCAAGGATCAACACCCCAAAGCTGAAGATGTCGATCTTGGGAGACACACGCCCCTGCATCGCGTACTCCGGTGCCATGTAGCCGCTGCAGAGGATGTGGGAGAGTCAGTTAGCTCAGTTTTTGAAAGAAATGCATTCAGCACACCATGCCAATTCATGTTACACGAGCTTGGCTTACAATGTCCCGACCCTTCTGGCTGTCTGAGTACGGGTGTGGCCTTCTGTTAGTAGCCTGGCTAGCCCAAAGTCTGCAATCTTCGGTTCCATGCCGTCGTCAAGAAGAATGTTATTCAGTTTTAGATCTCGATGGATGATCCTTGTGCTTGAGTCCTCGTGGAGATACAATATCCCCTTGGCAATTCCAAGAATGATGTTGTACTGCAGCTCCCAGTTGACTGCATTTCCCTTACTCTTATCTGTTGACCAAATGTTCAGGTTATATAAGGTGTTGCTCAAAGTTAAATACAGTGCAAAACATCATAATACCTTAGTGACAAAGTTCAGAAAGGAATGCAAACTGTCTCTGCAGTATCATATAAGCTATAGAAATAGATGCAGAGCATTCGAAAATTTTACTCCGGACATGTAATGTAACTGAAGAGATGGACGAAGAGGAAATACCAAATAGGAAGTTGTCGAGGCTCCCGTTCTTGATGTACTCATAGACGAGCATTCTATCATGCTGATGGGAGCAAAAGCCCAGTAGCCTTACAAGGTTCTTGTGCTGAAGCTGTGCCAGCACCTCCACCTCATTATGTAGCTGATCCAACGCATGCCCAGTTCTTCCTAGGAGTGTCTTGACTGCTATCTCTTGCCCATCAGAGAGTATTCCCTGCAATTCAGCGACAAAATATCCTTCAGAGAAGGCATGGTATTCTATAATCTCTTTTCCTGTTGATTTCTCTTGATTGCTCACCTTGTATACTGTACCGAAACCACCTTCTCCAAGCTTATTGCTGTCTGCGAAGTTTTCAGTCGCCTCTTGCAATGTCGGCAGATCGAAGATTGTGTATTGTACTTTCCCCATCTTCTTCAGTGCTGGTGCCAAGTGATGTGACAAGAGTTGTGTAAGGAGGGGAAATCGAATCAATCAGGGTCATGATGATATCACATTGCTAGTGTAGATTGCTACTCACGGTGATGTTTCTTTGCCGCCTTAATCCTCTGCTTCAGACGATGGAATAAAAAGATTGAAAGAATCAATATCACCACAATAGAACTACCTATGCCCGCCAAGATGCCTACTAGAATCTGGTTCCTCCCTGCAGAAACCCAACAGTGAGTTCCAATTAGTACAGCTTCGAACATTGTGAGAAACTTAGGATTCTAGATATAATTTAGATTGAACGGGAACTACATTAAAGCACGGTAACAGGGGGCATCGATTATTTGAGGGTGCTACCTGTTCCTGACTCTGGTGTAGCAGGGGACAGCGTGGGTGCCGGTTCCGGCGGCGCGGCAAGCTGCAGCATCGCCCGTCCTTCGTAGAGCGGCGACACACTGTACCTGAGCAAGCAGCACCACACCCCACCTTCGTTCGACACGGGCCGCCCGGCCATGTGCCGCACCAGCGTCTCGTCCTGGATGTACCCCAGGCAACCCCGGCACTGGTCCGGCGTCAGGTCCGGCGTGCACTGCGCGAGCCCGTAGATCTTGGGGTTGAACGCCATCTCCACGGTGGCGAAGTACTTCCTCGTCGAATTGGTCGCCGCAACAGCGCTGTCGATCAGGGAGGTGAAGATCGCTTTGACGGCGGCGGTGTACCAGGCATCCGAGGCGTCGACGCCCTCTCGGGCCGTGTCGATCCCGGGACTGCAGGTGAAAAGTTCGCAAATTTGTTCGGAACCGCAACAAATCAATGGAGAAAAGTACGAAATCGTGGAATTGATAACACATACACTAGCTCCGAGACGATCCACTGGTCCGGATTGAGGAAGTCGAGGAACTGCCTGCTGGCGAAGCGGATGACGCATTCGTCCCGGATTGCGGTGACGCCCTTGTCCAGTGGGCAGGTCCGCTCCGCGGCCCGGAACGCCTCCGTGAGGCAGGCGGCGCAGGTGGACGCGTTCGTGTCCCCGCGGCAGAGCGCCAGCCCGTTGGCCTGGTCGGGCACCGCGCCGACGGAGGCGGTGGCGAAGCCCGCCGGCGAGGAGGAGGCGTTGCCGGGCAGCGACGCGGCGAGGCGGTCCAGGTTGGCCTGGAACGTGCTGTTGGCCGCGTAGGTGTTGCCGTCGCACATAGGATCCCTTGACACCGCGGCGCGTGCCAGCAGCAGTGCGACCGCGACGACGGCGGCGGCATAGCTGCTGTGGCCGGCACGCATCGCCGCCGCGAGGCAGAGGAGGGGACGGCCTACTTTGTTTGTTTTTTTCTCTATTCGCCACGGCAGAGTTGCTCGCATCGGATTGCAACCACGCTTGTGTGCGTAGGTAGTTGACCGCAGAGGACAGCGTCGGCGGAAGGGCGACGCGCCAGTTGCCGGATTTCGAATTATTTTAAGTCAGCACGCAGAGGAAACCATGGACGGGTCAAGGTCAAAGTGCTCGGCCGGCAGCAGAGTGTACACAAGCACGCATAGCACGCTTCTCTCGAGTTTGTTTACTCGGTACCCAACTGCTCCTGTACTGTACTGTGATGATTAAAAGCGACAACTTGGGACATGCTCGTGTTAGGCGTGTGGACAGTGGACACTAGCCTCTGTGGGGTCGTGACTCAGTTCATTTCTGGTTGCTTTTGTTTGTTGGACCATCCCGTATCAATCAAAACTATGCTGATGCTGATGTTTGGTATATAGACATTACTTTTTTAAAAAATGGAATTAGTTCCAACCTCTACAAAGTGTATACAGCCAAAAATTTATTACATGGTTTCAGCTATGATAATCTATATGTACTTGCTACAGGATTTTTAAGATGCCTGGTTTATGACATTGGTAGTTAACTTTAATTTCTGTCCTCGTTACCTTCACACCTCCTCAATTAGTTTTGCGCCATTCACATGTTATATATATTCTATCTGCAAAATGTGCATTACAATATAATGCTTAATTGCCCATTCTACCATTTTTCAATACTTTTTTCACGTAAATTTGCCAGCACAGTGTTGAAGGCACCGGGGCAGTGTTCTTTTGCTCCTCTTCATTTCTCTTATACTGTGCTATAGCCAAAACATCGTTTTTGTCATGTTCTATAGCTCATAGCAGTAGCTGTGTTATAACCAAAACCACCAAGAAAAGAATATGGGAAAATGTGTTGTGGCCTTGTGGGACACTATACAATTTTGGTTTCGGGCACACGGTAAAGATTAAGATTGTATTTGGGTAAGGCACCGTAAAAGAGTGGTAATTAAAAGCATGACAACTCAAGTAAAAGGTTAACCTGATTATCATTGTGTAAGGATGTAAAATATTGTAAATAGTCTAAGGCCCTGTTCGTTTCCTGCCCTCTAAAATTTAGTCATGTCACATCAAAGAGAATCTTACTATTTATGAATATTTCGATCACTTTAATGACAAAACCCTATTGACAGATTGATGCTAATTTTCGAGATGAATCTAATAAGCTTAATTAATTTAGGTTTTGCTAAAGTGATGTTACGATGAATCGTCTTCTAATCATGACTTAATTAACCTCATTAGATTCGTCTCGTAAATTAGTCTAGGGACCTGTAATTTATTTTATAATTAAATTTTATTTAGTACTCTTAAATAGTAAGATTCTTTTTGATGTGACAGCTATAAAATTTAGACCCCGGAAAACGAACACGCCCTAAAGCTGATAGCCCCTAGACTCGCAAGCTCCGAGCGTTTTGACTAGCGTGGCCGGTATGCGTGCCCGACACATGTATTGTTACTTGGTGTGTCCGCCTACGGCTGTGCCGTGTCCTCCACTAAGGCCGGTCTCAATGGGAGTGTCATGGTAGTGTCATTAGTATTAAATTTGCTGATATTGCATGAGAGAGAAGATATAGAGTGTTATGGGATGAGAGATGAGTATTATCACCATGACCCTCTACCGACACGGTTCTTAAAAATTTCTTTTTGGTAACCGTGCGATGACACTTTCCACCGAGACTGGCCTAAGTCCGCAGGTCGATTACGGTTGTTCGCATTTGCAGTGTGTGTTGGGCTAGCTTTGCTCAACATTGGGCCTCGCTACCCAGTCCACAGCCATGGTTTAGGTGGCCTCTCATTAATCATCCTGTATGTTAGCTGATGGGCGCGGAGCGCTCGCCTCCCTAGTGTAGTTGAAAGAGATTGAAATAATGTCTTTATTAATGAATCAGTTCAATTTTTTATGCTCAGACATTAATAATTTAATAACTTTTAAACTAGTAACTAATATATTTTTTCTATGACAGGCGGGGCTAGAATTCTTTAAGAAAGGTGTTGAAAACGCCACGCACCTGCAAGTATACACACAAACGTCAAACACGTACACATAAGTGTAGACCATGTGCCAAGTGGTCATCCTGTAAACACGACACATGGACGAAGTGAGTGAGAGAGAGAGAGAGAGAGAGAGAGAGAGAGAGGGGCGGTGGGAGAGAGTGGGGAGAGGTCTAGGGTTTTTTACTTATAGATTTAGTGGGCCTTTATTTGTAGGGTTGGAATAGCGGCGGCTCATATTGTGGGCCGTCTTTAAAAAGAGATTTGTCAAGGCGGCCCATGTTGTAAACGGCCGTTAAAAATGACCTTATTTTTAAAAAACGGTCGATAACTTCATCCGCCACTACAAATCAGTTTTTAGGTGAGGATGACAACATGATCCGCCGTTAAAAATCATCCAAAAACTGTAGCGGTGGATCTCCTTTTCTTACGCCGCTACGTAAATCCGTACAACACCGCTACATGCCTTTTTTCTAGTAGTGTATGGAAGAATTGACCTTGCTAACAATAAGATGAAGGCATCAAGCATATATGAGCACAAGAGCCATGTAATTGATTGTTTTTTATACTTAAGGGAGGGATAAACACCCTTGAAAATAAATTATTATTATTATTTTCTATAGAATAACAATTCATTTCTATAGCATTAATTACATCTCGTACACCACATTGGGAGAAATTATATTCATGGTGAAACCATATATTCATCCCGTTGGAACAGAGTTGGACATTCGGGTTGGCTCTACAGCAATTCCCTATTAGTTTAACCTTTTAACCTGAAGTGGAGAAGAAAGCACAAATAGGTTGTCCCACCCAGTATATGAGTGGACCTAAGTCACTTTGGACCTTGTTATGTGACTCATAGGTCAAATAAGAAATAAGAGAAACAAAGCATATGTGGTGAAGATTTTCTTTATTGGAGTGGTCAAGATATATGTGATGTTGCATGGATGTATAACACGGGAACCTCTCCCTGGTCATCTAAACTTAGTCATATGACATAACGAGCAGCTTCGCCTCATTCGCAGTAGTATTATCTAGCTTCAAATATAGTAGAAGTTTGATAAAACTTCAACATTTCTTAAAAGCACAATATAAATGCGCTTATTGTTCATACATGGATCTTTTATTCATGCGGCGCTATTATTGTCTCTTCAGTTCAGGCCCTTGATGGAAGCACGCAGTTTCCCAGTCCTGTAAAACAGTGGAGGAACAAATGAACACCGACACATAAGATATTTGAACAGAAGAAAGTACAATATAAATGAGGCGGAGCAATTTTTAAAATGTATATGGGGCATGGACAGGGGCAGGTGACCGTGTGGATGAACTCACTTGGCTCCTGATAGACGACGGAGGCGGCGCCGGCGAAGTCGCACGTGCCGCTAGCCTTGTTCTTGCGCTGATAGTAGCTGTTGAATGCGTGCGAGGCGTGCGCGGCCTTGGTGTTGGGCTGGTAACATGACGCGCCGGGCTGGATGTCGCTGCAGTCCGCGCCGTTGCCGCAGGCCCAGTCCAGAGCTGCCTGCAGCCGCCCGTCCCCGACCGCCGTGTTCGCCACGCACCAGCTGGTTTGTGCGCTGCACATGTCTATCTCACAATACAGTGGAACAAAGATACACAGTGAGACCAGTAAGGGACTGACTGGAACCAAAAAATACTGAACTCACTTGGTGCCTGGTAGACGATGTATGCGGCGCCGGAGAAGTCACACGTGCCGCTGGCTTTGCCCTTGCGGTGGTAGTAGCTGTTGAACGCATAAGCGGCGTGCGCGGCCTTGGTGTCCGGCAAGAAGCAGGACGCGCCGGGCTGGATGGCGCTGCAGTCCGCGCCGTTGCCGCAGGCCCAGTCCAACGCCGCCTGCAGGCGCTGGTCCCCGACCGCCGCGTTCGCCACGCACCATGATTCCGTCTTCGGGCCGCCGTGGAAGTCGAACGGGTAAATTTTCTGCAAGGTTACCGGGTCGAACAGGCCGAAGTTGGCCTCCATGCTGTCGCTTCCGCCCTTGAGGTTCTCGTTGAAGAGGGCGAACATGAAGACGTCCATGTCGGCGTCAGGGTGGGCCGGTGTGCCGGTGTTGCCGGCCAGCACGCGGTTGATGACGTAGTTGTTGTACGCCTGGGCGTTGGCCACGGTGATGGTGTCGTCCCCATCCCCGTCGGCCAAACGCCTGGCGCGGCCGCCTGGCTTGACCTTTCCTTTCGACGGCCGGCCCGTCTCCGTGATATAGACCTTGACACTTCGTGGGGAAAATCCCAGCTTTGCCATGGCAGCGTAGACGGCGTCGAGCTGAGCATCCAGGAGGCTGGTGTACGACATGCCGTCGGCGGGGACGCCGACCACGTAATTCCCCAAGGCGTATTGGAGGGAGATCGCGGAGTTTTCCAGCTGCGCTATGTGCGGGTAGAGATTGATGGAGAGGAAGGATCCCGTCTGCTGCAGGAACTGGAGCATGGGCCTCATCACCGGCGACGCGAGGTCGTCCCGGAACTTGCCCTTGGACGGCGGGAACGAGTCCGTGACCGCCGTGAACGCGATCGGCGTGGTCACCTTGATGGCGTCGGCGAGGCCCAGCTGCTCCAGCGCTGCGTGCACGTTCCTCATGAGCTGGACGAGCTGCAGGTTCAGGTCGTGCCTCTCGTCGAACACCTCGTTCCCGACGGCCACGGCAGTGATCTTCGTGGCCGGGTAGTGGGCCGCCACGTTTTTCCGCACCCATTCAAGCGCTCTCGCGGGCGTACTGGCCGCGTCGGGCAGGTTCGCGTTGGGCACCATCACCATCACCTTGATGCCGGTGTTCGCCAGCGATGTGACCACTCGCTCGTCGGAGTCGTAGAGCCTCACCTTGGTGATCTTGTTGTCGTTGAACAGCTTCACCACTCTCGACGGGTCCTTCGGCAGGTTGTTGCCGTCCCTGCCGTAGTTCACGCCTATCTCACCCGCCTCTGCAATTCACAACGACACGTCAGCCACGCACCACTCATTATATATGCCAATGAATCATGTATATATATACTCAAAACAATGTATTTTTCTCTTCGCCGTGCGCGATATTAATTGTACCTGCACGGGAGAAGAGGATTAGCGCTGCGCTGAGGAGTGCGACGAGGAAGCGAGCGACTGCCATGGAATGCTGCTCTGCTTTGGACCGATTCAAATGGTGGACACGATGCGTTAATGGGTCAAGTGTGTGACGACGAGCACAGGTTGGGTGGGAATTTATAGCGGAGGAGCTCGAGATGCTGCATGCATGTTGGTGGGTCCCGTGGCGGCGGCTGCTATATGCGAGTTTTTGTTTTTGTTTTTGAAAGATATGCGAGTTGAGTGAGTGCTACCTTTTGTATTCTAACCCACTCACTTCTCGATAGCGGCATGCAACAGAGCGACATGCTATTCTCCAGGAGCGAGTGGAGGACCAAATGCCTAGCTGCAAGTCTGCAAGCACTGACTGCCTCGGTCATGCTCCGGTTGTCCTGTTTTTGCTTGAGTCTGAACTATGTGGACAACCATGGCCAAAATGTGCATGTCTTTGTTTTTATTTTCTTTTGAGAAACTGCAGCCAATTGTTTAATTAGAGTGGTCAATCTGCAGAACTGTTACGCCCTACCACTGGCGCGCAAATTGCATAGTCATGGGTGGATTGAACCCCGCCCAACCCACTTTGGTTGATCGTGGTGCATCCCATCCAGCCCACTCTGTCACTTGCAGCTTATAGAAAAACGCGAGAAATAAACGTAGCATCGGAAATGGGGAATCGGCATGACAAGCGCAATGCCATCAATGATTTGACCTACTCCCTCCAGTTCTGAAAAGAAACTAGTTTAGGACAGGGTTTAGCATACCAAGGCATCATTAATTTACTAAATGTTTCCATGTTTACCCATATTAAATGCAATGGTTACTCTCCATTTAACCATAATGCCTCACATCCTAACTGGTCAGCGTGGCGTGGTTTTACAATGCAGCACCCAGGTTCGATTCCTGGCGTCCGCGCCGCTGTTATTTTGCTTCGTTTTGCAGGGATGTGGGCCAGCTTTGCATGGCGCGCAGCTGCACGTTGTTTGGGTTGGCTCGGCGCCAGCTTTTTTGCTGGGACGCTGTATCGGCGCCAGATTTTTCGCATCAGCGCCAGTTTTTTCGTATCGCGTTTAGGCGTTCGTATTTTCATCGCTGGGAGCCAGGCGCGCTAGTTTTTTTACCGCTGGGAGCCGGGCGTGCTCGTTTTTTCGCCGCTGGGAGCGTTGCGCGCTCATTTTTTTCATTTGACGCACAACACCGTGCCTATTTAAACCGGTTTGACGCCTGGAGCGTGGCTCGGCCGTTCAACTCGCACCAAGAGTACAGGAAGATGGCTCAAGCTTTTAGAGGATTCGATCTCAACCTGGAGCCGGTAGATGATGGTGGTAATTTTTTTGGTTCCTTCCTTGTTTATTCCTTGTTCATTTCTTGGATGCTGGTAAAGTTTTGGTTGTAATAGGAATCGATCCCGACGATTTCAACTTGCCACTCAACGTGCGCGACGGCGTGCGTGGGCAGCGGCGGCGTGCGCGGCGATGGGCGTGGCGCTGGCGTGCACGGCGGCGTGCGTGCGCGGCGGCGGCGTGCCCGTCGACGGCGTCCGCGGCGATGGGCGTGCGCGGCGGCGTGCGGGCACGGCGGCGACGTGCGTGGCGCTGGCGTGCGCGGTGGCGTGCGTGCGTGCGTGCGCGACGCTGGGCGGCGTGCGTGCGTGCGTGCGCGACGGCGGCGTGCCCGACGACGGCGTCCGCGGCGGCGCACAGCGGCGTGCGTACGCGGCAGCGTGGGCGGCAATGCAAGCGCGTGGCTAGGCAGCTGGTTTGGTTCTGTTGTGTTTAAAGGAAAGAGAATGGGGAGGCGAAGGGTGGAGGCACACAGCTCGATAGGCAACGGGAAGGGAGAAAGATTGTAGGGAATTCAATCCACCGTCTGGGAACCAGTGTACTGCAGGGGTAAAAACGTCTAAAGTGGAGATAAAATCCCAGGACTACTTCCTTTGTGAAATTGAAAAATTTGCTACAACTAGTTCCTTTTCGGAACTGGAGGGAGTACCTATTATGAGGTGTTAAAAATGGAGGATAAGGCTATCTCCAACCCAGGATGTATTTGATGCCCTATATCCAAAATAAGTCCCCAAACACCAAAACATGCCTCCAACCGGGGATCCAAATAGGAGATTCATTTTCGGAGGGGTGGAGTCGACGACCAACTTTTAGAGCTCCCACCAGGCGACCGAAACATTCGAGGCAGCGAGAAAAAAAAAAAAAAAGAAAGAGGCGCGAGCGGCTGGCGGCGGCGGCAGCGGCAGCGGCGAGCGGCGCGGGCGCGGCGTGGTCGGCGCGGGAGGCGACGAGAGAGGAGGGCAGCGGGTGCGGGCGTCGTGGACGGCGTCGCGGACGCGGGCGCGGGCGTCGTGGACGGCGTCGCGGACGCGGGCGCGGGCGTCGCGGGCGGCCGCACAGCAGCAGTGGCGTCCGGAGAGGGCGCAGCAGCGTCGATGACCATGCTGTTTGGCAGGTAGGTGCCAACATTTTCCCCTTCTCGATGCTATGGAGGCCTCACGAGCGTGCTCTAGCGGTGAAAGCTGCCGGCGGATGACAGTGATTTTTGGATGAATAGATTGATGTTTCCTATAGTTTTGAGTTGCATGTTAAAATTAGATTTGACATATTCAATGTTTGGTGCTGAAATAACTCAATTCTAATCCTATTTTCAGCACACAACATATCAGACACGAAATTGTGATCCTAGGTTTCATTTGTGACTGGAATACTAGTAATTATCCTAGTCGGATAGAGACAATATTCATCTGCAACTAAGATTCATGCTTGGAGGAGAAAAAAATCCTAAACATCGAGCAAGCCGAGTGGCGACGAAGACGACGAGAGAGACCGCCGTGAGCGGAGCACCGGTCGCAGCTACGGCGAGCGGAAACTGATGTCGGTGCTGCTTTCCCCTGAGACCGTAAAGGGTCATCGGTTGGAGAACGACACCTTTGGGTCATGACCCACTGTTAGCAATGCAACCTATATGCAGCTATGGGTCTCCATAATAGGACTTCCGGGTTGGAGACAGCCTAATACGTGTTTCTACATGTATAGAAATCTTATAAAAATTGCTTATACTTCTTTCGTTAAAGAACAACATCTAGATTCTCTTTCTCTGATAGAAACGCGGGGAAATCAGTTTTCCAATTCTTCTCTTACACATTTAGCTGCTGGTCAGGATTACCTCTAGCATAGTAACAGTGTGCCACCCACGTACGGGTAGATCCGGTGGGATGATTCTTCAGGGTAAATCTAGCAAGTTTCCATGTTGGAGACATTGATGGGTTATTTTTACTCAAAATTTTTCCTCAAGAATAAAGAGGATGGCTTTATCTAGGCTCTTTATGTTGCATATGACTTTCCCAGGAGGAGTTTAACACCCAGTTTCTCATTGAGTTTGCACATATTTGTAGTAAGGAGACTCACCCAATGATCATAGGGAGGATGCTTCAATATTATGAGGAAAAAAGCAATGGGAACTTCCATCATAAATGGCCAAGCCTATTTAATTCTATTTTTGATACTCTTGAACTCAGAGAGATCAAAATTATTAGTCATAAATACACATGGTCTAGTGATATGGACATGCCTATGTTTGAGAAACTAGATTGTGTTCTCACTTCCACTCCTTGGGAAACTAAATATCCCATGGTCACGAGTCAATGCTCGACCGTGGCAAATCTGATCCTCTCTATTGCTAAATTCCAATTCAAATTCGAATTGGGTTGGCTAATTCAGGATGGTTCCTTTGATATGGTTGCCAATATTTGGCATCAAAACCATTAAGGTGTGACAACCATAGAAATATGGCAGAACCCGGTTAGGAACCTATGCCAAATACTTGCGCTATTGGGCCAAGCATACTTCCAAATCCCTTAGAAAGGAAAAGAAACATGTCATTCTATTGATAGATGATGAGCTCCTTAAAAAGGAAGATAACTCCCCTCTCACATCGAATGAGGTGGTACCCAAACACTATCTCAATGAGACTTTCTTACATGCTCGATAACGAAGAACTAAAATGGGACCAACAGGAAAAAGTGAGGGACCTTCTCGAAGGAGATAACAATACTCAATATTTCCATTTAATGTCAGTGGTAAACACAGGAAAACTAGAATATATCAACTTGAGAGAAGAGCAAGCACCATATATACTGGGTGATGCAAACCTGAATTGGTATATCACGGCATACTATAAAGATTTGTTCAGAAAACCATAGGACAATGCTATAACTCTAAACGAAAAAAGATAATGAATATATTGTAGGTCAACGAGATAGAAAATCAACTTCTAATCACCAATTTTGAGATGAAGGAGATCTGATAGGGCATATTTTAGATGGAGCATAAAAAGGCTCCAGGTCCTAATGGCTTCCCTGTTGTATTCTATCATGTTTTTTAGGAAGACATTAAATTCAATTTAATGTCCTTGTTTAGGGACTTCTATGAAGGAAATCTCTTGGTGTATAGTCTCAACTTCATAATAATTATTCCACTTTCGAAGATAGAGAACACATTGAGAAAACAAGATTATTATCCAACCAATTTGTTAAATGTCAGCTTTAAAATACTAACATAAGAACAACTCATGAACAATTATAAACACGGAACTCATAAGTGCAAGATAATTCCATTAAAATAGATCAAAGTCTTACAAAGAAATAAAGGAGTAGAAGGCTCCAATCTTCCTAAGGAACTTGGGAACTCGAGAGCTATTATAAGCCTATTCTCACAGCCTTGAACAACTAGTGGTGGAATGAGGCGAAATGGTGTTGTGTGTTGCCGCCAAAGCTTGGCACCATAGGTGGTTCCTCCGGGGTCGGCTGACCCAGGCGTGGTGCCTTTTGCCTCGGGCCTTAGTCGGTTGCTTTCTATGGGCCTCCTCTTCCCTATGGTATTGGTACCCGTGGATATTTTCCTTGATAAATCTGGTATTTTGGGCCTCCTTGTCAATTTGGCAATTTTGGATATTTTCTAATATTCTCCATTTACCACTTTCCCCCTTGTTCATGCCTCATTTCTTGGTAATTCCACCTGCATCAAATAAACTGCAAGGACTTGTGAAACTACATTATCTTAAACAATATATGCGGTGCTCAACTTAGTTCTTCTTTATTTCCAAGATATTTGACGACTGAATATTATACTTAGTGGTCGTCAACAGCCATGTGAGAATTAAGGTTGACTCCGTTGGCCCCGTCTTTAAAATTAAAAAAATGGCTACCGTCTTTCACCTGTTCCTTTAACCTTGGTGGCTTATATGCTAGTGACTCGCATAGCTACAACCAAAGAGGAAGGCCAGAGTTGTACCTGATATAGTAGATGATGGCCAGTCAATTCTTCAATATGCAAATGACACTATCATCTTTTTGGACCAAAAGATGCAACACGCAAATAATAAGAAGGTTTTGTTGTGTGTTTTCAAAAACAATTTGGGGATAAATATTAATTGCAAGAAAAATTGAAATATTTTGATTTAGAGATTGCAATTCATTTTGAGGGTCACCATACAAACTTCCATTCAAGTACCAAGATATCCCAATGGTACATCGAAACTCAAGAACTGTGAATGGAGAGATGTGATTGAGAGGTTTCCAATGAAACTGAACAAGCAAAAAGTTCAACTTATGTCTGCTAGCAAACCATCAATTCTAATAAACTTTGTCCTCGGCAATTTACCTATTTTCATGATGTCCTTCTTTGAGATACCAGTGGGTGTTTTAAAAAATTGGATACCATGTAATCCAAATTCTATCGGGAAGGAGGAGGAGGAAGGTAAGAAATACCACCTAGCAACATAGGAAATCCTTTGCTAGCCTAAAGATCAAGGAGGTCTTGGAATTACACACCTCCATATAAAAAAGATTTGCCTTTTGAGTAAGTGGGTTTTTAGGCTACTCAACAAAGATCGCATGTGGCAAAGAGTACTAAAAAGCAAATACTCTAACGATGAGCCTCACTCGGATCCATAGGAAACCAAATAATTCTCTTTTTTGGATTGGTCTTCTAAACGTTCGGGATGAAATATTTAAGATGGGTTCATTTCAGGTAAAAGTTTGGACCCAAATAAGGTTTTGGAGAGAAACTTAGGTGGATAATACGCTACTAAGAAACATTTCCCTAATCTCTATAATTTAGCTAGGTGAAAAAAGAATACTACAATTCAGGTGGGTTTCAGAGACTAATCATAAATGAGGAATTGGTCTAAGGCCAGTCTCAATCCAAGTTTCATAGAGGTTTCAAAATCATTAAATAGAATGCCAAATCAGCAAAAATGGTGATGTGACATAAAATTATGAAGAGAGAGAGAGAGTGAGTGAGTGAGAGAGAGAGAGAGCTGAATGCTGTTTTTTTTCTTGGCGGAGCAATCCAATGGTTGAGAATTCGGATTGATGTGGCATGGCTCTTTTTTCACCTTAATGTACGTGTTTTAGAAGTCTGTGTGCAATCAAATGCTCGTTTGTTTTCCTTAGTGGAGTGATCCAATGGTTGAGAATTCTAGAGTGACGTGGCATAAATGTTTTGACAAAAAACACAGATGTTTTAGAAGTATATGGTTTAAACACACAATTCTAAACCAATATATTAGGTACACTTAATTCAAAATTATTCTAAATTTTGTGGATGAAATGAAAATAAAGGTTTCCATATGGTACTCCATTCACAATGAAGATATAGTGGTTTCAGTAACTCTTCCCTACAAATTAAAATATTTCTTTGAATGAAATTGTGGTAAAGTGTAGGCTTGTAAATTAATTTGTGTATCAGGATTTTGGCAACTGGCAACATATATATGGACCATGTAATTTGACAAAAAGTTTGAGAAGGTCATCTAGGCTCTAATCGCAATAAATGTAAATGCTTGACTATGATTTAGCTCTATTTTTTAAATGATACATAATGCAACAATGTATATTTGCGCGAAATTTGAAGTCCTAATGTATTATGAGTATTGAGATAAAAAAAGTTGAAAACAATTGTTAAATGGTCATAATGTGTCCCAGATAAGAAATCACACAATTGTAGTGTGTTACGGACAAATTCAACTTTGTTGATGTGTTAGAGATGAAGCCATATTTTCTCAGTGTGTTACAAACATTTTTTCATATTGGTAAATTATATTCATGGTGAAAGACCCATCATTATAAGGTTAACTTTTAACATGAAGTGGAGAAGAAAGCACAATAGGTTATCCACCCAGTAAAATGAGTGGACAGAAATCACTTTGGACCCTGTGATATGATTCATAGGACAAATAAGCTAAGAAAAACAAAGCATATCTGGTGAAGATTTTCTTTATTCAAGTGATCAAGACATGATGCTGCATGGATGTATAGCATAGAAAACTTCCCAGCCCCTGTCGCCTAGACTCTGGGCATATGACTTACCATTAAGCTTCACCTCTATCAAGGTAGTATTTTTAGTTTCATTTATAGTAGATGGTAAAACTTCCATGTTTCACAAAAGCACAATATAAATATGCATGCGCTTATTGTTCATACATCTTTTATTCATGCTGCACTATATTGTCTCTTCAATTCAGGCCCTTGATGGAAGAACGCAGTTTCCGAGTCCTGTAGAACACACGAGGAACAAATCAATGCCACCATGTAAGATATTCGAACAGAACAAGTAAAATAAATGAGGCAGAGCTATATATGGGGCATGGAAAGGACAGAGAAGTGATTGCTCTCTCGCCAAGTCCAAGACGACGATTCTGCCCTAGCCGCCAGGAGCCGCCGACGCCTCCACCCTCTTTGGCCCCTCTCCCTTCCTCCCTCCGACGATCTGCCGAGGGCCGAAAGGGAGCAGGGATCCGTCTCTCCAATAATTTAGTCTAGTTTGAGTCCTAAATTAGGGTTGAGTCCACCCATGCAAGAATTTTAGTATTGAGGGTTTGTTTCCTCTTCTTCTTTTCCGGCGTCGGCGAAGAGGAAGAGTGGATTTGGTCTCTCCATGGCGTCTCCGATGAAGGTGGCGACGACGACGTCAACAACTTCATGATGACATGGAGAATTAGGTTTCCGGACGGCTACATGGAGGCGGGGATGATGTCGCCGTCATGGAATAAAATTCTCCGGGCCCTTCTTCGTTTTGTCGTGATTAGATCCAATCACGATAGAGGCCTAGTGAGAACTTTGGGTCTAGTCTCTCTTCTTCTTCGGTGGCAGAAGCAAGAAGGAGGGGGCATGAAAAAGAAGATGATGCTCAATTCCGTCTACAAGAATGTTGGCTTCCATTCATTGGGCTGTGACACTACTTCTGGTTGAGCCGTCTATGGCGCATGAAGGTCATTTGCTTGTGCAGTCATCCATACAGACCGTCACATAGGTTTAGAATTGAGTTTTGAAGCTACATGTTGAGTGCTATTGGTTGTAATCTCTTTGACTTAAAGAGTGTTTGTAACTTGAGTATGTACTAACTACATATTAATATAATTCTTCTTTTCACTTAAAAAAAGAAAGGACAGAGACGGTGAGTCAGTGAGCGTGTGGACTCACTTGGTTCCTGGTAGACGACGGAAGCGGCGCCGGAGAAGTCGCACGTGCCGCTAGCCCTGTTCTTGCGCTGATAGTAGCTGTTGAACGCATGCGAGGCGTGCGCGGCCTTGGTGTTGGGCTGGTAGCAAGATGCGCCGGGCTGGATGTCGCTGCAGTCGGCGCCGTTGCCGCAGGCCCAGTCCAGCGCTGCCTGCAGCCGCCCGTCCCCGACCGCCGTGTTCGCGACGCACCAGCTGGTTTGTGCGCTGCACATGTCTATTTCACGAAACAATGATACACGGTGAGACCATGTCGTTCTCGATCGGCGGCGTTGAGAAGGAACAAAAAAATACTGTAATGCAGCAACGGCAGCGGACTCA
Organism: Chloris gayana; assembly: GCA_031894775.1. NCBI lineage: Eukaryota > Viridiplantae > Streptophyta > Magnoliopsida > Poales > Poaceae > Chloris > Chloris gayana. Next base: position 821,522 of record JAUNZO010005157.1, read on the forward strand.
CTTGGTGCCTGGTAGACTATGTAGGCGGCGCCGGAGAAATCACACGTGCCGCTGGCTTTGCCCTTGCGGTGGTAGTAGCTGTTGAACGCATAAGTGGCGTGCGCGACCTTGGTGTCCGGCAAGAAGCACGACGCGCCGGGCTGGATGTTGCTGCAGTCCGCGCCGTTGCCGCAGGCCCAATCCAACGCCGCCTGCAGGCGCTGGTCCCCGACCGCCGCGTTCGCCACGCACCAGCTGTCCTTAGCACCTCCTCCGCCGCCGCCGCCGCCACCGCCGTGGAAGTCGAAGGAGTACACCTTCTGCATGTTGGGGTAGAACAGACCAAAGTTCTGCTCGATGTCGTCCGGGCCGTTCCCCTTCTGGTTCTCGTTGAACAGCGCGAAGATGTACACGTCCATGTCGGCGTCCGGCCGGAGAGGGGTGCCCGTCTTACCGGACAGCACGCGGTTCATGAGGTTGTTGGTGTAGGCCTGCGCGTTGGCAATGGTGAACACCTGCTCGTCCCAGTCCTGCAGCCGTCTTCCGCCGTGCTGGTGCTGCCGCGCGCGTTTTCGGCCGCCGGGGTGCACTTTACCGCGCGACGGCCAATGATTCTCCGATTGGTACAGGCTCACGCCGGGAACCAAATCGTCCATGGCGGAGTGCGCGGCGTCGCGCTCCGCGTCGAGGAGGCTGTAGTACTCGAGGTCGGCGCCGCCGCCGGCGCCGTGGAGGCTGAAACGACGACCGGTCGTTTGGACGCGCACGGGGTCGGCGTTGGGGTTCCCCACGGCGTAGTCGAGGGTGATGTGCTGCGGGTCGTAGTAGTATGCCCAGAACGGGTACATGTTCATCAGCAGGTAGGAATTGGTTCGCTTGAGGAACTCCAGCATGGGCCTCATCACCGGCTCCGCGATCTCGTCCTTGAACCGGCCGTCCGTCGGCGGGAACGAGTTCGTGACGGCGGAGAAGGCGACGGGAGTGGACACCTTCACGGCGTCGGCGAGGCCCAGCTGCGCCAGCGCCGCCTGCACGTTCTTCATCGCCCGGACGAGCTGCGAGTTCAGGTCCGGCCTCGACTCGAACACCTCGTTCCCGACGGCGACGCAGTGGATCTGCGTGGCCGGGTAGTACGCCTGCACATTGTCCTTCACCCACTGGAGCGCGGTCGACGGGTTCGAGGCCGCGGCGGCAACGTTCTCGTTGGGCACCATCACCATCACCTTGATCCCCGTGTTGGCCAGCGACCTCAGCACGTTCGGGTTGGCGTCGTAGATCCTCACCATGGTGATGCCGTTCTGCTTCAGCAGGTTCACCACCGATGCCGGGTCCGGCAGGTCGTTGGCCACCCTCCCGTAGCTCACGCCCATCTCGCCCGCCTCTGCAATGTACACAGACATTTGTTAGGTTCTCATTTTTGCTTTTGTTCTGGATCCTACGAGAAGTCTTCCAAAACGGTTCTAGAAAAAAAAACCAAATTTTACTCCTTAAAACACTTCTCAAGTTTGTACCATAGAATCCAAAAGTATAAAAACATAACTTCTTCTCTGCCCATATCTTTGTATTACACATACACAGGACAATTCATTTTACCAAACGATTTTTTATAGGTAATGTACACACACACTACACTCCTGCTGTGCCGTTGTATACCTGTGCAGCAGGAGAGGAGAAGCTGCGCTAATGCCGCGCCGAGGAGGACGACGAGGAAGCGAGCCAGCGTCATGATAGACGCCCCGCCCTGGTTATGGTTAGTTACTAGTCGACTTGGATAAACAAACGAGGCTCAGTGTACGACAACTAGCACAGGATGAGTGAGAATTTATAGCCGATCGATCGAGCTCGGTGTGCCGCATGCATGAAGCGTGATGGTAGGGCCCCGGCCGGGCGGCTGCTGATTTTATAATGCGAGTGAATGAGTGCTACCTTTTGTGTCCTAAACCCACTCACTCGACAGCGGCTTGCAGCAGCGCCATACATGCATCACTCTTGCTATTCTCCACGAGCGAGTGGAGGTCCAATGGCGAACCAAGGATAACACCCACTGCCACCTGCATGGCTACCTGCTAGCACTGACTGCACTCCGGTAGTTTTGTCTTTCCTAGGTCTGATCTACGTGGATATTAACCATGGCCAAAATCTGCAGATCTTTGTTTTGAGTGGTCAATCTGCAGATCCATTGTACCCTACCACTGGCGCACAAATTGCATCGTCATGGGTTGATTGAACCCCGCCCAACCCACTTCTGCATCATCGCAGTGCATCCACTTCGGCCTGGGTGCTCCGCACCATGTATATATCGGCAGCCACTTTGTCAATTGCAGCTTATAAAAAAACGCAAGAAATGAACGTAGCATCGAAAATGGAGAAACAACATGTTGCACTTGCAGCTGTATTCCACACATGCGCCATGCCGTCAATGATTTCACCCAGCTATTATGAGGTGTCACAAATGGAGGATAATACATGTTTAGAAATCTTATAAGAATAAGAAACATACATAAACGCTACAATATGTATATATCAGAAACTGTGGTATGTACACTTGAAAACATACAATCACATGAAAAGAAAATCGATGGCTTGCTAATTAATTATCACGGAAAAGTGGCAACATACCACTGTTGAAAGTATGTTGTCACTCCCATCCACCCTAGCTTAATTAAGCAAGTTCAGTCAAAAATTAAAATATGTGCCACCATCGCATGGGGGTTTGAAGCAAGGTTTAACTTACTGATTGTACCAAATAAACATGCCTGGACCGGTTTATTGGTTTTCGAGAAAACCGAATGGAGAGCCAAACAAAATATAAAAGTCAAATTTTTTCAAACCAAATTCTATATATCGTTTGGTTTACCGACTGGTTTGTGCAACAAACCAACACTTCTTTCTCTAAAACTTTTTGACTTTCTAAAGATTATGGATACGAAATTCATTTTTGCGCAATAATCAAGAAAAAAGTGTCGACTGCAATTCTTTAACTTCGCATGTATTGCCAACCACATTTGCATGCACGCATGGAAAAGTAGCATGCACCAAAATTAATTTATTACTGTCTTCTTATTTGATGATCAAAAGGAGTCACCACGTTCGCTCTCAAAACCACGAAATTTCTACGTAAATTGGAAAAAAGAAAAAACTCTAAGCTGTTGGATTTTATGAAGATCCCACACGGTTCAGATTAAACTAAGAGTCCAATTCAAATAATACAATGTAATATCATAACTAAATAGACCAAATATTCTTATGAAACAACATGGAAAACTTAAAAAAATATATAGATACGGGGGATTAGAAGATAAAAAAACGTGTGGTTACATACTCTATTGTCCCGAACGCCAGTCTGCCAAATCGCATCGCACTACCATCAGGCAGTTGACATCGACTTCCCCTTCACCAAATTACGGAGTCGTCGCCTTCTTCATTGGTCGTTAGTTCTCATCACGCCTTTATCTCGTACTAGCAGATTGCGTTTTAGAAGCTCAGAGATCAGCATCATCTACCACGCAAGCGCTTGTTCTGAATACACTGTCCCATCATTGATTCTTTGTTGTGCTACGTGGCTTGCACGTCCACCTCCTTATATGTTGCCTCATGCGGCTATGTCCTCGAGCCACCACAAACCTTAATGCATGTATACACATCAGAGTGGCATGATCCATTATCAACTCCTTGCTAGACTTCAGCTTCGTGGCATGTGTTTGCTTCATGGAAGAAAAATAAAATATTTGCTATATTGTATCATCCTCCTTCCAGATGTTAATACAATTTTGCTTATTCACATGTCAAAAATCTAAACCAGCCCGGTAACTGTAAATGCACAAACTGTTTTGGAACCGGAGTAATTCGCCTCAGCATTAATGACAAGGAGGATAAATTCGATTTCCAACCTAGAGTGGAACATGCTCTATGGTTAGAGTCAAATTTCGGCTGAAGTCGCATGGTTTATAAAATCAAAGTTGCTCCCATAATAGCAATGGGTCGAAGCTATCAAACAAGTAGGAGAGATTTTGCCTTGTGCAAAATCTTGCTTGGAAATGCTCAAATTGACGATTTCAACTTTGAGCGGGCTTTCCTAGCTGAACAATTTTTTAGATCGGGGCATTCTCTGAAACAAGGACCCGATAGTCTTTAGTCTATTTCTTTCTCGGTTATGCAAATGAAATCCAATTACCTAACCCGGATCTTCATTTTTATAACTGCGAAGAACTAACCTTTCTTCTACGGACAAACATTACAACTCGCAAGAACAATGTTTCTGGTCCTATGACCGGGAACAAATCATGGATATGGAGACACCTCTCCCAGAGGAGGGACAACACTTTTCTCACGGAGAAGGATCGAGCATCGGTGCTTGTCACTACGCCACTCCATAGGGAGGTGGTGGTATGTCCTGGAGCACCGGTGAGTGGCCTCAAGGACACTCGGTCGCTCGAGTTCGAGTGGCTTACCACCTCTGTTCAGCACACACCAGTCTCGTAGCAGCTCTCGGACGGGCACAAACGACATCACGAGGAATATCGACAACATGTCCCTCCATAAGAACCAGTTGGACCACACTGTCCACACTCATATCCAACAGTGGAGAGACGATGTCCAATGTAAGCTATCTAGGGTTAAAGATAGGGTCACTTGGGGTAGCTCCCAAATGAACTCCTATTTTCATTCTCAGGGCTTCTTTGGTGAGGAGCCACCGCCTTTCCAGTCGGCACGAGCCAGCCAGCTTGGGGGAGTTCCTCCCCTAATGTGACGGTAACTAGTTCCTCAAAAACAAATGTGACAAGTAACTTATATCTTTTCCTTTTTCTCAATCACCACATGCATGATAAAATTTTAAAACCCATAAAAATTTGTTTCCCTTTTCACAGGCATTATAAATAGAAAAATAAATAAATAAATAAAATAAATCCATGTGCAATACGAATGCTTAAGATTTTCCTATGTTGAGATGTTGAATACTTGCTATGTCTTATCCTTACCCTAACCACATATCAGCCTTTAGAGGTAGGATTTTTGAGGCACCATAAGTCTTGGTGATGAATACATACGCATTATGCGATCCGAGTGAATCATTTGAGGGACTTAGAACTGTCACTAAAAAATTATTTCTCCAGGCCAAAATTCGATCAAAGAGAGTAGGTGAAATAGGAGTCCTACAAACTATTCTGCCTTCCAACAGCTCAAGATTTGGAGAAGCTGCATTGACCTGGAGATAGAAAGGTGAATTAGTCATGCCAACTTATTCAACTCTATATAGAGTATCTTAGTTGTGCATTTGGGTGTATAACCAGAGTAGGATATTGAAGCAACTTCGATCAACAAAAAACTAAGTCTTGCTTTGTCTGGGACGAGAAAAGTTCAGCTTGGGGGATCTTGTTGACGGTCCTTAAGTACCAATTTCGACTGTTAATATAACCAAAAAAGATAGGAAGATATGCCATTTCATACACAAATATTAGTTTCCACTTGTCCTTGGAGAAACATGTGGGTGTAGGGATTTGGCATAAAAGAAGCAGAGAAATGGAGCATGATCCACACAAACACCATTCCAGCCAACGGGGCGATGACAACTAGACATCACATAGATCAAATATGTGGTTACACCGACATAAAACAGAAGAGGACCGATGTACCAGCCCACCTGAGAAAACAGTGGGCCAATGGCCCAACTCTCGGGTCGTCGACTCGGCCCCCTGGTCGGCCGACCAAGGAATTAGGTTGGTTGGCCCTCCCCTTCTATGTGTTAGGTGCTCCGGCAATTGGCAAGGCTGGTGCATGGCGGTTCTGTGGTGGTTACTCCTAGAAACCGACCTTTAGGCACTATACTAGGGAAATCATATTTTATTTTCTTCTTCTTTGGTGGTAGAAGAATGTAGAACAAAGACACAAGAAAGAAGATTATTCTCAATTCTATATACTCGAATGTTGATCGTCGTTCTTTAGGTACCTATTCTCAACTCTGTTTGCTTGAGTGATTGCCTATGTGGTCATCCATATGAATTGTCGGATAGGGTTAGAATTGAGATTTAGAGCTATATAGTAGGTGGATTTGGTTGTATTATCTTTGTATTTAAAAGAGCTTGTAATACCATGTACTCGGATACATATTAATATATTTTTTCTTTTGAGTAAAAAAACGCCAAAAAATCCATCACCCGTAGATTTGCAGCTACCAACAAACTAAGAGCGTCGGTAGAATCATTTGGTTTTTATTTTAGTTTAAAAGAGAAATATCTAAAATACTTTATGTAATCATAAAGACTAAAAAATCTATCTTTGATATCAAAATTGGAATATTACAAAAAATACTATAAATAAGTGTATATATATTGAACTAAAACACTATATCAATTGCATAAGCCTTCTGCTACTAAAATAATAGAAAATATAAGAACTTAGAAGAACACTAACACAAGTTCCAAAAAACTATAAAACTCTAGTTGTACATAATTTATCTTCGGAAGGGAAGATGTGCCTAAAATTAGAGTTATTGAAAGTTACATCTCCTACTTTCTGATATAGATTAACCATTTCTTGATAAACTTTTTGATTTAGAAATTTTTTGCTAAAAGATGTGCTATGACATAATCTTTTTGTTAATGTTCTGAATTGAGCCTTGTATTAGAATTTTCCAAGGCCGTGTATAGGATCCTGCATAAATTAACAATGGATTTAGAGTATTATTAGAAAGTAACATTTGTTGAAATGAAATCCTTTTGCAATTTTTAAAATTGAAGCATGCTCAATGTTTTGGCTTTAATTGTAATGGATGTTAGGTTTATTCCTGGTGGAACATTTAGCGAAGAACATGATTTGCCTTTAATGGTATTTAAGTAAATCTAAAGGCCTAATCAATCATATTGCGAAATGATGCATTAGCATTATAAATATAATTAAAAATAAAAATAATAGTTTTTTGGTGAGAAGAGTTTGATGGTTTTAGAACCAAATCAGTTTTCCACAAAAATTAAAGAATGTAACCAGTATGTTGAATATCAACTTAATTAATACATTCAGATTATAACAAAGTTTACAAAAGAAAAAAATCCAAGTAATTGATTTTTTTTATTCTTATGAGAGAGAACAAAAAATATCGCATCATTTTTCATAGAATTGCATCTTTTACATCATAATGCAAAATTATACGCATGGTGACACCATCAATATTTGTGGAGCGTTTACTTGAAGTCTTGAAGTAGGTTAAAATAAATTAGAAATATTAGTTGAGGGTCGTTCAGTACCAATTTTGACCGTCAATATAACCACAAAAAAATGAAGACATGACATTTCATACACACATGTTAACTGGAAACAATTAATAAGTTTCCACTTATCCTTGGAGAAACATCTGCATGCAGGGATTTGGCATAAAATAATAGTTGAGAAATGGAGCAAGATCTGTGAAAACACCATTCCGGACAATGGGACGGTGACGACTGGACACCACACGGATTGAATACGTGCTACACGGAAATTGTCCACAGAGCACCAACATAAAACAGAAGAGGACTGATGTACGAGCCCACCTGAGAAAGCAGTGGGCCAACGACCCAACTCTCAGGTCTGTCAAACTGCCCCTGGTCGGCCTACCTAGGAGTAGGTCAGTTGGCACTCCCCTTCCACGTGTCGGGTGCTCCGACAATTGGCATGGTCAGTTCATGGTGGTTATGTGGCAGTTACTCCAAGAAATCGACCTTTGTGCACTATATGAGGAAGGGGACAACTCCACTACAACACACGCACTCAAGAATTATTGATTTCCCTCTTTCATTTCAAGTTCTAGTGGAGCTTTAGTCTAGGTTGAGCCTTGCTCAGGCCTCCAACTCATAGGAGTTTGGTAATGGCTCTCTTATCCTTTTCCTTATTCCATTTATGCATGACTTTGATCTACTTATTATCACAACCTCATATAGTTATTTGATTCAATATCCGAGGGTTCTTATTCAACACTCACATTCTTTTACATAGATTCTTTGATTTGTGAGCAACATATGTGACAACTTATACGGAAAATTTTATACTTTTTATCACAGCCTCTCTGCGTATGATCATGCAATGATGTCAGGACAATTCTCATGATTTTCGAACTCTGTTTGTATTTTATAAATTTAATTTCGATTGAACAAAATGGTGGTGGTCATATTTGATGTACAATACGCGCATAATTTCTTCTTATTTCATGCATATGGACTCAAAAAGGAACCATTGGCATGAATATCATGTTTTCATCCACCATACTGCATTATTCAAAACATTCGTAATTTAAATTTGAATTTTCATAAAATAATACAAACAATGCAATAAATTGTATAAATATAGCAAACACAACTAAAAAATCACCAAATATCCAGGTCAAGTTCCATGTTTATCTTATTAACCATAAAAAATGGTAGGGAAAAGGACAAGGAAAAAAATTGTTTGTCGTGTGCCATGGCCAAGCACACGTGCAGGCTAGTAGTAGAGGTCACATTTGAGGGCTAGGGCACACAGGAACCACACTTTTTTTTTTTTACCTAGTACACATGTTTGTTTGTGTCCCACATTGGTACAAGTCAAAGCCCAAATGTACAGGGCATAGGCCTTTGTTTGTCGTGTGCCAACTCACGGGCACGTGGCGTGCCAGTGCCGTGTGCTTGTGTTTGCTGTGTGCTTTATGGCTGGCACACGGCACACGAGAGTTATGGTCTTTCTCATAGTGTATATAAACAGTAGGAACGCACAGGTATTTGACTAGTATATTAGATTTCATATAGAAAGGTTTCTTAACAGCACAGTTTAAATGCACGTATTGTGCATACATCTTTTATTCAAGTTGCACGATTGTGTCTTCAGTTCAAGGCCTTGATGGAAGCACACAGTCTCCCGGTCCTGTAAAACAACGAAGGAACAATTGGACATGTAAGATATTTGAACAGAACAAAGTAAAATATAAATGAGGCGGAGCTGTGTATATGGGACAGGAGCGCAGGGCCGGTGACCGTGTGGATGAACTCACTTGGCTCCTGGTAGACGACGGATGCGGCGCCGGAGAAGTCGCACGTGCCCCTGGCCCTGTAGTTGCTCTGATAGTAGCTGTTGAAGGCGTGCGAGGCGTGCGCGGCCTTGGTGTTGGGCTGGTAGCCAGACGCGCCGGACTGGATGCCACTGCAGTCCGCGCCGTTGCCGCAGGCCCAGTCCAGCGCCCCCTGCAGCCGGTCGTCCCCGACCGTCTCGTTCGCCACGCACCAGCTGGTACGAGTCCTGCACATGTCTGTCTCACGAAACAACAGCGGAGTAATGATACACGGTGAGGTCCTGTATGCTGAGAAGAAACCAAAAAAGTAATGTAATCGAACAAGTGCGCGCGGACTTACGTGGCGGCGTGTAGACAACGTCGTAAGCGGCGCCGGAGAAGTCACATGTGCCGCTGGCTTTACCTTTGCGCTGGTAGTAGGTGTTGAACGCATACGTGGCGTGCGCGAGCATGGTGTCTGGTTGGAAGCAGGACGCGCCGCGCTGGATGGCGCTGCAGTTGGCTCCGTTGGCGCAGGCCCAGTCCAACGCCGCCTGCAGCCGCTGCTCCCCGACATTCGCGAAGGCCACGCACCAGCTGAACTTTGGGGGCAGTGGTCGTCTTCCGCCATGGAAGTCGAACTCGTACACCCGTGTCCCGATCGAGCACGCCCGGGTGGTCAGAGTTGCCCAGGGCGTATAGTCGACGGAGATGTCCTGAGGGTCGTCGAAGTAGGCCCAGAACGGGTAGATGTTCACGGTGAGGTAGGACCCCGTCCGCTTGAGGAACTGCAGCATGGGCCTCATGACCGGTTCCGCGACCTCGTCCCGACGAGGCCGGGAACGATCGAGTCCGTGACGGCGGAGAAGGCGACGGGAGTGGACACCTTCACGGCGTCGGCCAGGCCCAGCTGCGCCAGCGCCCGCTGCACGTTCTCCATGGCCGGGACCAGCTGCGCGCTCAGGTCCGGCTGCGACTCGAACACCTCGTTGCCGACGGCCAGGCCGTGGATCTGCGTGGCCGCGTAGTAGGCCGCCACGTTGCTCCTCACCCACTGCAGCGCGTACGACGGGTCCGAGGCCGCGGCGGCAACGTTCTCGTTGGGCACCATCGCCATCACCTTGATGCCCGTGTTGGCAAGGGACCCAAGCACGCCCGGGTTGGCGTCGAATATCTTCACCCGGGTGATGCCGTTCTGCTTCAGCAGGTTCACCACCGACGCCGGGTCAGGCAGGTTGTTTGCCACCCTGCCGTAGTTCACGCCCACCTCTGACGCATCTGCAGTAGATGCAGGCACACAAGTCATGCTGCTGCACATAGTAATCGACCGCACGAATGTTAGCGAGATTCGATGCCCTTCATCATCACTAATTATAATTCATACCTGCGCACGAGGTGAGGAGCACGCCGAGGAGGACGAGGAGGAAGCGAGAGAGCGCCATGATAAGCACCCAGCTGGTTAATTAGGCAGAACGTACTAGACTTGGATGAACAAGCAAGGGTCAATGCATTGTGTGACGACGAGCACAGCAGGATGAGTGGCCGGGAATTTATAGCCTAGCTCGATCGAGGTGCTGCATGCATGTTGGTGGGTCCCCCGGCGGCGGCTGCAATATAATATGCGAGTTGATTGAGTGTGCTACCTTTTTTGTGCTCTAAACCCACTCACTCGACAGCGGCTTGCACCAGGGCGATACATGCATGACTCTCTTGCTATTTGCCACGGGCAAGTGGAGGGCCAATGGCGAAGAACCAAGGATAACAGGTCCTGTGATGCTAGCTGCAAGCACTGACTTTCTTTCACGTAACTCTTGCTTGAGTCCGACCTATGTGGACAACCATATGGCCAATCTGCAGAGAATGGTCAATCTGTAGAACTGTTGCGCCCTACCACTGGCGCACAAATTGCCGCGCAAAATGCATCGTCATGGGTTGATTGAACCTCGCCCAATCCACTTCTTCGATCCCATCCAGCCACTTCGGCCCGGGTGCTCCGCACCATGTACATCTTATATATATATAAAAAAACGCGACCGCATGCGCGGAATCAACATGTTGCACTTGCATCTGTATTCCACACGTGCGCAATGCCGTCAATGATTTGTCCCAGGTGTTATGAGGTGTAAAAAATGGAGCATAATACGTTTTTCTATACATGTTTAGAAATCTTGTAAATAAATAAACTGTGGTATATATGTATATTTGAAAACATATATATATACAATCACATGAAGAAAAAAATCGGCGTCTTGCTAATTATCGTGGAAACGTTGCAGCATACCACTGATGAAAAGTATCCACAATGGTATGTATCAATCCCATCCACCTAGAGTTCATTCAAAAATGAAAATACGTGCCACCATCGCGTGAGGGTTTACAGTCTCCGCAAAATCCCGTGTATATATGTATAGTGGCAGCAAGATGGACCTTAGTGAGAATAAGAGTCAGGCATATATACGTTTACAACATGGCCTTCTTATAGTTTTGTTACCTTTGATACGTCTTCTAAAACCATATCAACATATGTAATTAAGTGCTACACGTACACGTTGCCGTGATCTCTTTCAGAGAAATACCTTAATTCGTAACGAAGTATTGTTGAAACCATTGTATCTTCAGCATCTTCAGCGTGAAATGAGTGGCATATCTTTATTTTAATTGCATCTACCAAATCGAATAATTTTTAATCAAGCATACCTAATATATGTTGTTTGTCTTGTGTGTGCCTAATCTATATACTTGTAAAACGTGGTTTTTGTGCAAAATATTCATGTCACATCTCTCGAGTTCTCAACCACTGGATTCGCTCCACCGAAAAAAATGAACGTTCAATTGCGCACAGACTTCTAAAACATGTATGTTTTTTGTGAAAAAGATTGATGCCACATCACTCCAAAATTCTCAACTATTGGATTGCTCCGCTGAGAAAAGAAAATCTTTCATTTCTGGTCCCTCCGCTACTGCTTTACGATCTTTCATCCCTTCACAAACCATCTGCAAAAGAATAATTCAGCTATTTATCATGGCATCGATTGGTTTGTATTCTTTCATCTAACACCTTTGCAAAATAATAATTGAGACTTTAGTCATCTGTCTGCAATGATAGTTTGTCATTGACCAAAACTAAATCCAATACATTTTCAAAGTAAGTCATTTGGGTCAAATCATTTTCTTTTGCGAATATATGGGTCAACTGCCTTTTAATCTATTTAATAATAAAAGGAGATGAACTTTCCTCCAAGGTGTCTAGAAAAAAAGAGAAATAGGCTAGAAATTCAGAGAAAAAAGCAAAACATCCGACCGTTAATCCGGACTCCAAGTAATATCCTACCTTTGATCAATGACCTCTGCTCACGTTTGCCCTCATCTTAACCTAGGCCACCAGCTCTGTACAGCCGCAACAAATTAAATAGAGCTTCCAGTTATTTTCCACCGCTGCCGAATAAACACGGTGGTGTGTGTTGCGGATTGAATCGATTTGCACGCCATGCTAGGATATTGATTTCGCCCGTGATGCCGCAAGACAGCACTGATACTCTACTTGTGGATTGATTGATCTGGACTGCCCAAGTTATCTCCACTTCGCCTGTCATGCCAAGGAGGCACGAACAAATGGATCTGTTGGGTAAGTGTCAAAACAATTTCCATGTGTGACCCCTGGAAACCTGTGGACAGGAGTCCTTGACATTCACAGCAGCCTATCTCACATCGATGTTGGGTGGCAAGGACTTGATGCTTGACGGCGTTGTTCTTGCAGCGTGAATTATTTGGGTTGCATGCCGGCCAGATGATAAACATGGAGCCCTTGCATAGTTGCATCAGCATGTCACTGCCCCTATGGCCCCGACAACCCATTGATAGGTTCAGTAAGAAACAGGCTCACAAGAAGCTTGCTACACAGATCGATCTAATAATTACTTGCTAAAACTGCCACAAAATAGCATAAATACTTAACACCCATAATTAGTGATTCAATCAGTGTTTATGGGCCAACTTTAACCTCGCTCACATATGCATTAGTCAAGCTGTAGTTATTATGTATAAATATGTTTTTTAGGAACTACTTTACTTGTGGCAGTAGTTTTTCTAGATGGACCTGTCACTAACTAACAGGTATCTGGAGAAAATCTGCTGGGGATAAAGTTTGGCATGAAGCTCCTTCGGTAGTGGCATGTTTTAGTCTGAACATTGTGTAAAATCAGTTTAATTCAGTGCTTATTGTTTGTTAAAATTTTGCAAAGTGCAAATTTGATAGAAAACCTTCTTCCATTGAACTCTATAGTTCAGACAATTTCACTGGCTGACATTTAACAATCTTCACATTTTCTAAGAAAAAAAACAACGTAACATGCTCACAAATAATGATAAATGAATAAAAGATATATATGCACCTAGAATAGTAAATTCATATAGTTTTCATATACCTGAATTTCATCATCAGGATATTTCAGCTTAATATATTTTTCTTTTGGCAACAAGGAAACTAGAGAAAAGGAGGGCTAAGACAAGTGCGTAGTGCACTGAATATTATGATATGATTAGCCCCGAAAATATGCCTTGTAGTATCTACTGAAAATGATTAGAGACAAAAGATCATATAAAACCAAATTTTAGTCAGCCCTATACAAATATGCCATGTGGTATCTACCAAAAACGAAAATAGACGAAAGTTTATATCAAAGCATATTTTATACACATATTACAAGTGTCCTTATATTTTTCATGTGCATGCCAATTATTTTCATTTCCCTATACAAGAGGGCGTAATAACAAAACATTACAAAATACTGAAAGTTGGATATTTACAGAGATTAATTCAATTTTGTTTCTACATGTATTAGCTGGCTGCCGTCTAAAACAACGACAAATGACCTTTAATTTACATTTCTATGAAGGAGTTTTTATGAGTGTATTTTCCCAATTTATTTGCCAGTCTGACCCAATTTTTTGGTGCAGGTTTATAGCATTGTTTATGCATCTAGATAAACATCTAAAACATTAATTATTTTGGGATAGATGGAGTATTTTAGAGTTCTCTCTGCTGCTGCTGACTAATACAATTTTGGAGAAGTATAATAAATAGCAACAATCAGTTCAACGGACATGGAATGAGGCAATTGTTGGTAGTGTAATTGAAATTATACTAATTAGACAGTGGATATTACAAATATTAATTAAAAAATGCTACCTAAAATTTATGATGAAAAACCATGTTGATTTTTGGCAATTTATCGGTATAAAGGGCTTATAAATTCTCAAATAAAGTGAAAAAAGTTCAAAAGGTATGCATCAGTTATTTATATAAATGCCACTTACCATAATTGCTTGTGCAGATACATTTTATATGTCTAGCCCGTGCAATTGCACGGGCATTGTGGCTAGTTATATATAATAGCTTCTATCATAACCTCCAAAGAAACTAGATTTGTAAACTAGAAAGATCACGGCATTGCCGCAGCATGCCTGTTGTTTGCATTATGACATTATGCAAGTTCATCTGTTTGGCAAGATATGGAACTAAATTACAGAAGATTTGGCATAATTATGTCTGCTTTATACAATAGAAAATACAAAGATATGTCTTTTTTTAAGAGAGTACCAATACATTCAATAATAATTCTCATTAAGTTGAGGTAGCAATGTTAGCAGATGTGTTCATTCCAATCGTCTTGCTAAGTTGAATAGAAACTTTTAGTGGTCAGTTAACTGTTGCAGCTTCAGATTACTCTTCTATTCTACTTGAAAAAAATTATCAACATAACAATATAATAGTTGAAGCACTATATAATATAATTGAATTGGATAAAAGAGAATAGTCTAAGATTATCGAAGTATAAATCAAGTTGCAGTTGAGATATAATTTAAATATAGTTGTACTTGAAATGAGGATAAGGTATAGACAAGGGAACCAAGGTCGCTTTTAAAAATGACTCCAAATAACATGATTATTAACAAATTATACTACTCCAAAAACATCATTTAGCCAAAGCTATTTCATGTTGTTTAAACAGAAGGTTAAAAATAATTAAAATAAATCACATAAAGTAAATGTGATTTATTTTGCATACCTTCTAGGAAAAAAATTAAAGTTTTTCAATTATGAAAGCAACTATTCAACCAAAAACAATTATGACACCAAATTTCAGAATCGATTGGAACCAATAGTGTGGATAAAACAAACTCTTGAACTCTCAAATGAAACCACAAAAAATATTAATCATTTTAGAATAAAGATTATACAACTCATTTAGATTTATTTTTCCTTATATTTTTAAAATGTATCATTTATTCCGTCTCAAAGTATTACCTCCATTTTTGTTGAAGCAATATGCATTAAATTTTATTGTATACTTGTTGCATACCTAGTACATATTTTATACATCACATCTATTAGTCATTTTATAAGCCATAAAAGATCTTGAACAGATGCTTTATATCCTACTATATCTTATATGGGAGAGAATTCAAGATATAGTCTCACAAAGAAGAAAAAAGAATTCCTCTTAGTTAACAAAAGAATTGAAGAAGATTAATGGTGGAAGGACCCAGGGAAACAATTGTCATTCGTGTAGGATCAGAATGCAAGATGCAGTGAAATGGTGGAATCGGAAATGAAATGATGTTTTGTGAAGGGTGTAGATGTAAAACACAAACGGAATGGTGGGAGGGCCGGAAACTAAAAGTTTTATGTGCAGTTTCTTGAAGGGTCCTAATGTAAGATTTACAATGTGTATTGAACGATCCGGATCTTTCACCTAGACGATCCAATGGTTAGAACTTTGTAGATGGCACGGAGTGGCTCATTGCACTGTAAACGCACGATATGTTAAGATTCAACAAGGATACAGAAGCACAAATAGTGAAGTAAAACAGCTCCATTCTATTTTTTGGGATATCTACTTATATATAAAAGACGCAACCCACTAGGAGACTTTAATGACTATTTCTCTCAATCCACGTTGCGCCACATCATCCCAATTAATTTCAACCATTAGATAAAGAATGGGTCTTAGAGATTAATACCATTTCTATGGTTTTCTTGGCTATTTATAGCCACACGATACACGATCATCATCTTACCTATCAGAACCAATTACAAATTATTTTTGTCGCTATAGCTGTTGTGTTGGAGCACATAGCACAACATGTTTCCTTACACGATGCATGGTCTTTATAATGTTTTATTGATGCACTTCCTCTCAAATCTCTTAAGGTCATAGGACAATAAACCGATTTGGCTTTATGTCAAGGTCTGTCCGGACTATATGCATCATTCTATTATCCATCAAATTTATTTGGGTTACCTTGAAACTTAAAATAGCTTAATAACACCGCTATGACAGGTGTTTTGAGGTTTTTGATCCGATTCACTTTTATACAGAGTTTTTGTGTTCTATCATTAACACAAAATTGTTTTTTCCTATCCTTTCCTTATATGGATACATTACAACTATTAGATATTCCTTTGCCTTTTACTTTCCAATGAACAATTGTATATAGAAGATTCAACACTTAAGTGAGACATAAACGTGAATTCTTACTTTGACACATATAATTATGTTTTTCTTAGTCACTTAACTACTTATTAGTTCGAAATTATAATTCTAAAATTAGTATCTTTTAGTCCCGCTGGTAACCTAAGTCTAAGATTTATCATCACAAAGAGCTAATATGGTGTCCTACCCATTGTTGGTCATTCAATGATTACAGGATGTTTGAAAAGAAAATGAAAATATCCCTCTCTAGCATCGATTGTAGAGGAGCTATCTAGGAATGGTAGCAACATAAGGGGCAAAGCGGCAAAGGTGCCAAGAGCCAACACACGAAGTGTGATAGATACAACTCGAAGGTTGAAGATGACAGCTATATTAGATTTTTCAAAGTTTTGTAAACAAAATAAATTAATAGCGTTAATGCTGATGACACATATGGGTGACGGTGGCTAACTCAGTGGCACTAATCAGATTAGTGTTCTTGTACTAGTTGATATAAGATTAAAAGAGTTTACAATGACATATAAATAATTGTTCCTCATTTTTCTGTTTCCTCTTCACTAACTTATAGTGATTTTTTTCCACGCTTAAATCCAACTTTTACATGACATTTTTTTTGTCAAGCATGCTTCTATTAGATATAGTTTTAATAATAAAAAATTTTCAGTGTTTTTCTCTATTGTTATGGAGAATAGCCACATATCTACTCATTTATAAAATTCTTTAGATTTATGTATTCGGAAATAAGGATGGATGGTACAATAGAAGAACCAATGGAATGACACAGATCATGTAGAAAATGTGGCACAAAAATTCTAGTTATACATATGTACAAGAACATACAGTAAATATGATCGGGTGGACCCGCACGATCTGGTGTGTTGGGACATGCTTGAGCGCATGATGTTAGTTATTCTGACATGTGTATCTCACAAGCTAGAGAGTATCTCTTCATATTTGAGAGAGCTTTCTTAAAAAAAAAAGTATATAAGTATATTTTATTTTTCAAAGTGGTATGCAAGTAGAGCTTGTGAGTTTACATGTAGTATGTGGACATACTCTTTCTAATTTGCATTAAATGCGATATATCATAATGTGCAAAAAAAAAGTTCAAGTGAAAAAAATTCATGAGTGTCACTCTAGGGTATCTTAAATTGGGTATATGGATATGATAAATGATATGTACAAAAACCGAAGTGATTTTTGGAATGTGGGAGTAACTACTCTTGGATGTAGAATGGATTTACTACTTGGAGTAGAATGGAAAATTTTAATTCAAATGGTCCGTTTGATGCAATGGTGCAAAAATTAGATGGCAACAAGCCTCCAATATGGATCAAAAGGTTGTGATTCAGGACAGGAAGATCTCCATTCTTTCTTTCGGAATTGTGTAACCCCTCACATTGATTCTGTTTTTAGAAAATCTGAGTTCCAATGCTTTGCTTTCCCCTTCCCGATCTCATGCCTAGAATCGATTTGGGGAACCACCCTTTGTTCCGGTTGGCTTCACCATTGCTCACATTCGCATGGGATTTTTGTCATGTAGCCCAAGAGACAGAGCCCTTCACCATCACTATGGAAGCAAATCATTTCAGCAATTGCTCGTACATGTGTTTTTTAATGATATTTTAATCGAATTTGTTGACCAGCGACTAGTTAGAATGCTCAAGGAACATAGCATGGGATTTCAGCAATTGCTCGTACCTGTGTTTTTTAATGATATTTTTCTCGGAACCTGCCTTAGGAATTGAAAGACTATAGGATCAAGGTTTGGATGTTGTAGATCAAGGCATCAAGAATTCTGATGGTGCGGGCTGTTCTGCCAGCCTTCTGTGGTGGCAGTCAGTGGATTGGCATGGCGGCAAGGGCTATCACGAATACAGTGGTTGCTGATCGAGAGACGTGGATCGGAGTTTCATCGAAGATATCTCTTTTATTTTTTAGGTAGTTATTACAAACATATATAGTAAAGTTTAACAAAGTAGTATGTTGTTCTCCTTGATTTGTAGGATGCATGCATTTCTTTTGGTAGTAAAGGGCAATCTTCAGTCAATCGAAGCTCCACTCAAACATACTCAAAATATTGTTCCTCTGTTGTCATGTAATTTCAGATGACTTAAGATGATATTTTTTTACAGGAATTTGTCTATGGAGAAATGGTGGTTTCGTCCATAGCATATTCAAAATCATGTTTTTGTCTAAGATACGCTACGATATTAGGTGCTCACGCCTATGACATACTAACTTTTTAACAATTATTTAAACTTTTTTTTTATCTCAAATACACAAAATACATTAAAATTTGAATCTTTGCACAAACATACATTTTTACATTCTGTCATTAGAAAATAGAGACAAATTTTTGTATGTTGACACGATTTGCTCGATAAATGAAATATTAAAATAATGAGCAAACCATGCAAACGATGAAATAAAGTCTACCTTTATTTTCTATTGATAGAGAATGCGGTAATATCACTAGAGACATGCAGCTCAGGACGCGAGGAAGACGGGGATACAGAGGAAGAAGGCTGGACACTTTCGTTCATGGGCTGAATATGGCCGGCCCAAACCGCACGCGCGGTAGATACGGAGGCCCGCGCACGCGGTGTATATCGTTTCCGTGCTGGACGAGCTCATCCGCGTAAATCGGCAGGATGGGGGCGGCCAACTTCGGTCAGCGTCGTGTTTTCTTCTCACCCACCGCGTCCGTTCACCTCACCAGCACGGCGGCAGTTCTGGCCATCGCCCTGTAGAGCTAGCGTATCCCCTTTCCTTCCCGGATCGAGCTCCGGCTTCCGTTGCTCCGGCAAGGCGGCCACTCGATCCGGCATCTCCGCTTCTTCTCGCTCGGGATCTGGACGGCTACCAGCCGCATCTGGTCGGCGTCTCTGCGAGACAGCGACCCGGACGGCCCGTCGGCCTGCTCGGCTCAGCCTATTGCACGCCCCACCTCTTCCACTCCACGACCTGGACGACGGTAGCGGGCTGCTCTACGGCTCCGCGACTTGCACTTGTCCACGACTCCAAGGTCTGCACTTGTCCACGACATGCTGCACGAAGGTAAAAGGCACCTTGGTTCTTTTCTTTTCCCCAATAGTTTTGCAATTCAAATCGATGCATGACGATAGGAGATACATGTATAGGATCTGGTGTGTTAGAACATTAGAAGATGTGATTTTTTATGAAAATGAGTATTATGTAGACACAATGCATACAGTTGCCACATATGATGAATTACTCGTTTTGTTTATGTAGAACTCTGAACCAAGAGGTCCTCGACGTTCTACTGAAACTCAATTGAAAGGTGAAGGCTTACTTGAGAGTGTGGAAACAAGTCTGGACTCACATAACAGAAGATAAGAGCATCATGTGTTGACTGGGGTGAAGCAAATCACATGATTATAGCCTCAGTGCATAGTTAGAAGCTACATTCAACATTTTCCTAGGGATAATGAGTTGTTTCTTACATGGGGTAAGCTCACCCATGTATATGAGATGATGATCATATTCAACTCATCCATGTAAATACATCAACCAAACAAAGAACATGGCCATCCCGTCCACCCTACCAAACAGAAAACTTGGTCGCCCCATCCATCGTACCAAACAGAAAACTTGGTCGCCCCATCCCACAAAAAAATGGCTCACATCTCCCATCCACTTTCGCCCTTCAACAAAACGCACCCTAAGTGAAACAGATACTAGTTCTTCAGCTGACGATACGACTCCTGACAGCGGTGGCAGCGGCGGATTCAGCAAAATAGAGATCGCTTCAATAACTTCAGCATCGGCCATTGTTGCAGTTCTCCTGGCTCTGATCATCCTCTATATTTACACACGTAAATGTGCATCAAGACCGTCAAGACGTTCTAACAGGAGGAGGGAAGTTGTTGTTTTTGTGGATATTGGTGTTCCTTTGACATATGAGACTGTTTTTCGTGCCAGTGGCAGTTTCAATGCAAGTAACTGCATTGGCAGTGGTGGTTTTGGAGCAACATACAAAGCTGAGGTTGCACCAAATGTACTGGTGGCAATAAAGCGGCTTGCTATTGGAAGGTTCCAAGGTATTCAGCAGTTCCAAGCAGAGGTCAAAACTCTTGGGAGGTGCCGCCATCCCAATCTTGTAACTCTTATTGGATACCATCTCAGTGATTCAGAGATGTTTCTGATATATAATTTTCTGCCTGGTGGAAACTTGGAAAGGTTCATACAAGAAAGGACGAAAAGACCAATTGATTGGAGAATGCTTCACAAAATTGCTCTGGATGTTGCACGTGCACTTGCATACCTTCATGATAATTGTGTTCCTCGCATTCTTCACCGGGATGTCAAACCAAGCAACATCTTGCTTGACAATGAACACAATGCATACCTTTCGGATTTTGGATTAGCAAGACTACTTGGGAATTCAGAAACACATGCAACCACTGGTGTGGCAGGTACTTTTGGATATGTGGCCCCAGAGTATGCGATGACTTGCCGTGTTTCTGATAAGGCTGATGTATATAGCTATGGAGTCGTACTTCTTGAACTTATTTCAGACAAAAAGGCACTGGATCCTTCTTTCTCCCCATATGGGAATGGATTCAACATAGTTACCTGGGCTTGCATGCTTCTGCAGAAGGGTCGAGCTCGGGAGTTTTTCATAGAAGGCTTGTGGGATCTGGCCCCGCATGATGACTTGGTTGAAATTTTACACCTGGGAATCAAATGTACAGTTGACTCTCTTTCTTCTAGGCCCACAATGAAGCAAGTTGTTCGACGACTAAAGGAACTCAGACCACCATCTTACTAGGAGTAACAGGCAGAATATGACTTGTTTCTGCAATTTGAGGGTATAATTTAACTTTCACTTTCACTTATTTCTGCAATTCATCCTTTGTTTCATTTATCTTTCACTTTATCATTCAAACACTGACAACCAGATATGATTTGTGTACTGATAGTGTAGTTTGTCATCTCAATAGAAGGTGCTTTGTTAGATTCTTAGTTTCTTACTAATTAGTTACAAGCTTATGAAAGCAGTTTTTATGACAATAGTTAGTGATTACGTTTCGATATTGCTGTGCTAGGGCTAGGCCATGTGTGAGTTTTGGTCATCTTGACCTTTCATTTGTATTCTGATCAAGCAGCATCTATTGATCAATTACCAACTAGTTAAAGTTCCATCAACTGTGAATATTCTCCTTATCGCCCATTATGCTTCAACAGCAGTTGTTATATGGCTATTCAGTACTCGCATAAGATGTTTCTTTCTTGGATAAATGATTTACAAACATGAGGTAGCCCCTATTAACTGTTGAAGTGGGTGATTGGTTAGATGATTTTCCATTGAAGTTGTTTTATGTTACCTCTCATAGATGACTGCATGTTTGATTACCAATTTTCCATTTCTAAATTACAGATGATACGAAAGCTTCATAGATACATGTGCATTTTCTGTTAGTTGAACAATGATAATAGGCATTCTGGTTATTCTAGGTTTAATCATGGCATGATTTTCTATCATTTATAATTTTGAAGTTCAATATTCTTTATCTTCGTGGGTAGTAGTAGCACTGAGAAGAAACTGGAATATTGCTAGGCCATTAGTTGTGTGTGTTGGATTATTCAAAGTGGATTCCAAAATCCTCACTGGCCTTTGACCATGCTGCGCTGGTCTCTGGTCCCCCTTCTCTGGTACCAAATTCTTGAAATGGAGCTGCTTGTGCCTTCAGAACTATCTGAAAATTCCTGCAACAAATAGCTAACAAATATACAAAGAAATCACAACTAGAATGTGATCACTGAAAAAGCATATTCATTAAAGGAACTGTTGTAATGATGCCACAAATATAACCAAAATGAAATGTGAACTGAGTGCTGGCAGATTGGATATTCCCTTATAAGCTGTAATTTCTGTTTCCTTCTGATAAGACCATGTATGGCTGTATGCTGAACATAGATTAAACGTGCAGGACTCCTTTACACCATGCTGAAACTGTCTTTACATCTTCTTTTGCAGCGCGGCTGGGATGAGCACAACAATGAACGACTCATCTGTCATGTACAGCTCTCCTATGTTAGGTCCTTCAGCTTTGCATGACAACTGTGCCAGTTTATCCTCGGTGGTTGGAGTTGTCATGCGGGTGGTGATCTTGGCTTGCTCAGTGATCATGGTTCTCTACCTCAATGCGTGGTCCTCACCTAGTGTTTAGCCGTCATGTCATTGAACTTCTCATGTAGTGGCCGGCACAAAGAACCTTTTGGTCGTATTTCATATCATTCAGGTGGGAAATTCGCGATTCTCTGCTGCTGCCGTTTACGTTTAATTCCTGTTAGTTTATATCTATTGTAAATTTAGAGCCGGGAGTGGGTGCGTTGACTTGTGGACATGAAGCTTGATGGCATGTAATGGTGGATGAAGTCTACTGCTCTTATGACCTGATTTCGATGGCAATTATTCTTGTGTGATTCATGTTACTCAAATAGAAAGTCCAGAAAACATACAAATTTTGCAAATGTGTGAACCAGTAGACTTCAATTTGAAATCTTGTCATGCTTCATATTGGTTATAATTCAATATGGTAGGCGTGCATAAAGCTTTGCTAGCTAGAGGTAAGTGCATGTTACACTTCGTGTAACATTTCATAAACATTTATTCTAACAATTGACTTTTATTTTAGTTAGAGAAAAGATCCGGGGCCAGCAGATAGTTGTGATGAAGATTGGACGTGACCAGAATAAAGTGGCGCATGTGTGGGCGCAACTAGCGCGTGGTAGGGGTGAGTCTTGTGTTTCCTTTGGTCGTGTGCCGTCCTGCATACAGGACTTTTTTTTTATGGGAAGCCATCCGGCAACTTTATTAATTGATCCTGCATACAGGACTTAATTCTAAGTGAGCGTACTACCACTCAAGAATGTAATGATACCCCTTAATCGTTAATAAAGTTTTATTCCCTGCAAAAAATTAGAGAAGAAAATATAGATATACAAACAGAAAGAACTGGCTCCTTTGGTATTTCTGGTGATTGTACGGAACGAATCTTCTCTGGTTGTTCCACTTGCCTCCCCGTTGCATGCGGCAAAAAAGTTGTCTCGAGTTATTTTTTAAAAAATGTGGTAACGTTTCAGTCATTTCTTTTTATTATTCTACGCATGGCCTGGGTAGACGTATGATCAAAAGAAAGACATTGGTACTGGTACTTCCATGACCATCCATTAAACATGTTATCCCGTAAAACTTATTGATATGCCATGTTAATGCCGTAGCAAAACCATGCCCACCATGTTAATGAACCTTTGCGCACGTAGCCATGGCTGGCATATCTGGATTGGATGGACTATCACGTGAATAAATCTACGAACAAAAGCTACGTAGATCAACTTATTTGACCTTTTATGTTTGATACTTCAAAACATATTCCCTATTTCATTTCAAAATATTATACAAATGATAGCAAGTAAAAGATGTAGAAGTTTGCGTACTTGCAGTATGATCACATTCTTTTGTAGAGCACATGACTTATTTAATTTTTATAGGCCATGTGATTATATATTCAATGGATGCTCTATAGTTTATAAAGTACTAAATTAAGAGATAGATGGTGCAAGGACCTGGGAAGAAATTTTTTATTCGTGAAGAACCTAAATGAAACACAGCATAGCAATAGTAGAAGGACCGTGAGTTGAATAAAATAGTTTGGAGGGTTCTTTATGAAATAACATCGGAGTAGTGGAAACTTAAGATTCTCAAAATGTCTAGATGAAAAAACGTAGAGGAATGTGGAGTGGGTTAGATACAACTGGAATCACTACGAGATCACTCAACATGATCATCTAGCGCTGCATATTACTTGACAGATTTTTGAATTATGAAACTCGGAGATAAGTTGACAAGATCAACTAGCATGGGAGGTTATTTTGGTCGGTGATGCATTACGGGTCTAGCAGGGGTGGGAACAAATAATATCTTCGGACCTACTTAGTTTTGGCCCCACTTATCAGTGATTTATGAAAGGAAACTATGAACCACAGTCTCTAGCGCTCCATTTACTCCGAGTGTTCTCTCCGCCGGTTGTGGTGGCTGTGTGTTTTCATTTTTTTTGATGATAACATAAGTTACAAAAAAACTTATGCTATGAATCTATTTATTTTAATAAATCAAATGATCAAATGTAATTGAAAAAGTTAATAGCGACAACAATTTCAGAATAGAGGAGTATTCAGTTTAAGTGTAGGTAAAACTTCATTTCACTTGGTACATACAAAGTTGGGTTTTTAGTCCCTTGGACACTCCAAAAACACAACTTGGTATTCTAGACATCACATTTCTTATTTTAGTCGCGTGGACACTAAAAATATGGGGTTTTTGTCTTCAGGACACTATTGCAGAAAAATGAATTTTTAATTTTTTTAATCTCAATCCACAATAATTTTTTCTTCCCTGTACACACAATTTTTCCCATATTTTTTGTTGATCATTTAAATTATTTTTCAACTAATAAATATTTATTTTCAAAATCAAACTATACAAGTAGTCGACAAAAAAAATTAATAAAAGATCACATGGACAAAAAATGCAACAATGCAACTTTGTGCAAAATTTCAAGTTGTAATGTATATTGTGCTTTGAGACAAAAAATTTGAAAATAATCATTTTTCTTCTGTAGTGTCCTGAAGACTAAAACCGTGTTTTCTCGGTGTTCACATGATCAAAAGAAGAAATACGATGTCCAGGAGACCAAGCAACGTTTTTAGAGTGTCCAGGGGAAAAAACCATAGAAAGTTTAAAATATAAGTGATTTTATTTTTATTTTCAAATTCAGGGGGCATCATAACGTGTAACTACAGTTGGTTTGTGATTCTAAAAAATCATAGTTAGTTTATTTGGTTTGTGTTCTTTTCTTAAATTAGAAAAAAGGTAGTGAAGCTTTCTAATATTTATCATAACCCAAAGTAGCACATGTTTCATTGTACATGTAAATTTTTAGCTCCCGCTACAAAGCACAGGCGAACTTCTATTTAAATATATATGCGACTATAATTTCTTATATTTTAAGCCCGTAACAATAAAGGCACAAACACTTTGTTTGTGTGTTAAAATAAAAATCTATATATCTTAATATATCTAGTGAAATAAATTTTTGTTCTAAATTATGTATTGTATATGGACACTTTTATTTAATCTAGTCCGTCGAATCTTTAAAATCAACAGTGTGTATCTTTTGTTTTACAGTTAAGGTGGTAATTTCGTGATCATGAGAGCGATCGTGATGAATCTTTTTGACCTTTAATAAGAAGATAATAATAGATAGATGCCGACAACAAAGACACAGCTTTGCCTGGGCTGGGGATTTATTTTCTAGTTTTGTATACAGTAGAAAGTAGAAACTAATTATGCAACGCAGCCTTTATTTTTCAAATTAAGGTACTTTTTATCATACTCTCTATATATTGGATATTATCGATTGTTCACTACTCCCTCCGTCCCATTAAAAGTTTCGCTATGGTATCCGTGTCGGTCAAACTTTTTAAACTTTGACTAGATTTGTAGAAAGTATTAGTAATGTTTGTATATCTAAATAAGCTGATTATAAAAGTAGATTCAATTATATATCTAATGATACTAATTATATTAAAGAAATATTTATAATTTTTCATATTTTTATGGTCAAAGTTAAAAAGGTTTAACTTCTTGGGAAGCAAGAACGACACTTTTAATGGTACAGAGTTAGTACGTCGCAGTTTACTGTGGTGCTAGCTTATCATAGACTTCACTGTTTTTAGGGGTTACAATCGACAAACATGTGCTCACTTGGCTCCTGGTAGAAGACGGAAGCTGCGCCCCGAAGTTACACGTGGAGCCGGCCCTGTTGTTGCGTTGGTATTAGCTGGTGTGTTGGGCTCGAAGCACGTTGCCCCGGGCTAGATGTTGTTGCATAAGTTGCCTGATACAATAAAATTCCGTCTTTGAGATGTTCACTTTGTAACCCAAGACAAAACTTAGTATTGTCCAAATCTTTCATTTCAAATTCCATTTTCAAGCAATCCATTGCCTCACCGAGTGCTTGAGGTGTGCCAATTAAATTCAGATCATCAACACAAACTGCTATTATCATAAATTCAGATCCAGATCTTTTAATGAATATACATGGAGAAATGGAGTCATTCTTGTACCCTTCTTTTATCGAATATTCACTAAGACGATTGTACCACATTCGTCCATATTATTTTAATCCATATACTGATTTATTCATTATGATTGAATATTGTTCTCGAGAACCTCCTCCATCCTGGGAGTTTAAATCCTTGTGGAAGTTTCATATATATGTCACTATCAAGTGATCCATACAAATATATTGTAACAACATCCATTAAACACAAATCAAGATTCTCTTTTATTGCCATACTAATGAGATATCTAAATGTTGTTGCATCCATCACGGGAGAGTATGTCTCCTCATAATCAATCCTAGGTCTTTGGAAAAATCCTTTAGCAACTAGTCCTGCTTTATATCTTATAATTTCTCCTATATTATTTCTTTTTTACACAAATACCCATTTGTAACCCACAGGTTTAACGCCATCTGGTGTACGAACCATAGGGCCAAAAACTTCTCTTTTTGTGAGAGAATTCAATTCTTGAATTGCGTCACTCCATTTTGGCCAATCTTTTCTTTGCATGCATTCCTCGACAGATCGGGGTTCTTGCCTCTTTTTCATCCATAATTTATAGCGCTAGATTATATGCAAATGCATAATTCATAATGACTTCATCACAGTTCCAAATTTTACCTGACATGACATAATTTAATGAGATCTCATTTTCTCATGAATTAGGTACTTGTATCTCTTTTGTGTCAATCTTATTTGTCATGTCATTTATCCCTTCATGGGATTTTTCCTGAACCTCGGATTCCTCAATTTGACCATCTTGATTCTTTGCTCCTTTTCTTTTTCGAGGATTCTTATCTTTGGAACCCAATGTCTTGCCACATTTTATTGCAGGTCTTGGACAATGATTTTTTCAGGAGCATTAGCAGCTAGAATATAAGATTTTGCCACTCTTCTTAAGTCTGTAAAAGCGTCTAGCAAATTATTTGCTAAACTTTGCAAATGAATTATCCTTTGAACTTCTTGGTCACATTGTTTTGTACGAGGATTAAAATGAGATAATTATAATTCATTCCAACAGATTTCTTTATTCAACTGCTTATTCTCTCCCCGTGTTGTTGGGAAATTTGATTCATAAAAGTGACAATCCGCAAATTTTGATGTAAATAAATCTCCTGTTGATCATTCAAGATATTTTATAATTGAGGGGGACTCATACCCAACATATATTCCCAACCTTCTTTAAGGTCCCATTTTTGTGCGCTTGGATGGAGCAATTGAGATGTACATAGCGCGGCTAAAAGTTCTTAAATGGGAATATTTGGCTCTTCACCAAAAACTAATTGTAACGGGGAAGAGGAATGGTAACTTGATGGCCTGATGCAAATTAATGTTGCTGCATGTAAAATTGCATGACCCCATGCTGACGTTGGAAGTTTTGACTCATTAGTAACGATCTTGCTATTAATTGCAATTGTTTAATGAATGATTCTGCAAGCCCGTTTTGAGTGTGAACATGCGCAACATGATGTTCAACATGTAGTAGTCATTGAAGCTTTGTGACGTAAATTCTCCGGCATTGTCCAAGCGTATAGCTTTAATTGGATTATCTGAAAATTGTGCTCGAAGCTTGATAATTTGAGCCAACAATCGCACGAACACTAGGTTGCGGGTTGATAATAAGGTCACATGTGACCATCTAGTTGTTGCATCAATTAGGACCATGAATATCTAAATGGTCCACTTGTTGGATGAATTAGTCCACATATATCACCTTGTGTGCGCTCCAGAAATGCAAGGGATTCATATCCAATTTTGGTCGGTCATGGACGCATTGTCAATTTTCCTTGAGAGCATACGATGTATGAGAAGTCATTTGCTTCAAGAATCTTTTGGTTCTTCAATGTATGTCCACATGAACTATTGATAATAAATTTGCATCATTAGTGATTCGGGATGGTCTAACCGGTCATGCCAAATAATAAAATTATTGTGGGTGGTGCACCTTTGATTTACCACCATATATGATTCATTCTTGGTTAGCCTTGCATAGTATAATCCAGAAGGCAACTCTGGTAATTTTTCCAACACATACTTTTCCCCTTAAGATACTTTTGTAATGTTGAGATATTCTATATTTTCTTCACAGATTGTCTCAACATGATAGCCATTTCGGCGAATATCTTTGAAACTCAACAAGTTTCTTTCAGACTTCGGGGAATAAAGTGCCTCATTTATGTTCATTTTTGTCCCCTGAAAGTAATGTTATTAAGGCTTTTCCTGAGCCCTCTATCAATTTGGCACTCCATGATATTGTGTTCACATATGCATCTCGCAACACAAGATGTGAAAAGTGTAATTTGCTTCTCAATATGGTATGTGTTGTACCATAGTCAACAATACAGATGTCATCTTCATGACCATGATCTTAAGCACGGCGTAAACACTATTGCGATGATAAATTGAACTTATTAAGAAACACGACGTTACATGCATCAAAACTAAAACCATAAACTAAATTTATTATTCATAATGGAAAAAATGGTACACTTTATTCATTATGTGGACCAACCACCATTATTGGTAGATGAAAAAGAATAACGAGTAAAATTATTCTTGGGTGAAGAAATCAGAAACTACTAAATGAGTTGCATCACGGCTACCATGTCATTCATAATTTGCCGCTTCAAAATTTTCACCATTAAAAATACCTTTATGGCTATTGCTTGCAAAGTTTGTCCGTAGCTTTTTCTTTTTATTCTCAGGAGATTCTTGATAGAGATCAACAAGTTATTTTGATGTGCGGCAATTTTGTACCCAATAATTTATTCCTCCACGATGATGGCATGCATTTTCAGTCATTTCACCTTTTTTATTTTTCTCCCTTTTCTGGTCCCTTATGAGAACCAGTTGTGTTCTTGAAGTGAACACTATAATTTCCTCTACCACGACCGCGGCAGCTTCCTCTAGTTTGATTATCATATTGTGTTGTATTTGACTCGGGAATGGACTTGAACCTGTTGGACGGGATTCATGGTTCTTCATCAAAAGCCCATTACTTTGCTCAGCCACTAGTAAGCAAGAAATAAGTTCAGAATATTTCTTGAAACCCTTTTCACGGTATTGCTACTGAAGCAACACATTTGAAGCATGAAATGTGGAGTATGTTTTTTCTAACATTTCCTCATCAGTAACTTTTTCTCCATATAGTAATAATCATGTTGTAATGCTGAACATGGCTGAATTATATTCAGAAACAGATTTGAAGTCTTGCAACCTCAAATTCAGCCAATTATGATGAGCCTTAGGGAGAATCACTGTTTTCTGGTGATCATACGTTTCTTTCAACTTGTTCCAAAGAACAAGTGGATCGTCATCAATAAGGTATTCAGCCTTAAGACCTTCATGGAGGTGACGGCGTATAAAAATATTGCTTAGGCTTTGTCTTGATCAGATGCTTTATTTCCATCTTTGATGGTCGCACCAAGCCCACTGGTATTCAAATGAATTTTAGAATCGAGCACCCAAGACAAGTAATTCTTGCCAGTGATATCCAAAGCCGTGATATCAAGCTTGGTTACAATATGTAAATCCAAAAGTGTAAATCATAGTATGAGAGCAGTAAGCATATGAAATAAATTAGAATAATATATCTCACCTCGAAAAGGATACTATGATCAACAAAAATTATCTTAATAAACAATGTCTAATTCACGATATTCCTTAGGGAGACGACCGTGCTGATAACGTGTTAAATATAAATTGCTCTTTGGCTATCGTAAATCAAACTATGAATGTGGAGAACCAAATGAGAGAGAGGGAATAAGAAATTCTTTTATTCTCTTGTGTGTCTGATACGTACAATTCTATCCAAATATATAGCTATCAAGAGAGTGAGAGAGTTACAAGAGTTACAAGACTTGATGTAGGAAGGTTGCAACAATAATGTTTCTCAACTTGATGACTGGGTTATGGACATCCATATAAATTAGTATTTTATAACAAAACTAATGAATTTTGTTGCTAATAGTCATTAGTTGTGGGAAAATACTGGACCACAAAACCGTCTTTGTAGCTCCATGTTGACCGAATGTACCCAACGGGCACAACGAATGTAACCTAAATATTACCTGATTTAAGAAGATTTCTCATGCAGATCAGGAAAACCCACAAATCTCCTTTCCTCTATCTTTATGCCGTTTTTTGATGCAGAATCGATGAGGAAACTTTTACCTTAATTATTAACCATATAAATTTGCTCTCACTGGATTTTTGCTTCTTTTGTGTTTCGGAACCTGAAATACTGCATTGCGCCATTGAAAATAACAACGTTACTAGAATATAATCTAGTATTATATGTCCCAAATAAAATGGTGGTGCTGTAATTAGTATTGGCAGTTTGGCAGCAGCTCTAGTGGACTAAACAAGGACTGTCTTTCCAAGTCAGTCAAACGAAAGATTGATGCAAACCTGCCGAACGGCACTGCAACCTAGCTAACAATGAGAGGAAGAGGAAACCAGGTGATACACAACAGGTTAGTCCACCCGTTACTTTTCCTGTTTGGATAAGATAAAGGACTAAAATTATTCAGCAACAACGATTTGTCCGTAGAATCCAAATAGGGCCCAAGTATGCCAGTTGGTGAGAGCCTTTCCCGTGGACTTCATAAAACCACGGTCGTTGCCATGCATGTACTAGCAGCAGTTTGGCAGCAGCTCATCAAGTGGACTGAACATATACGTACCCGACGGGCCGGGCACAGCGAACCTATTAGTTATATTACACCACAATAGGAAGCCAAGTGATACAACAGGATTGCAGTTCGTCAGAATCAGATTTGTTTTTTCCAAGTCAAGTTGACGAGCTTTGGAAAGTAGCGTATGAAGAAACGTGGCTGTATGTGGATTGTGGAGTCAAAGTCGTCGTTGGTTTGCGCCGACGAGGGTCGTAGTAGGAGTGACAAGTTGGCCTGTTGGGAAGGTGCAGCCAATTATGTTAGGCCATTCCGCATGTACGGTTGCACAGGGTCGCTACTTGTACGCCTTTCATCCGTGGTAAGACCAGAGGCCAGAGGGAGTGCTGATATTAGGTGTGTGACGCAACAGTTCGACCTCGTGGAAATTGCAGCGCAGCCGCCGCCGCCGCCCCCTACCGCGGGGCCCATTAGTGCAGGGTGTCAGACCATGGCTATAAATTTTCCTGGCACACTCCATTTGTTCAGCACGCAGTCGAGCCGACCATGGCCATCAACAGAGCAGGGCAGCATCCCATGGCGCTCGCTCGCTTCCTCGTATTCCTCCTACTCGGCGCGCCACTACTCCTCTTCTCTTGTGCAGGTACAATATCGCGCACGGTGAAGAGAAAAATACATTGTTTTGAGTATATATACATGATTCATTGGCATATAATGAGTGGTGCGTGGCTGCCGTGTCGTTGCGAATTGCAGAGGCGGGTGAGATAGGCGTGAACTACGGCAGGGACGGCAACAACCTGCCGGACCCGTCGAGAGTGGCGAAGCTGTTCAACGACAACGGCATCACCATGGTGAGGCTCTACGACGCCAACCAGGGAGTGCTCAACTCGCTGGCCAGCACTAGCATCAAGGTGATGGTGATGGTGCCCAACGCGGACCTGCCCGCCGCGGCCAGCACCCCCGCGAGCGCGCTGGACTGGGTGCGCAAGAACGTGGCGGCCTACCCGGCCACGAAGATCACCGCCGTGGCCGTCGGGAACGAGGTGTTCGACGACAGGCCGGACCTCAACTCGCAGCTCGTCCAGCTCATGACCAACGTGCAGGCCGCGCTGGCGCAGCTGGGCCTCGCCGACACCGTCAAGGTGACCACGCCGATCGCCTTCTCGGCCGTCACCGACTCGTTCCCGCCGTCCAAGGGCCGGTTCGTGGACAAGGTTGCCGAGCCGGTGATGCGGCCCATGCTCCAGTTCCTGCAGCAGACGGGGTCCTTCCTCTCCATCAACCTCTACCCGTACATTGCGCAGCTGGACAACCCCAACATCCCCCTCCCCTACGCCCTGGGGAACTACGAGGCCGGCGTTCCCGCCGACGGCAAGCTGTACCACAGCCTGCTCGACGCCCAGCTCGACGCCACCTACTCCGCCATGGACAAGCTGGGATTCTCCGATTCGCGGAGGATGCTGGCGTCCCGAAGAAGTGTGAAAGTATACGTCACGGAGACAGGCCGCCCGTCGCGAGGGAACATCCGGCGAGGCGGCCGCGCCAGGCGCTTGGCGGACGGGGATGGCGACACGATCACCGTGGCCAACGCCCAGGCGTACAACAACTACGTCATCAACCGCGTGCTGGCCGGCAACACCGGCACGCCGGGCCACCCTGACGCCGACATGGACGTCTTCATCTTCGCCCTCTTCAACGAGAACCTCAAGGGCGGGAGCGACAGCTTCGAGGCCAACTTCGGGCTGTTCGACCCGGTGACGTTGCAGAAAATTTACCCGTTCGACTTCCACGGTGGCCCGCAGACGGACACGTGGTGCGTGGCGAACCGGGGAGTCGACGACGCGCGGCTGCAGGCGGCGCTGGACTTCGCCTGCGGCAACGGCGCGGACTGCAGCGCCATCCAGCCCGGGGCAACGTGCTTCCAGCCGGACACCAAGCTCGCGCATGCCTCGTATGCCTTCAACGACTACTACAATCGCAACGGCCGGGCTCCCGGGACATGCGACTTCAACGGCGCCGCCTCCGTCGTCAACCAAGCACCAGGTGACCACAAATTCTTCTTCCGATGTCCATATCCACTGCGTAATCGTCAACGAGCTGATCTCACTATGTATTCTTCTTCCATTGATTTCCCCACCACCGAGATAGACATTTGTTGGAGCTGGTGCGTGGCGAACGCCGCAGTCGAGGCCACGCGCTTGCAGAACGCACTGGACTTCGCGTGCGGGCATGGCGCGGACTGCAGCGCCATCCAGCCCGGCGCCGCCTGCTTCCAGCCGGACACCAAGGTCGATCATGCCACCTACGCACTCAATAGTTACTACCAAAACAATGGTCGGGCTGCCGGGACGTGCGACTTCAACGGCGTCGGCTCCGTCGTCTACCAACCGCAAAGTGAGTTCACTCTGACCCTCGTCGGTCGTCTCCTCTTGCAATATCCTTATATGGCTATATAAATGGATCATAAGAAAAATATAACGGTGACCTTACCGGCGTTTGAAACTCTGTTTTGCAGAGGTTGGAAACTGCGTGCTCCCGCCTTCGAATGCCTCTTAGGCTGAGCTTCAACCTGAGAAGGTTGCATCACTTCTCTGTGTGCGGAATTAATAGGAACCCATGTCAGCTACAAACTGAGTTGCTCTGCTATGCACCTGTGAACGGGCATTAAATGCATGCACGTCCAATAAATGTATCCAAGAGTTACGTAGATTACAATCTATGTAGTATATGCGAGGAACGTTGTTCTCATTCCAAAGGAAACTTGCATAACGCCTTTACGGCTTCAACTACTACTGTCATGGCGGGGCTCACTGTAGTGTAAAGATATAAATTTTGATAAAAGTTATATCTATAAACCACAACGAGAAGTTACGTGCACACATTTATAAATTATGACAAAAAAGTTGCGTTCATTTTTTTTTTTAATAACGGAACATTGTTCCTACCTCTACACCCCAAAAGAGGTATACACAACAACAGTTTACAACAAGAGTTCTTAGACTCACACCAAAAATTCAGATTGGAAACAATTCCGTAAAACGCAGGAAACAGATGAAGCAACCACACACTCACTACTAGGACTGAACTATAATGAACCATAATGCACGAATGGAAAGAGCTAGGCTTCGATTCGATTAGAAAACTTCCAACCAAACTTTGCGAAGATCTCCATGATGATGATCTCCAATTTTCGGCACCCAAGCTTTATTTCTTTCGCCTCCTCCTCCTTATGCACTATAGACCATGTACGCGTACAATATGTCATCCTGAAAATAATCTGCAAAAGAGTGTTTGCTTTGGTCTTGTTAAAGACCATGTCATTCCTATTCAACCACAAACTCCATAAAAGAGCTGTTACACCCACTAGCACTTGATTTTATCACCATTATGAAAACGATTTATCCAATTATGAAATAAATCTTCAATAGACGTGGGAGGTTGAATGCCAAATGTAGAGTAAATGGTGAGCCAAACAAAAAGGGCAAATCGACAGTCAAAGAAGAGGTGTTGAATACTCTAATGAACTACAGTAGCAGCAACTAAGAGAGCCATGCTAATTTCTTTTTGCCAAGTTATCCTTTGCTAGAGTGACCCCCTAATTAGGTACCAAAGAAAGATTTTGATCTTGAGAGGAACTTTAATTTTCCAAATTGGACACTTGAGAGGTATAATACCGCTTTGTATAATCATTTTGTACATGGATTTGACCGAGAACATACCTTTGCCACTTAGGCTCCAAGTAAAGATGTCTTTATTCCCGTTAAGGGATACACCTAGTACCTTGGATACAAGGTCATACCATTGTTGAAGAACATTTCCGACAAGTGCCCGCCGGAATGAAACTTTTAGTGGCCTTGTACTTAGTACATGTGCTACCGTCGCATCTTTCTTTCTAACAATGTTATAAAGAGAGAGGTATTTAGTACCCCAACTGTTTGTCTCCAACCCACGTGTCCTCCCAAAATCTTATTTCAGTGCCACTTTGTACCCGAAATTGCCCACACTCTAAGAATTGATCCTTTATCTTCATCAAACCGGACCAAAAGTGTGAATCTCCGGATTTCTTTTTGAGCAAATTCCTTCTATACCATTGGAAAATTTTCAACTTCCTTCTATACCATCAAAACTTTAAAAATTCCTTCTATACCATCGGCTTAAAATTTCTATGCCCTCTATACCACCGGCATCAATGCTTAACATTTATCTCTATTCGCTAGCTCGAAAAAATACTTTCTTCACTCCAAAATTTATGAAAATTTATAAATTTATAGAGTAACACGTGGAGAACATTTTGTATTGTTAGAAAACGGTTTGATTCTATAACATTTTTTTATTTGAAATGGGTGAATCTGGCAAAATGTTAAGGTTCAAAACTTCGAAATTTAACTTCTGAAAGTATTTCTGAACCTTAACGCTTTACCATGTTCAACGATTTCAAATTCAAAAATGTTATAGAACCAAACTATTTTTCAATAACAAAAAATGTTCTCCACATGTTACTCTATAAATATACAAATTATTATAAATTTTAGAGTAAAGAAATTATTTTTTCTGAGCTAGCGAATAGAGATAAATGTTAAGTACGGACGCCGATGGTATAGAGGGCATGGAAATTTTAAGCCGATGGTATAGAGGGAACTTTTAAAATTTTGATGGTATAGAAGGAAGTTGAAAATTTTCCGATGGTATAGAAGGAATTTTCTCTTTCTTTTTCACTTGCGTGAGAGTTTATTTGATAAGTATTTCCTTCGTAGAAGGTCTTGCCACATACCCTCTTCGTTTATTAGCTTGAAAGGCCATTTGCTAAGTAGACAAGTGTTTTGGATTTCTAAATTTTGGACACCTAATCCTCCAAAATCCTTTGGACGATATACAATGCTCCATTTAGTGAGTCTATATTTTTTCTTATGGTCATCACATTGCCAAAAGAATCTTGACCGGTAATAATCAAGCCTTTTTAGCACCCCTTTAGGTACTTCAAAGAAAGAGAGCATATACATGGCTAAACTTGTGAGTACGGAATTAATGAGGACTAGCCTCCCTCCGACGGATAGAAGTTTACCTTTCCAACTTGCTAGCTTCTTTTGGAATTTTTCCTCAATGATATTCCAATCATTATTAGAGAGTTTCCTATGATGCATAGGAATGCCAAGGTACTTGAACGGGGTTGAGCGCGTTTTACATCCAAAGAGTTGGGCATAGTCATGCTCAAAATCTTTGACTTTGCCATAGCAATAGAGCTCACTCTTGTGGAAATTGATTTTTAATCCGGATAGTTGCTCAAATACACTTAAAACTAGTTTAAGGTTTTGGCTTGATCCAAGTTATGATCCATGAAAAGGATTGTGTCATCCGCATATTGAAGGATAGAGAGACCTTCATCCACCAAGTGCGGTACCACTCCAATAAAATCCCCATTGTCCTTGGCTCTTTGAATGAGAATAGCCAACATATGCACTACGAGATTAAAAAGCAAGGGAGATAGTGGATCTCCTTGCCTAAGACCTTTCTTTGTTTGGAAATAATGACTTATGTCATCATTAACCTTAATACTCACACTCCCGCCCTTGACGATTTGCTCAATCCATTTACACCATAGCGGCGTAAATCCTTTCATCCTCAACGTTTGTTGAAGGAAAGACCAATTGATCTTACCGTATGCTTTCTCGAAGTCTAGCTTGAGGATTACCCCCATCTAGCTTCTTTCTATGCATCTCATGTATTGTTTCGTGTAAAATGACCACTCCTTCCATTATATTTCGGCCGGTCATGAATGTTGTTTGCGAAGGTCTTATGACCTTTTGGGCCACCAAACCCATCCTATTAGTCACCACTTAAGTGAAGATCTTGAAGCTCACATTAAGCAAGCAGATGGGTCTAAATTGTTGGATTTGTTTTGCTTCAGCTTGTTTGGGTAGAAGAGTGATTACTCCAAAATTTAGGCTAAATAGAGGTAGGTTCCCATTGTGGAATTCATTGAAGAGATCCATTAGGTCTCCTTTGATGACATCCCAAAAGGCTTGATAAAACTCGACCGGGAACCCGTCCGGCCCGGAGTCTTATTAGTCCATCAAGTAATTTATGTATACAACTATTGACAAAATTTTTCTAAAATGGATATTTACGGGAATGTGAACTTTCCTAAAATGGAAAGGCTGCAAGTTGCCTCCTAAATGGCCGGACGCGAATTAGCAAGCCCCTAAAACATCCCACTTACATTATGGAAAAGAACAACATAGTTACTAATTTTTCATTACTAAGTTTTTTCCAACGGTGCAACATCTACAAATAACTACTGCTCACTCCATTGCTATTTATAAGAATTTTTGGAATACCAAGACAAAAATAGTCAAGAGGGAGGAGACATATATCCTCTCATTTTACACTATCTCATAAATCCCCCCCCCCCCCCACCTCCCCACCCACCAACCCATTATTTTTTTTCTTATCTGTAGAGATAATTATATTGTAGAACAAAATTCAAATCCCTGAAATGCTTACGTATAGGAATAGAGGGACTACAACCTATATAAAAATACACACTAGCATCAAGATCTTGTGCAACATGAGAAATTACACCATACATCTATATACTTGTTTCGATAAGTTGTGCAAGAATGAAGCATGAAAGGCAACATATAATTGTAGGCAAATTTTGCTCTTGGATGATCACCGCTTTGCAGCTTTTGCTGAGAGAGAGAGGTGTAAGGGTGACAATTTAAGAATGAAAAACTTTAAATTTATAAGGAATTTTATGAAACATGCTCTTTATATATATGGATGAAAACGGATCGGATATGAATGAATATAGCTAGTTCTATATCATGTCTTGTATATTTTCTCTCGATCCGGAATCGGAGTTGATATGTCGTCGGATAACTATTTCATGATCTCATATCTTATCTGATATTCTTATTTTGGAGTCGGAGTTAGAGGCAGATACTATTATAAGATTCATATGGATAAAAATTATAGCGAAGAAGTGTACTTAGAGTGAAACTAAATATAGTGATTACTAATAGAGTTAAATATATGCCTCAGTCCTTATACCTGTCTTGTTGTGTCATCTAGGTCCCTATACTCTTAAATTACATTTTGACTTTCAAGACTTAGCTTCAGGTGCCATTTAGGTCCCTATACTTTTGAAATGCAAATGTCATTCCTTAAATTTGAGTTGGTAATTATTTAGGTCCCACAAGTATAACACTTTCATAATATAGTTGCTAATCAAGAAAACTTTTCCTAAAATATAGTTCATTGAAACTACATTTGTAACCACTTAAATCATCGCTCTTGATGCCCAATCCTAAGGGATAACTAATTGTAAAAAAAAATTCCCTAACCTTATATTTATAATATGTCGTCCTTGATCAACAAAGACGCCCATTACTGAAAAAGAAAAACAAATAAAATAAAGTTTAGCTAGTAGCAATATCTAGCTAACGAGAAAATTGAAGTACTTTTGTTTTTTAACACCAAAGATTTTATCAATATTCTCAAAATACACACATTAGATCTGAATTCATGTTTCATCTAACTATAAGTTATATCTCTGAAAATTAAATTTAACTGGGAATAGTGATATATTTCATAAGTATGGTACTTGATGACACCCAAAGCCAAGTTTAGAGAGTTAGATTTTTATTTTGGGAGAATAGTGATCTGACATATGAAGTTAAGTTTGAGGAGTTAGAAATGCAATTTTAGAGTACATGTACCTAAATGACACAAGGAGACAGCTTTAAGGACCGACCATGCATTTTGCTCTTACTAACATAAAGAAACAATAGCAAATTTATTGACTATTACAGCAAACATAAATATTTTTTTATCATATTTTCATTTATATTATGTAAATTTCAACGAATTACGATAATTTCGGATTTCAGACTACTATTCGTCCATATCCTATCCCGCTTGCTTTTTTAGACTCGTATTCATTTATGGATGATGTTGGATGCCTATTGATGCATTCTATATTTGATTATATTTAGCTTTTCAATCATTGAATTGTCAAATGGTCAGATATTATCTATTATTTTTTCACCCTACTTATATACGTCATAGAGTTAGATTTGTCATCGAGGCTATTCTAATACACTACAACATTACAAGCTCATTTAATTCACATATCCCATCGAAGATTGATTAATTGCCCATGTCATTGACTAATAATAACTAATTAACCGGGGCAGCAGAATCTTGTGTGTGGAAAACTGGGAATGTGCTAATACTAGACGAGGAAGGGAGAGAGGATAGTGCAGGGGAATCTATAGGAAAATAAGATATGCTGAATCCATAGTAGTCATGGCCAAACGGGCCGCCCGGCACGGCACGACCTGAGCCCGAAAAGGCCCGGCCCATTTACATTTCGGGTCGGCACGGCACTAATTTACTTTCGGGCCGTGCCGTGCCGGTCGACGTGCTCGGGTGTCGGCCCGCGGCACGGCTCGAAAATGTTTTTCGGGCTATTCGGGCTGTGCCGGCCCGTTAAGCCCATGGGCTTAACAGCCCAATAAGTATTTTTCGATCCAATAATGTTAAAAAACTTAAAAAATAGATAAAAACATAGCAAGATGGAGATTTGAACCTTGAATCTCTAAGATACAAGTCAAATGCTTTACCAATAAAGCACTTCACCATTAGTGTTAAGTATGAAACATGTATATTATTTAATTTTGTGCCGTGCTTTATCGGGTCAAAAGTGTGGCCCGTCGGGCTTCATCGGGCCGCGTCCAATCCGTGCCGGGCCGGGCCGCTCGTCGTGCCCTATCCTCGGCCCGACGGTGCGTGCCGGGCCAGCCCGGCCCGAAACCAATCCGTGTCGTGCCGGGTTCGGGTCGGGCCAAAAAAGCGTGCTTCGGGCCTGCCCATTTAGCCCGGCCTGTTTGGCCATCATTAATCCATAGGCAGGTTTTTGATGGGCTGAATTTGGTTTAGTGAAGAAAGGTGGGCCGAAAAACAGATATTCATGCTAATCGTCAAACAAATGTGGCCCACAATGCAGTGATGGACGTAGCACTTAGAACTTGGGTATTTCCAAGTTGATTAATCAAGCGAAAGATACAAGTAAACTTGGTTCTTCGGTAATTTTTTCAAGCTTCAAAACTATGCTAGGTCCTAGTATAAGGTTTTGCCAAATTATTGGGTATTCCTGGGAATACCCAAATAACATGCTAGGTCCTGCCACAATGCCGATCCAGAATTAGTGACTTTTTTTTTGTTTAATTGGGAAACATACCTAAGTATTTTTTGGTCCATTTGGAAAATAGGCGCGGCATTAGTATCGTTAACAGTCTAAATATCATTAGTGATGATAAAAGATAGCGCCAGGTCAGCCCCACATCAGTGTCACGTCGGATTAGGCATTAGTGACAAAAGTTACGATGGATTTGTTTTTGGTATCACTAATCAAGGACGAAAAACATCAGTCCAAACTTTTTATTGACGAGACACTTATTTTGCACGAGAGACAAACGTTACAATGATTTTTTGTCACTAATTGTACAATTTCTTGTAGTGAGACGAGTTTTTTTTTTTGAAGGTGTACTCATTATATATTGATCAATCATACCAGAGTACATAAAGGGAGACTCTCCCTTGAATACAGACATACATCATATGAACTACAAGGCCTCATACAATAGAGTGCCCATGAGTAATTGCAATAAAATCAGCCGAAACTAGACCCATACTTGAGTTAAAGCAAGACAACGGTAACGCAAGATTGGATTGAACAATACACGATCGATGTAGATGCTCTCGCCGGGGACTAACGGTGGTACCGGGAAGAGGATCTGGTATGTAACCGCGGTGTTGACATCCTTCGGTGGCCTCCGATGTGCACTCCGCTTGATCCGTCGACGGTTCCTTCGACTGCCTCCACGGATTTGGCACTTCAGGTTGCAAAGCTTGGAGCCGTAGATCTCGTATATGCATCACCGGGCTCAAGCAAAATGGATATGACGAGATACACCCCAACGTTGAATCCGAGGAGCTCACACGAAGCTCTACCCGAACGGATGAGGCGTTGAGAGAGGGAGGATACCTTCCACGATTAAAGATTGTCCAACCTGAGATGACCATTGGCTTGCTTGAGTGGTTGCTGGGTGAAGGTCCGACATTGGAGAGAGTTGTAAGTATGTCTTCCCCAAAACCTACATAAAGAAGCACCGAAACAGATGCGCACCAAGCATTAGGTGGCCGTGGTGGTCGGCCTCGACGGTGCCAAGGGTGACCTCGCCACCCAAAACGAACCTCGGCGCGGGGTGTCCTTTATAGGAAAAGCCGAGTGGCAAGGGGACTTCCCACAAAGGCTCCAAAGAGATCTCCGGGCTTGTAGAGGGCCGCGCTGGAGCTCCGAACTCTTGGGGGATATGGCCAAGAGGGGGTGGGACGGGGATGGCAAGGGAGAGGATGGATGGAACCGGATTGGGGGAGGGAATGACGGAAGAGGGGTGGTAGGTGGAGGCCGGGATTAGATCCGAGCGATGACAGCTCAAATCTGTTCCTGGTCAACGGATGGGGCGCAGGGTGGCTGTAGATGAAGAGGGTGGTGGGCGGCCAAGGTGGGGCGAAGCGGGGCAAATGGAAACCGAGGGAGGACGTGCCCCACCTAATTAACCCCGGAGACGCCGGCGAAGGTCGATCGGACGGCGGTGGTGGCAACCGAGGCTGGTGAATGGAGCTCCCGGTAGGTTGAAATGGGGGAAGGGAGGGACCTTGGTAGTAGTTTATTTTATTGGGCTCAACCTTCGATTCCGGCCGAGGAACAGCGAGCGCGATCACACCGGCGACAAAGATGACGGTCGGCGAGGCCAAAAGATGGCCGGAAGAGGGAGCGGCGACAGCCTAAGGCCAGCATCTAGATGACGGCTGTACAGATCCGAGGGAGGGGATTGATGATTGGAGCTTGGTCGAGGAGGGGCTTCCCACTCCTACACACCGCCGGCAAGCTGGAACGGGGAGGAGGGGAGCCCGTCGGGGCAAGGCGGAAGGTTTCGGGCGGTGTCGGGTTGGCGGAACCCTAGCGGGCAGGGGTTGGGCGCATGCGCGCAAGCGGCAACACGAGGCTCTGTAGTGAGACGAGTTGGGACCACTATGAGAAACAAAACAAGACGATTGTCTAAGAACTTCTCACTGTTTCCTTCATCATGGCCCATGCCCGTTGGAATTGCTGTATATTGTCTAAGATCATTGAGACCATCTACATGAAGGAGCTTTCTTGTTCCTCAAATTTTCTCTTACTAGCCTATCAACCCGTGCATCTGCACGGGCTAGCAATTTGTTTCATCATCTTATAATTACAATATGTGTTCGTTATAACAAAGAGAGTGCCACAGATATTTTATTTGGATAATTCAACCTTTCATAAATGCCATAACAATCATAGAACATCACTCAATTTGACACATAACCTAGTAGGATACTGGTGTCATGTGCATAAATGTCGTTTGTTATTGATAATGCGAGAGCAGCTCCCTACATCATATGAACAGGCACTACATGCATGTTCATTATAACAAACAGTGTCATAAATATTTAATTTGGATAATTCAGCCTCGCTATACATACCATAAGAATCATATAACATCACTCGATTCAACATATAACCTGGTACAATAATAGGCGTATAAATGTTTCTTGGTATGGATAATGAGAGAGTATCTCTATACTTCATTGGAACAGAGTGTTAATGTAACTTCGTTTTAATAGGAAAACAGAAGTAGTAGTGTACCAAATTTTTTCAATAAATAATATGCTACTTCAAAGTGACAAATCTGCTAAAAACAGAAGTAGTAGTGTACCAAATTTTTTCAATAAATAATATGCTACTTCAAAGTGACAAATCTGCTATGGAACATTTTATTTCTTGTTAAGAGTAGAGATGAATGCATTATCGGTAGGACAGTTATTTCGTGAGAGGTTTTCAGGTCCAAAATAA
The DNA here is from genome assembly GCA_031894775.1 of Chloris gayana. NCBI lineage: Eukaryota > Viridiplantae > Streptophyta > Magnoliopsida > Poales > Poaceae > Chloris > Chloris gayana. The sequence goes on from JAUNZO010005157.1 coordinate 864,722, forward strand.
TGGACATTATTTTTCTCAACTAATGGCCATTAGTTCAAGGGTAGTTTAGTAATGCACTAAAAAATTAATATTTTTTATCATACAAACTTGTGTTAAATACACTAAAACTTGACTACAATAATAATGATGATGATTAATCAAATTTAAAGTAAATATTTTATAATAAATTCATGTAAAAATTGACTAACTTATTAGTTATGATGAATTTTTGTATTATACTCATATTCTTTTGACAATATTACCCTTACTAATGGGCATTAGTTATTAACTTCTAAAATTTAATCTACACCGTTAGATCCAACTAATGACCATTAGTTGAGAGAAAATAATGGCCATTATTTTGGACCTGAAAACACCCTATTTCATCCCTCCTGCCCATACCAATGGGTGGACCTAAACCTAATATCTGATTTGAGAGACCATATATTTAGCAAACTGACCCCATGACAAAAATACTATTTTTTTCTTTCTATAGTTAATTTTAAAATATTCCTGCGTGATGCATAGTAGAATGCCAATATAGGAGTAGAAAGAAATCAGCTATCTAAATTTCATTTGCTTGCAGTAAGCTGGACTAAGGGGCATCTCTTGTGTTCAGGATGAGAGCCTGAAGACCTGTTAATTAGTAGGTGTTCGTATCCAATATACATTCAGGGATGCAACCAGTGAATCCAGATTCATAATTACAAATACCTGAAAAGTTAAGATAAAGTCACATGTTATGTTTCAAAGCTTCTATACGGAATAAATCATAAGGGAGCCATGGAGAAAGTTCATTTGGCATCACCTCTTTTCCCTTCCATAGAAGTTCTGATATATGTACCCGGTACCACAGCGAAAGTATAAGCTGTTGTTGATCCAGTAAGTAATGATGAAAACTTTCATAGCAAAGACTATCTGAGTCGAAATCAAATAGTTAAAAAAAATTCCATTAGTTGCAGGCAATCCTCCTTTGACACCAGCGTATCAGGCGAGGCAAATCCAGGCTATTATAGTTGCGTCCGGCAGCGAAAATGCGAAAGCTCTCTGTTTTGCTCAGTTGAAACGGGATCTATAAACCCTTGAGACACTGTTAAGGCTCAGCTAGATATCGAGTTTCGAGATGACATGTCATCCGATCAGTGCATGTAAAAGAGAGTAGGAGTCCTTGCATCAAAATATCCATTCGTCCATCTCTAAATCAACATCCAGATGTTTTGCTTTTTTCTCGTAATTTTTTATATTTTCTTTCGATTAACGTGGAGGTCTCAAAAGGAGCCTCCAATTAGTATATATAACATTTCGTTCTTTCTATATATGCCACCAAAGGAAGAGAATATCAGTCCAACATTTTTGCTTCTGCTTTGTTTTGGAACCCGAAATGCTGACTGTATTAAGGAAGAGGAAACCAAGTGATACAGAAGGATTGCAGTCAGACCCTCTGTTTGGATGAGTTAAAGATTAAAATTAGTCTAGTACTAACATATAGGATCCAAAGAAGACCGGAGTGATATAATCGTTTATTAGCTGCCACTTGGTGAAAGTCTTCCCGTGGACTTGATAAAATTGAGGTCGTTCGTGCGTAGTACTGTATTAGCAGTTTGGCACCAGGTCAAGTAGTCAAGTGGATTGAGCAAGACTGTCTTTCCATGCTGACCGAACGTACCGACGGGCACTGCGTTTATTACCACTAGAGGAAGCCAAGTGACACAACAGGACTGCAGTTCGTCAGAATTACACTTGTTTATATTTCTCCTTGCTATTATGCGTGATCTGGTTCGGGATCTCCAATACTGGTTGCGTATATGCACTTGATCAAATTCCCATCACCAACAACTAGACATAGTCCCTCATGTAGAATTTTATTGTCGCATCCGTGGTGTCAGATTCGTGTAACTATCAACCATTCTGGGTGATTTTGGGAGTCCCTTTGAAGATGCTTTCCGATTGTTGGTCTTCTTGAGTCAGTCTACAACTCTACATTAGAAGATAACTAAGATGTAGAGCGGATATATGTGCTTATTTTTTATCATTTAGATATTTTGTAAACGTCGAATGATAGTGAGTCACTCGGCGATTATAATTGGTTGTAACACTTTTAAGAGTCAAAGTTGGGATAAATACAGTATTCTCGTTATCTAAAAAATGTAAATAGACGATGCTGAGGAAGGTGGGATATGAAGAAACGTGGCTGTATCTAATGGAGTAAAGTCGTAGTTGGTTTGCACCGACGAAGGGCGCAGGAGGCAACAAGTTGGCCCTATTGGCCCATACGCATGTACGAACGCACAGGATCTGGTGTTCCACCATGTGCAAATTGCAGCACGACTGCCCAAGTCGCGGCCCGCGCGAGCCCATGAAAATGCAGCGTGTCGACGACCATGCATGCCTATAAAAATCCCTCGCACTCCATTTGTTCAGCACACAGTCGATCAGCCATTACCAAAGCAGCGCAGCATTCCATGGCGCTCGCTCGCTTCCTCGTCGTCCTCGTTCTCGGTGTGCCGCTATTCCTCTTCTCCTGTGCAGGTATGAATCGCACATTTCGAAGGAAGACTTCCACATTTGTTCTGCATATATCACCGGTGACTGATGTTTGTTTGCGTGCATTGCAATTTGCAGAGGCGGGCGAGGTGGGGGTGAACTACGGCACGGTGGCCGACGACCTGCCGGACCCGTCGAGGGTGGTGAAGCTGCTCAAGGACAACGGCATCACCATGGTGAGGATCTACGACGCCAACCCGAACGTGCTGAACTCGCTGGCGAACACCGGCATCAAGGTGATGGTGATGGTGCCCAACGAGAACCTGGCCGAGGCGGCCAGGAACCCGTCGTTCGCGCTCTGGTGGGTGACGAACAATGTGAAAGCCTACACGGCCACGAAGATCACTGGCGTCGCCGTCGGGAACGAGGTGTTCAGCTTGTTCAGGCCAGACCTGAACTCTGTCCTCGTCCCGGCGATGAAGAACGTGCAGGCAGCTCTGGCGCAGCTGGGCCTCGCCGACGCCGTGAAGGTGACCACGCCGATCGCCTTCTCCGCCGTCACCGACTCGTTCCCGCCGTCCCGCGGCAGGTTCCGGGACGACATCGCGGATTCGGTGATGCGGCCCATGCTCCAGTTCCTGCAGGAGACGGAGTCGTTCCTCTCCATCAATCTGTACCCGTTCATAGCGGAGTTGGCTAACCCGACCGAAATCCGCCTCGACTACTCCTTGGGGAACTTCGTGGCCGGCGTTGCCGTTGACGGCAAGGTGTACCACAGCCTCCTGGACGCCCAGCTCGACGCCACCTACTCTGCCATGGAGAAGCTGGGATTTTCCGATTCGCGGAGAAGGCTGGCGTCCACAAAAAAGGTGAAAGTCTCCGTCACGGAGACAAACCGCCCGTCACAAGGAAAGACCAAACCTGGCCGGCGTTTGGCGGCCGGGGATGGAGGCGACGCGATCACCGTGGCCAACGCCCAGACGTACACCAACTACGTCATCAACCGCGTGCTGGCCGGCAACACCGGCACGCCGGCCCACCCTGACGCCGACATGGACGTGTACATCTTCGCCCTCTTCAACGAGAAGGACAAGGCAGGAGACGAAATGGAGCGAAACTTCGGGCTGTTCTACCCCAACATGACCAAGGTGTACCAGTTCGACTTCCACGGCGGCGCGGCGCAGACCTGGTGCGTGGCGAACGCGGCGGTCGGGCAGGCGCGGCTGCAGGCGGCGCTGGACTTCGCCTGCGACCACGGCGCCGACTGCAGCGCCATCCAGCCCGGGGCAACGTGCTTCCAGCCCGACACCAAGCTCGCTCATGCCTCGTTTGCCTTCAACGACTACTACAATCGAAAGGGGCGGGCTCCAGGAACCTGTGACTTCAACGGCGCCGCCTCCATCGCCAACCATGCACCAGGTGAGCATCACTTCTCTCCATCTGTTCGTATCTAAGATTTTGATGGTTTCATATATGTTTCGTGCTCGTCATGAATTCTACTATCTGTTCTCACTATGTATTCCTTTTACCGAGATAGACATCTGCTGGAGCTGGTGCGTGGCGAACGCCGCGGTTGGGAACGCGCGCCTGCAGGCAGCGCTGGACTTCGCCTGCGGAAACGGCGCAGACTGCAGGGCCATCCAGCCCGGTGCCGCGTGCTTCCAGCCCGACACAAAGCTCGCGCACGCCTCCTACGCACTCAATAGCTACTACCAAAACAAGGGCCGTGCCGCCGGCACGTGCGACTTCAACGGCGTCGGCTCCGTCGTCTACCAACCACAAAGTGAGTTCACTGCCACTCCTCGGCTGCTTCCTCTTGCCTGCCAATACTACGTGCGTCTTTGAGAAAATGGTGACCTGACTGGTGTTTTAATTGAATCCCGGTTTTGCAGAGGTCGGAAACTGCGTGCTCCCGCCGAGTGCCTGAACGGGCTGAGGTTCAACTCAATAAACGACCTGAGTTGCTCGGCTCTGCACATGTGAACAATGGGCAGTAAAATCACGCACGTCGAATAGATGTATCCAAGAATTAGGAAGAACACATTAAATGTTGCACTTTCAGATTTCAATTTATGTGTCGCACTGTTGTGGAATGAACATGGATGGTGGTTAAGTCGATATGCTTCTTTATGTTTCTTGTTCCACATATATAGGGCATGTTTAATTGGTGCTCTGACAGAGGCAGCTCGGCCGCCGCACACTCATCACAGCCTCTCAGGACATTCCAAATTGGACGCTTGGGCGTGATGCCTGGCTCAGGACAACAACCAAGTACATCCGTCAGACAAATGAATTACGGGAAGTGTCCCCCAGACAAAGTTTTTTGTTTAGTGTCCTCCAAATAAAGTCCATTTTACAATGTTCCCTACAGAAGTTATCCTATCTAAAAGTACACAAGTTTGTGCAGCATGAGAAATTACACCACACAACAATACTTGTTGCATTATGTTGTGCAACAATACAACGTGTGAAAAGATGAAATTAGTTGAACACATAATTGTAGACAAATTTTGCTGCTGGACATCACGATTTTGCAGCTTTGGCTGAGAGAGGTGTAAGGGTGCCAATTTAAGAATTCAAGAGGCTAAGTTGATATGGCAAGTTATGAAGCATGCCACTAACGGAAAATTAGATGTCTTCCAGCTAGTCTAATGCACTATTGTATAATTCACATAATCGGCAGCGGAATCTGGTCTATGAAAAAGCAATTGGCCTATTGGTAATATGCCAGACGAGAAGGGACAGAGGAAGGCGGCAGCGGAATATGTTAGGATCACACTATCTTGTCCCAATAGGCACGGCCGGCACCTGCTACATGACGTCGTTCGTCTGTAGTAATATAAGATATCGGGGATGCTAATGGACAGTACGTCACGCAAAAATTGGACCTCTCACTTTCACAATTGTTTTTCAAAACACGAGGAATAGACACTCAAACTACATTTGTTTTTCATATAGATGTAATGAGCACTATATGTACGAACACTCTACCTCATAAACAGATATGCATTATGCTTCTATAAACACCTCTGACATATTTGTGTGGGTTAATTTTTAAGATTCACGAAGTCGATCATCAGCGCATCACATAGTGGGAGACACCCCTTGCCATCTAAAAGAAAATTTCAACTAAAAATACAACCACTTACATATTGCACAGCAGCCGCCACGAGACCCATGCCTATGCGGCGCGTTGACCTGGGTTTATAAAAATTCCCTCGCAAATCATTTGGTTCTCGATCGGTCAAGACAGGATTCCAATGGCACCGGCACGCTTCATCGTCGTCATCCTGCTCCTCAGTACGCCGCTAATCCTCTTCACCACTGCAGGTATAACCACACGGCAGGTATCATCCCTACGGATTGAGTGGTGAGTGATGTGTTGTGGAGTGCATTATATTGCAGAGGCAGGCGAGGTGGGCGTGAGCTACGGCACGGTGGCGGACAACCTGCCGGACCCGGCAGCGGTGGCGAAGCTGCTCAAGGATAACGGCATCACCATGGTGCGGATCTACAACACAAACCGTGACGTGCTGATGTCGCTGGCCAACACCGGCATCAAGGTGATGGTGATGCTGCCCAACGACAACCTGGCGCGCGCGGCCTCGGACCCGGCGTTCGCACTGCAGTGGGCGACGGAGAACGTGGCCGCCTACCCGGCCACGAGGATCACCGGCGTCGCCGTCGGGAACGAGGTGTTCCAAGAGAGGCCGGACCTAAACTCGCAGCTCGTCCCGGCCATGGAGAACGTGCAGGCGGCGCTGGCGCAGCTGGGCCTCGCCGACGCCGTGAAGGTGTCGAGCCCCATCGCCTTCTCCGCCGTCACGGACTCGTTCCCGCCGTCCAACGGCAGCTTCCGTGCCGACATCGCGCAGCCGGTGATGGCGCCCATGCTCCGGTTCCTGCGGCGGACGGGATCGTACCTGTCGATCAACCTGTACCCGTACATAGCGGAGTTGGACGACCCCAGCAAAATCCCCTCGACTACGCCCTGGGGAACTCCCGGCGGGCGTCACCGACCCCGTGACCAAGCTGACGTACCACAGCCTCCTGGACGCCCAGCTCGACGCCACGTACGCTGCCATGGCCAGGCTGCAGCAGCTTTCCCTTTCCTCGGAACGGAAGCAGGCGTCCCCGATCGTGCCGACCTACGTCACCGAGACCGGGCGCCCGTCGCAGGGAACGACCCGGCCGGGCGGCCGCGCCAGGTGCCTGGCGGACGGGGAGGTGGGAGGCCTCATCACCGTGGCCAACGCCCAGACGTACAACAACTACGTCATCAAGCGCGTGCTGGCCGGCAGCACGGGCACGCCACGGCACCCGGAAGCCGATATGAACGTGTTCATCTTCGCGCTCTTCAACGAGAACGGCAAGGGCGGAGGCGACAGCATGGAGGCCAACTTCGGGCTGTTCTATCCCAACATGACCAAGGTGTACGAGTCTGACTTCCGCGGCGGCGCGCAGGCGGACACGTGGTGCGTGGCGAACCCGGCCGTCGGGGACGCGCGGCTGCAGGCGGCGCTGGACTTCGCTTGCGGCCAAGGCGGCGCGGACTGCAGCGCCATCCAGCCCGGCGCGTCCTGCTTCCAGCCCGACACCAAGCTCGCGCACGCCTCGTATGCTTTCAACGACTACTACCGCCGCAACGGCCGGGCTCCCGGGACATGCGACTTCAACGGCGCCGCCTCCGTCGCCAACCAGGCACCAGGTCAGCACGAGTTCCCCATCTGTCCCCATATCTACGATTCTGATGGTCGTTCATATGAGTGTCTCGTGCTCGTCACGAATTTTGCCGTCTGATGTTCTAACCATGTATCGTTGTTCCATTTCCTTTCACGAGACAGACATCTGTTGGAGCTGGTGTGTCGCGAACGCCGAGGTTGGGGACGCGCGCCTGCAGGCAGCGCTGGACTTCGCCTGCGGAAACGGCGCGGACTGCAGGGCCATCCAGCCCGGTGCCGCGTGCTTCCAGCCCGACACAAAGCTCGCGCACGCCTCCTACGCACTCAATAGTTACTACCAAAATAAGGGCCGGGCAGCCGGGACGTGCGACTTCAGCGGCGTCGGCTCCGTCGTCTTCCAGCCACAGAGTGAGTCCACGCTCGTCGGGCGTCTCCTCTTACAATAATGTCTGATATTTTTGTCTTTTTGCGAGTGCCCATACATAGATCTTGGGGAAAACGTAACGGTGACCACCATACTGGTGTTTCAAAACTCTGTTTTGCAGAGGTTGGAAACTGCGTGCTCCCGCCTCCGAATGCCTGAACAGCTGAGGCTCAAACACATCAACCAAACAATGGTGCCACCACCTCCCTGTACCGAATAAATCCATGGGCAGGAAGAATGGACATCGAATAACTGTATCCAAGAATCAGAAGCAACACAATTGACGGTGTAATTCACAAATCAATTTGTGTTTTTTTTACAAATCACCATGTGACCCTTTTTGCGGACGATAATGAACATGGCAACATGCTTATTAAGGTAAATAATAACGTATTATATTTTTCTTGTAGTTCCACGTATATTACCTCAGTTCTAAGTCTGCTTACATCATGACAAGGGATCAAGATGCACATGTACCACTATGCATTTGAACCAGGCATTCATCTACACGGTTTCTAAAATAAAGACAAGAAAATTGAAGTCTGGAGATTCTCTTTACATATTACTAAAACAGAATAAATAGCATTAGTATTCCTTTTATAATATACTAAAAAGGAATATTTGCATAAATGGAAAAGAAAAGAGCACTAATTGCACTTTGAGATGAATTACAGTAGTTGTTCTCAACTACTAGTGCTATACAACAAGAATCAAACAAACAATAGTATGTCACAATCCAAAATCTGACAAAATTAAGCCACATCCTTTGCAATGACTGGTGGATAAGAACCACTACTGTAAGAGTATCCTGAGCTTCCATCCAAGAAAAATGTTGGTCTAGCAACAGGAGGCAGGGAACTGGTAGAATCACCGTTGAGCATAACGACGACATCCGACATTGTAGGCCGATCAATAGGGTTCTGTTGAAGGCACAACATGCCGATGCTGATGCATTTCAGTACCTCGGCTTCAGAGTAGTTCCTCCCTAAAGAATCATCTATTATCTCCGCTATTGATCCTTCAGACCAATGTCTCCACACCTAGCATCAGTTACAAGTATTCGATCAGTATAAGAAATAACGTATCTAACCATATTCAATTAATATGGCGAAATTGTCTGTTTATAGGCTGAGTACTTACAATGCTTACGATATCTTCATTTTGCTCACAATAGAAGTGCCCACTATTTCTCTGACCTGTTATAATCTCTATGACAAGAATACCAAAACTGAACACATCTGACTTTGTGGAGTATTGTCCACGCATCACGTATTCTGGTGACATGTAGCCACTGCAGCATGAAGGGTAACAATATGATCAGTTAAATTTGCATTATGAGTGCGAAAGTAAGAACAAATATTTAGTTACAAGTGAATAACTTACAATGTCCCAACGATACGGTTTGTGACATCCCGAGTCTGATCTTGCCCGAAGAGCCTCGCTAGACCAAAGTCACCAATCTTTGGATTCATATCAGCATCCAACAAAATATTGCTCGCTTTCAAGTCGCGGTGGACAATCTTCTTCTGAGAGTCTTCATGAAGATACTGCAATCCACGAGCAACTCCTTCGATAATGTTGAACCGTCTTCTCCAGTCTAGTCGTATTTTTTCATCGGGTTCTGGTGCAAAAATAGAGAGCCTCAAGGTTGCTGCAAACATATTATGTGAACACTGTGAATTTATATCATTCAGAAGGATGACAGTAGTACCGAAAAGGATGGTGTCCAGACTTTTATTTTGCATGTACTCGTAGACGAGCAACTTCTCTCCCTCTTCTAAGCAAAAACCCTCTAGGCGAACAAGATTCCTGTGGTGAAGTTTGGCTACCAGCACTAGCTCATTTCGTAGTTCTTCTAGCCCCTGATCCGAACCCTTTGACAACCTCTTTACTGCCACTTCTTGTCCAGCAAGATCTCCCTGGGCAATTTATTATTATTTTTCATGGAGTTGAATGAATAGGCTATCCCAAATACTGAAATATATTAAAGGTTTAATTTTCTACATGCCATTGAAAACATCCTTCATCCAGTATATGCCACAGTGAGTAACAAAGGTCGTAGGCCTCACATGTCATTGACCCACTGATTGCAAATGTCTTAGATGGTAAATGATTTGTGTAATAACTTCACTACAACTGAGTAAAATTGTACCTTATAAACTGCACCAAATCCTCCCTCACCAAGTTTATTGCTTTCACTGAAGTTATTTGTTGCAACTTGCAGTGATGATAGCGATAACAAGGTTGACTTGATGCTTTCGAAGTCCTCAACACAGTGAGCTGGAGAATTTCATCATCGGTTTGACTTTTAGCAATAATGAAAAACAGAAATTATTTAGAGCTTCATATTTGCAGGGAGCTTACTTTGGCGAGGAAGCTTTGCTCTTTGGTACCTTCTCTTCTTGCGCACATTCCACATACAAAAGGTTATGGAAACTACAGCAGCAACAAACACAGCTGGCAACACGATTCCAATAATTTTGCCAACTGACTTCTTTTTATCTGTTATGATGAAACCAAACAAAATTCAGTTTCCAGGCATGTGTATCTGCAATTAATCTATTCAATCACTTGGTTTCCATTCTCACGGTATCATCTCATTGATTAAAAAGTAAAATATTCCATTATTATTAGGAAGTTGTCGGGACATATATAATTCATTTGGTGCAACAAGTATAACGAATTTGCGTGCAAGTTAAAATAGTTTAACCGGGCAAAGGAAAACACATGAACTTGTTGCTTAACATTTAATCATGTGTTTTAAGCGAAGCCATGCATGTTGTGATCCAATATCCATGATCCTAACTAAGCAAATTCTACTTGTGCGCATGCATGTTGGAAATACCAGCTGCCACTACACAGGAAAAAATCGTTGTAGCCTCTCTTATTGTAGCAGCTAGTGTCTTGGGCATATACAGTTCTTTATATGCGTAGCAGCGTATGTAGCGTGGAGTATGAATCCGGCTGATTCATATAATAAATCAGAAGAGAAGGGAAGATCTCACCTCCCACAGGTAGAATCTCCATGGAAGGCGCCGGTGCCGGTGTAGCAGCTTGTCCATTCACCTGCAGCTTCACCATGGGCGCGCCGGTGTAGAACTTCTCCCCCAGCTCGGACCTCAGGTTACAGCGCGCGCCGGCGATCCTCGCGCCCTCCCCGTTCCGGTAGAACCCGCTCCCGTTGAACCACCGGGCGACCAGGTCGTCGAGGCACGCCCGGCACTGCGGCGGAGACAGGTCTGCCGCACACTGCGCCAGGGACCAGATGTTGGGCACGCTAGGGTCCAGGCCCACCAGCTGCCCCGTGGCGAACAGCCTCCCCGTGGAATTGGCCACCGCGTGCTGCGCGGTGGCGTTGAGCAGCGCCGTGACCGCGCGGTCGTAGGCCGCGACGTCCACGCCGCCGCTGACGTTCGTGCCGCTGATGAGGTACACCTGGCCGGAGTTGTCCGGCGCGGCGAGGAAGTCGGCGTCGGAGACGCGGACGTAGCACTGGTTGTACACGAGCGCGACGTCCCGGGTGCGGTTGCACATGCGCTGCACGTCGCGCCCGGCGAACGTGCCGCAGTCGAAGCAGTCGGACGCGCTCAGGTCACCGCGGCAGAGCATCAGGCCGTACACCGCGCCGGCGGACCCCGCGGAGAAGAGGGACGGCGACGTGGACGCGTTGCCCTGGAGGTCGCTGATGAGCTGGAAGAGGTTGGCCTCGTAGGTGCTGCCCGACGAGTAGTTGCCGCTGCTGCGGCCGCAGAGCTCCCACGGCTGCGCCGCCGCGAAGGGGAGCATGAGCGCCGCTGCGAGGATGAGCACCACGACAGGACCGCGAACTGCGCCGCCGCGCTGCATGGCCGACGAACGGAGGAAGAACTGTAGTGAAGTTTCAGGCTTTGCAACAAGGGGGTGAGGGACGAGCGAGGAACTTCAAGTATGCACTCATGCACGGTGGTACGACCAAGACCAGACCATATCTTTGTTAGGTTTGGACGCTAGTTGAAGTGATCATTGTGATTATTTGGCAACTTGCCGACGACGCGTTTCAAGTGAAGCGAGAACAACACCATATGGCCTACGTGGCAGGCATTCAAAAGAAGATGTGAACAGGAGCGCAAGTTGAGCAGGGCTGTTTCTCGGAAACGTGTCCATGGGAGCTGCATGCCTCCAACTTGCTCCTAAAGTATGCGATCAACACTTCCGTGGCCGGAGGGAATCCACTGAATCGAGTAAAATAATTCAGACCCGTCGACGTCAGTCGACACGGCCCAGCAAAAGCGTCACTCGAAACAGGACAACAACGGCGCTGCTGGTTTCCTTCAGTTGCGGTATTGCAAGTTGCACACGGAGGGTGAGAGGCTCGAGATAAGATGGTATTGGCGGGCTCTTATATTATATATCTTCACCTACTTAATTTGCTCAACATTCTGCCCTCAAAAAAAAAAAAAAAAAAAAAATTTGCTCAACATTCAAAGCTGAACGTTCACATCCTCAGACCACAACTGCCCAGTGCGGTAGCTCTCTCTACGCTCTTTCCTTCCTTTTTTTTTCTTCTCTCGAGCCGGTCAATCCGTCTACCAAGCAATAGTCCATCAACCCTGGGTGTCTTGTCACAATTTTTGCGGAGTAAGCAATTTTAAAATGTGCCTCTGGTCTAGTAGCAGCCCCATGAGAAATTTCATTGACATGCAAATTGGTTTGGATTGTCAATTACTTTAAATTTGAATGCGTGTAAACTATAACTCAAATTTTCGTAACATAAGTTGGTACCACCAAAAATATATTTTGTAGTGCATGATAAAAGAAAACTTTATGCCACATTTCACTGAATTTCACCACGGTTTGGTTCCCCAAATAAATCAGTAAAGCTTAACTTTTACCCCTTTTTCATGAACTAGTTTGTTTTGCCCGCGCAGTTGCACGGGCTAGCATATAGATAATGTTTGATATTATGCTATAGTATTATACTGGAAAAATACATCCAACGATGCTATATTACTGCTGAAATTTAGATAATGAAAAGCAAAGTACGGCAAGTTGATGCCGTGTTAAGAATTTGTTTTGTTGATGAAAGATATGTGTGGTATGTGCATATTTTTATTTTTATTTGAACAAAACATTTGCATGTCTAATTAGGAGGAACATGTGTGGATAATTTTTCAGATTGAAATCTGGTTGACACATGAGTGTCAAAGAGATTCATGAATCAATTAACTAAAATATTTATCTTTGGGTTTTATGGGCATCAGAACATAATTTTCAATATGAAAGGGGAAAAGTAATTACTATAAAGGATAATGCAGGTAGTACATCAATGTTTCCACAAACGTTTACAACTTATGGTGTTTTGTACATGTAATCCTATAATCTGCAGTACCGTAATCAAGCAGACAATTAAAAGATCTTATAAAAAAAATGTTCTCTGTGTGTGACCAACGATCCAGTTGATGCCAATATATGAAATTATAGTAATGATTTTTCTCTCTAATAAAGATCCAAACTGGGTTCACAACTAATAGTTTGTGTATGTAAATGAATCCATAAGTTTAAGGTGGGTAGTGCAGATGGCATACAGTTGGCTTCTTACCCTGTTAACGTGGCCTGGTCGACGCGTCATGCACCGGGCGTTGGTTAATAGTGACAACATTGGTAGCAGTATACTCAATGAAGTAAGGTGGCATATATCTTCCTTGTAAATGGCTGTATGTATATGCTCGATCATAGTTTAGGAGAAAGATCGAGATCAGGCCACAGCATTGCTGATCGAAGGTTCTATCAGGAGTTTAGAAAATCAATAATCATGGTCATATATGACCTGACCATATCCATCCTCTTTGCCAAATACATGTCCAGCACGTCCAGGAATCCATACCAAACAGGATAAGGATCCAAGCTCTGTCGTCCGCCATAGATTGCTTCGACAGATGACTGTTCCAGATGAAAAGGCGCCTTGGCATTGAAGAAGCCTTTGCCTGCTCCCGTTTTTATCTTGAATTCAAGAATATATGGTCGAAAATATTTGCTTATGGCTCACTTAGATGAAGCAGATTCCACTTGCTTGTGGTGATAATTAAGCATCTTACCATCATGCATCATAACCGCAGTGTAGGGCTGTGACCATCCTTGCGGCGAGCGCCATCAACCGCCCGTTGCCGCGGTTGTTGCTTTGATCTTGCGCCCTTCATGTATCCTGAACAGGCAGTCATAGAAAATCTCATCTATCCTTCAACAGGCATCCTAGGAGTCTCAGCAATGTTCAACGCGCAGATGACACTACACATAGAAGCACATGGTATTCACCTCCAATAATCCTCCATGATTAGCCTGCTGAACTTGTCTGTCCCCTCGTCTCAGATGACCCGCGCATTCGCAGCAGCATGGTCCTTGCTTTCCGCGGTTTAACACAGAAGCACAACTCCGGTACCCTGTCAGGGTCTGTAGAACACGACCATCAGAGCTAATGATCTTCCCCATCATTAGACAAACTCCACATAACAACATGGCCATTAGAGCTAACGATCTGTAGAACAGAATGGTCCACGTCAAGGACGTGGCACACCTCATGGTAACTATGGAAGACGAGCAGATGCTGAGGCAGTGCAATCTCTCTAGGCAAGCGTGGCGGCGGCGTGAATGCAAGTAAGAGTAGGAAGAATGCATTGATCCCGATCGTGAGTTCCTTGCGGCCGCTAGTTTAGGAAGAGACCAGAGACGTAATTGTTATTGGGAGATTAAGGGCTGGATCTCCTGCCGAAGGAATAATTGATGGCTAGATGTTTTGCTTTTTGTGAGAATTTAGATGCTATTTCTCTTTTTTTTTCTAGACCCTTTGGTGGAAAGTTCTTCTCCTTTTATTATTAAATAGATTATCAGAATTTATTTAGAGGGAGTTTGGACCTAAACTCGATGTGCATGTTACTTTCTCGAGTTATTCCACCCATAGAAATTTCCAGAATTCAATTAGAGCCAGGCAAGCATTTTATTTAGAATTTTCTTTTGCAGGGAAAACCACAGTTTAAAATGGGGAAAAGGGAAAGATGCTTGAGGCATATTCCCGCGGGCCTGGTGGTCAGCCACACAAGGCACGTCACGGGCGCGGCCGTGTGCCAACGCTTCCGTACGCCGACGCCGCGTGGTCGGTGCCCCGGCCGCTAGCCCACCTGATCGGGACGATGCCCAAGCCTTCCCCAAAACTGATCGGAAGCCTCTTCCACCTCTCTCCCTCACTTCGCCCTGCAGAGCTGCCGCCATCCGCCATTGTTGGCCCCCTCAAGAAGCTCCACGCCCGGCCGCTACACTCCACCCCAGCTCGCTCCAACCAGCCCAATGGATGCGTCGTGAACCCGTGAAGCTCTCGGTGCTATTATCACGTTCATCCGTCGAGTTCTTCTCGCCTCGACGTCGATTCCACCCACACCGGATCACGTGCCACCGTGTTCTTCTCGCCTCGACGTCGACTCCACCCACACCGGTGAGCCTCAATGCCTCTCCTACCCCATTGCGTGCACGACTCGAGGCCGCACAATTCTAACCTATTTTGCCTCTGTTTTGCCCAATGATTCGACCACTTGTCGACTTTTCCCCAACTTCGGCCACCGGCCGTCTCTATCTCCTCGGCGTTGACCCATTTCCGGAGCAACTCATCCAAGTAAAAGCCACGCCCGAGAAGCCTGTGCTCCGGTGAAGCTCGGGGACCAAGCCATCGACCTCGTCGCTATTCTATTCACCCGCATGACACTGCCGAAGTTCCGCCACCACCCTCGCTTGCTGCCAGCAGGAGTCCGGTGAGAAATCTCCTTGCTCGACCCCACCTCGAGTTCCCCGTGCCGCGCCGCTTCCACGGAGGCGCCCCAGCCAGCCTCGTCGCCCCGACCCCGCTCCGGTGCGAGCGCCACCACGCTCCGGCCACGGATCGCCGGGGCCACACATGCGCCCACACGACCGGGATCCCGAGTGGCCACGGACGCACCCAATCCTGAACCCTGTGGTCTTCCGTGTGGCAGTCACACGTGGAATGTATTTAAAATACGCGATGGCCTTTTCGTAATTAAGCGAACGTTGATTTAATCTTCAAAAATTCATATCTTTTAATCCAGATCTTGGAAAATTGCAAACTAAATTTTATTGGAATCCTTGAGACATGTACTTGTTAATAGTGCATTTAGTTTGACATGGAAAATTAATTAATTTAATTTCCTTTTTGGAGATTCAAGAATATGGCTTAATTAATTATTGGATTGCCTTTAATTTTAGAGTTTAGCTTAATTATCATCCAGAGCATGTGCTTAGCAATCAAAGGCCTTTAGATTGTTATTCTACCTAGCTTTTGCAAGGATTCATGATTTATTTTCATGAACATGTGATGATGATTAAAATGCTTGATGGGACTTGATGAAATAAGTTAGATTGATAATTGCAATTAAACAACCAACCATCGCTGAACCCTAGTTCTTTTATACACAGTAGTTAGGTTGTTTTGATGAAATTCGCATGTTTCCATAATGTATCTATTTCTTGTTTTCACCAAAAATTAAACATCACTCTTGCATCATGTAGCTACGGTGGTGAATGTGGTGACCGACGAGGAGGAACAAGAAGCCGCCGCTTCTAGTGACGCAACTAATCAGGGTCAAGCTCAAGGCAAGCCCCGATGCACAACCTTTATGATTAAGTATCTTATTTTCATCACTGTGCTTGTAGCCTTGTCCTGTGCATTAGGTGTATAGGAGTTGTGATGAAACCCTAGCATATTGTAGAACTATGTTTATCCTGTTCGATGACCCTACGCTAGATGCTTGCTTTATTAGGGTGATGATCCGTCGAGTGGTACGGAGACCACTCGTATAGTATAGGACAATCACTTTGGACATGATGCTAAGATTTGAGTATGAGAATAGAAGTTGGAGGCCGGACGGGCAACTTAGGTGAAAAGTGAAGGACTGAAAGAATCTTCAAGGTAGTAGATCCGTTTGTGCACATAAGCACCGCGTCGTGTCCGGTCCATGTGGATAAGTTTGAATGTAATGCTTGCATGCTGGTGTTAATGGGCTAAACTGATGTAAAGATGGGAGCTGCGAGGTCAAACAATACCCATCTCCAGGCAGATGTCGGGAGAGTGCGAGTAGGGAGTCATTCGCTCGCGGTTGACGTCCGGGACGTTGAGGGACCCTTGCTTGTAGGAGGTGGATTTGAGTTGGCTGAGTGGTAAATGAAGTGAAAGGTTGTCTCATGCGGCTTCGTGAAGCGCGTATATGACATGGAAACATGTTTCTACTGAAGGATGTAAATCAATTCGAATCGCTGCCCATCACAGTAATGAGTATTACTTGTTACGTCGACCAGAACGTAGTAAGAAGAGGAACATATATAATGATGTTGATTAATTTGCTATATTGCTTATTACATTGCTTGGAAACATGTAATGCTCTAGCTTAGTGCAAACTAAATTTAATCATTGCTACAACTTAAAGAGTTGCTAAAAGATGAAAGTAAGGACCCACTTATAGGCTGGCTTAGTGCTTAATTATCTCAGCCTCTGGACTTTGCATGTCTAGAAGTTGGCTGTAGACGGCCAGTTTGACGGGTCAATCTTGCTGAGCTTTAATTACTCAGGGCTTTTCTCTATGTGGTTTTCAGAGAACCTAAATGCTCTTACAGCTCGCTTTATTAATTTCACTTTTATCACTCTATATAGATGACAAGTTGTGCAATATATCAACATTCTACCTTTAACTGATTAATGGTGCTATCTTTCTAATAATTGATTACCATGAATTTTTTTCTCAATAAACAAATGCTTACACTTTTCTTCTTTGTTGTTTTTGTTTAGGAGAAAATGTCCAATGTAGCGCGTCTGCTAACTTTCTTCCAAGGCCGTCAATATGTTTAACTGCTTTTCCTTAGTCTACGGAGAGAATATCCAATGTGCACTACACGGTCCCATTGTTTTTTCTTGGTCTACCACTTTCCATCCTCTGGATTGCTTCTCTGGCCGCACCAGATATCCAGTCATTGTTCTCAACTTCTTTTGCGTCAACTTTTTGTTCTCCTTGCGTTAATTATCCCGCTCTCTGTCGATGGAACCTAAACCAATTAACATATACCTCAGCTTCCAAGCTTTCCTACTTCAATGTTCGTCCATCCTGCCCAGTACGTAGCTCAGTAATGCATCTCACCTCCTTTCACATCTCACACTGAGATGGCGATGGTCAGTCATGGCGTCATCCTTTCTCTTCCTGGCGTGACATCGATGATAGTCGCCGTTAAGATGATCTTCTTCCAACGACTATCCGGTGATGTGGTCTCTCTTGCAGATCCGCATTTAACAGATGATACATGGCCCTGCATGAATTGTTCTCTGGTCTCTGCTCCAGAAAGGTGCTCCTTGCTTCCTGATTCCATCTTATAGGATAACACACTTTGGATACTCTTACTCTCCTTTGCTTCAAGCAAACATGTTTTGGTGTTGGTTAAACATGTAACCTTGTATTTAAGTTTTAAAACCGTAAAATCCCAAACAATATATGTGATGCCGCTCCTCTGCTACTCCTTTTCCTTTGAGAGATCCATGCATACATCTAGGTTCCCTTGGTGTGTGTGGTTGCGGCAGAAGAATTAAGAAATCTATCAAGAGGACAGGTGATCCCAGAAACCATCCGCCGAGCCGTCTACTCCGAAACTATGACACCCTGACTGTGACTGATGTGAAGATTATGAGAGTATACTGGGGATCGATCTCCTCTGCCACCGGCCACCGCGATTTCTCGCACGCTTCTACTATAAGGCACGTCGTTCAGCCGCCTTTATACCCCAGGTATTGATAGAAGTCTAGCCATTAGAGCAACTCCAAGTCTCCAACAGAGCCTCAAAAAATGGCCCTCTATTTTTACTTTGCAGGCCGGCCTGTATTGTCCAAATTTTTTACCTCAACTCCAACCAAAGAATGCAGTCCGGCCGCCATTCATGTGGACTCCACCTGTCAACCACACAAAGGAAGCATCAAATCTTTCCTCTGCTCGCGCAACCCCGCTCTTCCGTTCCTCCTCGCGTGCCGCCGCTTCCCGAGTGTGCCTCCACTCGGCGACGACGCGGAGGACCCGTTGATGATGTTCTCTTGCTGGTGGCCAGCAGCCGGGGCAGCGTTGGGGCTGAGGCATCGTTGATGTTGATGAAGACGGCACCGCGTAGGGACTACGGGCGGCGGCGGGAGCTGCGGGCCGCCGACGGGTGGAATAGCGGTGAAGCGGAAGGGGTCATCGGAGTTTGGAGCGGCGGTGCAGCAGTAGAGGCGGATGCGCCGCGCCTGGCGCTCTGGCCGTCGAGGAAGTTGTGCTTATTGTTGTGCATCCAGACCTTGAAGATGCGCTTGCCGACACCAATCTTACGGCACCACTTGTCGATGATGGCCTCGTCGCGCTTCTGCAGGCGCCACCCCAGCTCGCCTCTCCTACACCGGGCCACGACCTGCCTAGGAGGGAGAGAGGAGGATGAAGGCGAGGTGGAACTACGACTTACTGCTGTGGCGCCGCCCGCAACCTCGTTGAGCCGGGCGCGCCGGTGATCAGCGGCGCCATGCCCTCGATCCACGGCAATGCAACTGGTCCCCAGATCTCGGGGCTGGGGATTGGGGGAGTGGAGGCGGCAAGGGGGCACTTGCGGTAGGCAGGCGACAACGACGTGGGATGAGGCGGCGTGTGTAGCCGGCGGCCAGGTCGGTGGCGGCATGCGGCCCAATAGAGAGAGAGAGAGAGAGAGAGAGAGAGAGGGAGGGGGAGGGAGGGAGGGAGGGAGGGAAGGAGGAAAAGAAAATAAAAGAAATAAAAAAATTAAAAAGATAGGACTCATGATTTGGAGGGTGGGTTTGGAGGGCCTCTAAAAATAAAGGCTTGGAGCTGCAATTTAGAGGGACATGCAAAATAGAGGCCTGTTTAGAGGGCCTGCTGGAATGGAATTTTTTAGCCAGACCTCTAAATTTTAGAGTGGAGGGCCATTTGGAGGCTCCACTAGAGTTGTTCTTACCATGATACCATAATCGCGACTCACGAGGAGCGAGACCAAGAGAGAGATCAAGAACCACGCCATGTGGTGTTTCGTGCCTCTGATTTTAGTTTGGGGTTACATGGATGTGGATGAAGGCCCGGATGTTTTGTTTTTTTCTTAGTATTTTTAGACTATTTCTCTATTTTTCTAGGCATTGTGGTGGACACTTCATTATGGCCCGTGCAGTTGCACGGGCTAGACATAAAGACATCCAATGTTTGTACTAAACAAAAACATTAGAAATTGGAGAAATTATAACCCCTAAATTTTGATTAATTACCACACCTCAACTATGTGTTCTCTCCCTAAATTCTGGTTCACATTTTGTAGTTTATTTTGCATGAAATTATATTAAATTTCACGTTTTCTCATATGATTTTAGCTATTTGACTGTGATTGGTCAAAATTGTATAGCCACCCATTGTGATAAAGAAATAGTAGTTGTTAATTTCAATTGAGTTACTGTATCAGTTTGCTTTTTAACATTATTTAGTAAACGAACTCACACAATAATAATGTATTCAGATCTATTACAGTCAACTGCATGTCAAGAAACCTTGAAAAGGTGATATCACTCAAAAACTGTAATAAAACATTCCTAGCATGGTCAGTTGGATGAAACCACTTGAGTCCTTGTACGGAGATCTTTGTATTTAATCTATGTATACAAGATAAATTTGCATGAGTCTGGTCACCTCGGATATAATAAACACATGCACACATTATCTAATTGCTATCTGAAGAGGACAAACCCAAGACAATGAACTCACAGAAATGCTTCCATAAAAGTGTAGTTGTCTGATCGTTGTGATTTTCTCAGCACACTTAATAAATATAAAATTGAATTAATCACTAAATATAAGCTAACTGTAATAGTTTCTGATGTCACCCTTGTTACAATCACCCATATAAAGGAAAATAAATAATTGACTCGCCTACAGAAAATTCTTTTTTGACCTGTAGTGTTGAGACTAAAGGATGCCAATGTAGTAAAGTAACCTGCAGGCCTAAAAATGAACAGATTGTCTCTTATTACCTGTTGATAGGTGACAACTGACAAGTGCTTCTGAAAAACCTATTGCAGCTAGAATCGTGGCAAGTAGGTCAAATGTTTGATGAATTACAGAAGTTAAAATTATCTCTGACATTATATATATGGATATTAATTCATTAGGGGTTGGAACCATGCTTACCTCTTTCTTACTCTTACGAACTTGTCAATGGGTTGCCGTTGACATGAGGCATTCACATGCATAAAGTTCATCTGTAGCTTTCCTTCACGTTTGGTTGTTCCATCATCACCAAGCACCCAGCCACTGCAACGAATTCAGGCATAAAACACAACACCGTGTTGCTTTCATCAGTCGTTCCCGCCCAAGCAGTCCATGGCGAAATCTGTGACAGAACAGATAGTCTACCCCATGGCGAGTAGCGAAGCATCAAGTTTCAGGCCACCGAGAGAAAGTATATCTAACTATGGTGAACAAATCGATTCAATCTGTAGCACACGACGTCATGGATGGGATGGATGTACGTCAGAGGTGGAAAGAGGTGAAGCACTGTCTTGGATTAGGTGAGAAAATAAATTATATCATGACAATAGGTTGTTGATTAACGATTCACATTTACTTGAGACCGATTTAATGGCAAGACGTTTTTCTTTTTTTTCTCAGAATTTAGAGGCTATTTCTCTGTTATCTAGCCACAGTGGTGGGAGGGTCATTTCCTTTTATTAATACTTAGATAAATGTTAAATTGTACTGTACAACCAAGTCAAATAACACTTGTTAATTGAGAATGAGATCATTAAACTTACTTGAGAACCCAAACTTATCATGTCCACAAAAGTTTTAAAGTTTTTCCCGTACCCACTGTTTTTTTAACAATTAAATATAGCAAGTTAAAATATATTGTTCTGAAAAGTTCAACAACCAAACTACTCAATAATCCAGCATATATATAAACAAAATGCAGTTGCTTACCATAAATTGCATGTATGTGGTTTGCAGTAACTTGTTCACCTAGTTGTTCTAACCCATGAGGTTGAGGCTGTGGCATATCTAGGCACTTAATCTTGTCCATATTTTTACTTCCAAAGCTTGACACTTGATACTATCTACATGACCTGATCCCACGGTGTGACACTATAGATTTCTATGCTCATCTGGCGACCTGCATATTCTAACCCACTATGGAACTATAAACTCAGTTGGAATCTTGGCAAATGGAACTCTATGTGTCTCCCACAAAGTTCTTCCTGCCTGTAAGAAATTTGGTTGAATTCCTGGCGTACTGCCAAATGTTGCTAATTAACGACCCAAGCGAGAGTAATTGGAGTCCTGGGCAGTGGGCAGCGAAGGCATTGGCAGCACCTTTGTCACCATTATCGCCTCTCATCTCCACAGGGTACATACGTAGATTAGTATTAAAATCTTGCGGGCCAAGAACTATCATACCACATAGTAGATGGGAAAAAGCATGGTTCAGATCGGAGCTCCAGTTCTGCTCGCCTTTGCTGGTTGCTGCAGATCGTCCGCCGCCATGTCACAGCGGATCGTGCTTTGTGCGGCAGAAGTTGCATCGTGAGGGGAAGGGTAATAGAGGGGAAACCAATCTGTGTGGTTTTCTTAGACAAATACCTCAGACCAGCGTGGAGGGCCAGATTTAGTCTAATATTACATGGCAAAGAGATTAAGGGCCAGATGTTTTGTTTTTTTGTGGAAATTTCTAGCCTATTTCTCTTTTTTCCTAGGCACCATGGTGGAAAGGTCATCTCCTTTTATTAATAAATAGATAGCAACGGTGGATGTTTTTTCCTTTCTCTTCAATTAACATGGTAATTCTACCCTATTTTTGGTTTGGTATATGCACATTAATATTGCTAATGTTAGCAATATAACTACTAAATATTTCTATGTTGAATCAATCTATGTTGTCATATCACCCATAAAAAAAATTAAGCTTCAACATCTTCTCGAGCTTATGTGGCCTACCTTTTTTTTCTCACATCACCCACAGAGGAAAAAAAAAGGAATCAATCTTCAACATCTTCTGTGTGAGCTTATGCCGTAAATAGTTTATTGACCATACTATTAATTTTTTAACTTTTTTCCCTTACAATTTTGTTTTTTGACTGATCACAATGTTTCTTTTATTATTGAAACATGCATGTTTATTTCTAGTCTTTTTCTAATAAGAGCAACGTTAGGTAATAAGAAAGTAAATATAAGGGTATTTTAGTCTAAGTTTTTTTTAATGGTAGTGATGGGTAATTTTTTTGTTTCTTTCTTTTTTCTACTAATGTGACAATTTCTAACCTTTATAGGGAACATGGTAGCTCCATTGTTACTAGAAAATACTCCCAAATTATTTATCATTCTAGCTTTCTACTCGATTTATTGAACATTCTCTGGATCTAGACACACGTACGTATAGATTCATTGAACATTCAATGAATCTAGACACCAAAAAACACCTCCAAATTACAAATAAACTAGGATGGATGAAGTATATAATAAATAGATTGAAGTGGTACCAAAGTATGTTTGCCATATTGAAGGACGTAGTAACCATTTCTTGCAACTTATTAAGGCATGATTCTAAAGTAGCTCAACTTAGGGTGTTCGTTCCCCTGCTAAAGAGCTAAAGTTGAGCACTCAGGGTGCCGAACAAGTGTGCTAAACTTTAGTCCAAAGTGCTAGAAGGTGGGTAAATGTTTAGCCCCAAAGTCGGTGCTAAAATGCCTAAAATTTTCTGACCCCATTTGAACACCACTCACCCCTCCCTTTCTTTCTTCGCTCATCCTCCCTATGCCCACAGCTCCGTACGCAACTCGCCTCCGCGCACTCTCTTGTCACTCCACCCGCTGCTCTACGCCGCCCACCACGCCGCTTTGTTCCACCCGCCCGTCGCTCCACTCACAGCTCCGCCCGCTGGTCGCCCTACCCGCCGCTTTATACGTGCACCGCTTCGCTCGCCAACCTCGCATCCATGGACAAGTTAAGAGCTCTGGCTGCCGCTGCTGCCACCGCTGGGCTACGGGTGGAGCGCGTGGGCAGCAGTGCAAGCGGCATGGTGGACGTGGCCGAGCCCGACTCAGGTGCCATAACCGCCACGCCCAGGACCTGGTGGGCGCAGCCAATGGGAAGGTTCTATCGTCGTGGTTCAAGGGCATGGTGCCGCAGCCCAACGAGCGGTGGGGCACACAGATATACGAGCGACACCAATGCGTGTAGCTTCGCACGTTCATCGACGAGGCTGACGCTGCATGGGCTGACGACGTGTGCTCTCCGACATGTACAATGGCTTCCACCACATGTCCACGCTCACATCACTATGAGAAAAACGTTGTTTGCCGAGTCCCCCACTCTTTGCCGAGTGTATTTATTCGGTCACTCGCAAACATTTCATTTGCCGAGTGCAAAGTGAAAAACACTCGGCAAAATAAATACATTCGGCAACATCGCTTCTTTGCCCAGTGTAAAAAAAACACTCGGCAAAGGCCTCTTTGCCGAGTGTTTCTTGTCTTGCACTCGGCAAAGAAGCTATTTTTGCCGAGTGTATTTGTTGACACTCGGCAAAGAATTAATTTTACATTTTTTACTCACCACATATAACATGTGTCACTCCATGTTAAAATTTGGAATTTATTTGTCTTTATTTTCTATATTTAGTTATTTAATTACATTTCAAGCATTTTTTGAATCAAGTCAGAATTGAACTACTAGTGATTCAAATAATAAAATACAATGGGTATAAAAGTTATATTTATGTTATTTAGCCTAACTTGGGACCATATCCATAAAATAAAAAGAAATTCGACATATCTTGTTTACAAAATTATGACCACATATATCCGAATGATTTTTAAATTCTAGAAATATCAAATAGTCTGAAAATCATGAGATTTGTCACGATGTGATGTTATCACATGTGGAAACCACGATAAAAATTAGAAAAGATTTCACATAAGTTGTCACGTACATCGCTCACAAAACAGAGATTCTTCTAAGAAGAACCTTAGAGTTTAGATTGAGTTGTTAAGATTTGGAGTAAAATTGATGGTCAAATTTGAATTTGATATAAAATTATTTTGTTTACGCAAAAAGATCAGATAAATCTTGTCACGTTAAACTTTTATCATTTTTAGAATTTATTTGATAATTTTATTTTTTTCTCAATTATAGTTTAAGGGTCCGTTTGGCACGGCTTATAGAAGTGCTTATTGAAACTGCTTATGCTCAATAAGCACTTTAAAGTGCCAAACAGCAAAATAGCAAAACTGCTTATGTGTATAAGCACCTATAAGCACTTTGCAATTTTGTACTAGCATAAGCACTTTGAGTGAAGCAGCAAAACGTAGCTTACAGTGCTTATGTGTATGAATAAGCAGTTTTGATGGTTAAGCATAAGCAGTTTTGTCAAACGGGTTGACTGCTTATATACAATAAGCACTATAAACAGTTTTGACATAATAAACACTATAAGCAGCATAAGCACTATAAGCACTTTGTGCATAAACCGTACCAAACGCACCCTGCCGAGTGCAACAAACTGGCAGTCGGCAAACAATCCCTTTGCCGAGTGACGCAGCCTGGCGCTCGGCAAACAGTCCACCTCCGTCAAGTTGAGCTCCAAGTCATCGGTCCATTACTTCCCAAATGATTGCCTCCCATTGGTCCAACCGAAATCACCCGGATCTCACACCCTCCCAACCAACCTGTGTTTCTTCCACCGTCCTCTCTTCTCTCTCCGTCTCTTGCGGCTGGGCAGGGCTTCGGGCGCGGCAGAGGCAGACTACGCAGCGGCTGGGAGCGGCAGCAGTGGGTGGCGGTGACCTCGGCCTGGGTGGCCAGGCAGCAGTCTTGGCGCAGTGGCCCGGCTCGTGGAGGTGGCGGCCCCAAAGCATCAGGACAATGGTGGCATGCGATGTGGTGGAGGCGGCGACGGCGGCCCGGTCGGGGTGGGCACACGTGACCCTGGCCAGGATGGGCACCCGGCACAGGGACGGTCTTGGTGTAGCGGCCCGGGTCGTGGAGGTGGCGGCCCCAAGCGGCACAGCAGCATGGAGGCGTCGGCGGCCCCAACAGGGCGGGGAAGCGGTGGTCCCGCAGGGCGGGCGCGATTCTAGCGGCCTAGCGGCGGCTTCCAGCACGGGCGCCGGACTAGGCGGCTTGGCTCCAACCTCTAGCGGCGTGTGGTGGGGCCGGCAAGCAAGTCGGATATTTTTTCTTATTTTTTCTGAAAATATTTACCGAGTGTCTATTTAGGAACTCGACAAACATTTTGTCGAGTGCCTTGCACTCGAAAAAGGGCCTTTTGCCGATAGAACCTATGCTGAGGGTCCTTTGCCCAGTGCAGCACTTGGCAAAGGGTTTACCGAGTGTTTTACGGGGTTTGCCGAGTGCATCGGCACTCAGCAAACTGCCGTTTTCCGGTAGTTCCAGTTCTAGGAGCTCTCCACCATCGCCGTCGCACTCGACCAGAACGGACAAGGGTGGGAGATAAACATTAATTGGAGGTAATGAGGTCATTTTGTTGATGAGTGACTAAACTTTAGTACTTGGATGTTCTTTTCCAGTGCTAAAGTTTCGCAATGCTATAATTTAGTTCTAAACTTTAGCACTGCTAAAGAAACGAACAGGAATCACAACTCAGGAGGTTAATTTTGAATATAATTGTGATTCATCCCATAGAAAGAAGAAACGTGGTTTTCTTCATGCAATAGCGATGTAGAAAGAAGAAACGTAGTTTTGAAAGTCAAGTCGGTGTTAGTTTGTCCGGATGAGAGACATGACGAAGACGGCAGCGAATATGGTTGATGAAGCCTATTGGGAAGGTGCGGCCATATAAGATAAGGCTACAATGATATGTACGGTATGCGCAGGGCCAGCGCCCCTGGTTATTCTTTCGTCTCTACTAGCTAGCAGGACAAAGAGGATGATGTAGTCACGCAAAAGTTCAACCTCACGGGTGTCGAGCGAAGCCACGTTTTACAGACAATTTGGTCTAAGAAACTTGGATATACTACATGAAATTTGGTACTACGGAATATATAGTTTTAGATGTGTATGAAACTTTAAATGAGTAAAATATAAAAATTATATATATTAATTATAACTTTAGTTTGTAGTTAAGGCATATCTAGCATATTGATGAGCAATCGTTTCATACATCGATCTATTTACGTCTTCAAAAGTTTGTTTATACATCACCGAAGTGGTACAAAAGTATGTTCCCAGTATTGAAGAGAAACCACAAATTTCTTGCAACTTATGAAGGATAATTCTGAAATAACCACAAATATATTTCATCCAATACAAAGCATATATTTCGTCATGCAAAGGGATGATGTCATGATGAATTGATGATGGACTAGTAGTATGATGAAGAAATGTGGCTGTCGAAGTCAAGTCGCTGTTAGTTTGCCCGGACGAGGGACAAGACGAAGGCGGCAGGGGAATATGGTTGATGAAGCCTATTGGGAAGGTGCAACCATAAGATAGGGCGATAATGACCTGTACGGAATGCACAGGGCCGGCACCTGTTAATTCCTTCGTCTCTAGTAAGACAAAGCGGATGATGTAGTCACGCAAAAGTTCAAGCTCACGTGAGTACACGGCGAAAAGCCGCCACGGGACCCATGCACGCATATGCACAGCGGGTAGACGTTGGCTATAAAATTCACTCGCGCATGATTTGGTTCGGCACACACTTGATCAGTCTCTTGGCGCCCCTCGGCTCTCACCAAACCAAGGTAGCCATCCCATGGCGTTGGCTGGCTTCCTTATCGCCCTGCTCGGCACGTCAATGCTCTTCTCCTTGGCAGGTATAATCGGTGCGGAGAGACTTCCAATGTTCTGAGGATACTTACACTTTTGTTATCGGTATAGATTGGATTGAGTGGCGACTGATGTTTGTTGGAGATTTGGAGTGCATTGCAGAGGCGGGCGAGGTGGGCGTTACCTACGGCAGGATGGGGGACAACCTGCCGGACCCGGAGACTGTGTCGCAGCTGCTCGTGGACAACGGCATTACCATGGTGAGGCTGTACGACGCCAACGAAACGGTACTGATGGCACTGGCCAACACCGGAATCAAGGTAATTGTAATGATACCCAACGAACAGCTGCCCGCCGCGGCCGGAAACCGGTCGTACGCGCTCGAGTGGGTGCAGTGCAACGTGGCGGCATACTACCCCGACACGCTGATCAATGGCGTGGCCGTCGGGAACGAGGTGTTCAAGGTTGCACCGAACCTGAACTCGCAGCTCGTCCCGGCCATGACCAACGTGCAGCTGGCGCTGGAGAAGCTGGGCCTCGCCGACGCCGTGAAGGTGTCCACGCCGATGGCCTTCGACGCAATCAAAGACGCGTTCCCGCCGTCGTCGGGACGGTTCCAGGACGACATCGCGCAGTCGGTAATGGTGCCCATGCTCCAGTTCCTTGTGCGGACCGGCTCCTACCTCAGTATGAACCCCTACCCGTTCTTCGCATACGCGAACCAGCCACAGAATATCTCCCTTGAGTACGCGCTGGGGAACTACAAACCCGGCCATGTCGACAATAACACCGGACTCGTCTACCACAGCCTGCTGGACGCCATGACGGACGCCACCTACTACGCGATGGAGAACTTGACGGGATATCTCAATGTCATGTGAGTTGCATGAAAATCTCAAATGTCTGGATCGATTCTCTCCATCACAAATCTTACCGCAATACCGCTATTGATCATATACTCTAGTTCCTCGTTTTCCCTATAATAACAACATGGGTGACTGAAGTAGACGGGGATGATTTTTATTTTATTCTTTTTAGAGTTTAAGGGGATTGTCTTTATTTTCAGGCAGGCTACCGGGGAGGCTTTACTCCCGATACAACATACACGGAGTGTGGATGGCCAGGGCAAGGAAATGTCAAACCCGGGAAACCACCACGCAAAAGCAGTAGGGGTTTGCAAGCTAGCGATGGACTCCAGCCGGCGACGGTAGCCAATGCCAAGGCATACAACAACTACCTCATCAACCGCGTGCTTACTGGCAACATGGGTACCCCTCACCGCCCCGACACCGACATGAATGTCTACATCTTCGCCCTATTCAACGAGAACAAGAAGGGCCAAGGGCCAGACGACGTCGAGCAATACTTCGGCCTCTTCTACCCGAACATGACGAAGGTGTACGACTTCGACTTCCGCGGTTGAGAAGGCTGCATATATCACCTCCGTGTGTACCCAATAAACTAGTCAAAACCTACCCACACATTCTCACGGCTATGTATGATTTTAGAATGGAGTTCATTGCATTTGTGGCACTATCACTTTATTTTCTTTATTTTACATTAGACTTATCTGAAATCATTTAAAATATGCAAAAGAATTCATGGTTGTCAGATAATAAGAGGAACTAGTATATCAATATTGGAGTTCAGGAAAATAATTTTGTTATAGCATGCTGATGTCTGAAGTCATCTATACACAAAGCGCTAGTGCAAATATAAAAAACTAAATATATAAGCTATATATATAATAGAACATGCAAAAGTTGAAAAGTAATAGTATAAATGTGTAACAGATGAACTGGCAAAAGAAGTTCCAATTTAGAAAAGAAAACGCAGAGGGAAAATAGGTGTGAAAAAAATGCTGATGGTAGCATGCTTGATAGATCTATTGAAACTATTGTGGGTCTTGAAGGCAGCGTGCTGCGTGCCCACCTTCTTTTCTGCTGGACGATCTTGGTGATTGAGGTAATCCCAAGAACCCATATACATGATGGGGACAGAGAGGAGCAAATTGCCAAAAGAAAGGGCTAGGGAGGGTTTGCCTTTTATACGTGTGATATTGGGCTGCAACCTTGTCTTATCTTATATATACTAATTGGAGGCTCCTTTTGAGACCTCTAGATTAATCGGAGAAAAATCCCTCTAAATTCTCACAAAAAAGCAAAACATCTGGCCATCACTTTTTATTTTTACGGTTTGGATGGATTGACAATGATATAGTAAATCATTGTCGTAGACAAATCAAACATCTAAAAATAGCAGATCCTGGCAGGACAAAAGAATAAGATACGAGTCCATTAGATTCCCGGTGAGTCCCCTACATGCATGGAAAGCAGAAAACATAGCGTTGAGTACGATTATACTTTCCAAGCTTGAACCTTTTACTCGAGTAAACAGACACAACACACAAAAGACCAGGCCATGGATGTGTACCAGCATTAGATGAAATTATATTTTTCCGAACCAAATTGATTTGCAATCAGAAATACGTGACAATAATGGGGTCACAATGCCGATGACGATTTGTCCGATGATCATTCCCTGGAGCAACTGGATTAGCAGCTGCCGGTTGCCGGCAGAGGACTGCGACACCGACGCTCTGCCGGTTGCCGGCGGAGGACTGCGACGCCGAAGCTGATGAATGCTGATGGACACAAGCCTGATAACGGAGGGCTGCGAAGAAGGTCAGCAGATAAAAGAATCTTTATGCAAACACAAACGCGTACATCATGGAAAACCATCACCGTCGAAGGAGAGTAAAATATTTGCAAGAAGTACGTGGTCAGAACCATTATCTACATGTTGGGATGAACCATTTACTTAGATCGCATACAATCAGGTGATAATCTCATGTTTGTTGAAAAAAATGTGGCCTCATATGAACAAAGTTGTAAAGTTATGAAGAGGGCAAAATTAAAAAAACAATTCTACTTTTTTTGTATACTATACCAATTATCTAATTTATAGAAAAATAGAGTAAGTTCGTTAAGGATATTAACAAGAGAGAAGAGCCCATGGATTTTCATAAGACTTATAATTTTACGACGCAATGAAAAAAGTTGTATAAGTTTCGATATACAAATTTCAAATGTGATAACCGCAAGCTTAGAAAACATATAATACTATACATGAGTAAGTCACTAATTATATTTTGACACTAAAACAGGATAACAGATTCAAATTTGAACTACTGACCGTATATCCTAAAATACAAGAAAAAACATCCAGAGAGTATAGATCTCTAATGATAGTTTACCAGCTATCTCCTTTTTTTGAAGAAAACATAAATGTTATCGAGATAAGATATTTAGTGGATATGACAAAACTTTGTAACAACGATTGTGATCAAAGAGTACGAATCAACAAAATACCATATAGGCTTAAGATTCTAATTAAATATTTTAACACATAACCAAATATTCATAAATATTTCTACCCGTGCGTTGCGCACGGGTTGACAGACTAGTATATACTAATTGGAGGCTCCTTTTGAGACCTCTAGATTAATCGGAGAAAAATCCCTCTAAATTCTCACAAAAAAGCAAAACATCTGGCCATCACTTTTTATTTTTACGGTTTGGATGGATTGACAATGATATAGTAAATCATTGTCGTAGACAAATCAAACATCTAAAAATAGCAGATCCTGGCAGGACAAAAGAATAAGATACGAGTCCATCAGATTCCCGGTGAGTCCCCTACATGCATGGAAAGCAGAAAACATAGCGTTGAGTACGATTATACTTTCCAAGCTTGAACCTTTTACTCGAGTAAACAGACACAACACACAAAAGACCAGGCCATGGATGTGTACCAGCATTAGATGAAATTATATTTTTCTGAACCAAATTGATTTGCAATCAGAAATACGTGACAATAATGGGTCACAATGCCGATGACGATTTGTCCGATGATCATTCCCTGGAGCAACTGGATTAGCAGCTGCCGGTTGCCGGCAGAGGACTGCGACACCGACGCTCTGCCAGTTGCCGGCGGAGGACTGCGACGCCGAAGCTGATGAATGCTGATGGACACAAGCCTGATAACGGAGGGCTGCGAAGAAGGTCAGCAGATAAAAGAATCTTTATGCAAACACAAACGCGTACATCATGGAAAACCATCACCGTCGAAGGAGAGTAAAATATTTGCAAGAAGTACGTGGTCAGAACCATTATCTACATGTTGGGATGAACCATTTACTTAGATCGCATACAATCAGGTGATAATCTCATGTTTGTTGAAAAAAATGTGGCCTCATATGAACAAAGTTGTAAAGTTATGAAGAGGGCAAAATTAAAAAAACAATTCTACTTTTTTTGTATACTATACCAATTATCTAATTTATAGAAAAATAGAGTAAGTTCGTTAAGGATATTAACAAGAGAGAAGAGCCCATGGATTTTCATAAGACTTATAATTTTACGACGCAATGAAAAAAGTTGTATAAGTTTTGATATACAAATTTCAAATGTGATAACCGCAAGCTTAGAAAACATATAATACTATACATGAGTAAGTCACTAATTATATTTTGACACTAAAACAGGATAACAGATTCAAATTTGAACTACTGACCGTATATCCTAAAATACAAGAAAAAACATCCAGAGAGTATAGATCTCTAATGATAGTTTACCAGCTATCTCCTTTTTTTGAAGAAAACATAAATGTTATCGAGATAAGATATTTAGTGGATATGACAAAACTTTGTAACAACGATTGTGATCAAAGAGTACGAATCAACAAAATACCATATAGGCTTAAGATTCTAATTAAATATTTTAACACATAACCAAATATTCATAAATATTTCTACCCGTGCGTTGCGCACGGGTTGACAGACTAGTTAGGCTAAGATGTTGTGAAAAAATAATGTTGGGCTAAAATAATGCTTAGGGGTCTGTTCAAGACCGGCCTCATCCAGGCTACTGCTTCTAGACCGGTCTACGTGCCAGCCTGTTTGGCCCAGCTCGGATGTTTAACTATAGAAGGAAGGGAAAAGTCTTTTTACTGCCCGAATAATTCACTTTGTCCAACTTAGTACCCAATAACATATTGGCTCAGTTTACTAACTCAAACAATTTAACTTAGTGTAATTTACTAGCTTGTGCAATTTGTCTTTCTATTGCTCTTTGTGCGCTTTGAATTTGAGGCTGAAATTTTGCACATGATTACCATATTGTCCCGCACTAAAAAAAATAATATAAGACATATTTTAAGAATATGTATTATAGTTTTAATAGCATCAATATTATATGAACTATAGAGTTCCAAACTTATATGAACAATATTTATAAAAAATACATGATATTTTATTTTATGTAGATATTGATAGCATGTATGATCACGTAAAATTTGTGTTTCAAATTTAAACTGTACAAAGAGAAATAAAAAGATAAAATGCATAAGGGAGTAAATTGCACCGATTTAAATTGTTTGAGGTAGTAAACTGAGCCAAGATTTTGTTTGAGTACTAAGTTAGACAAAGTGAATTGTTCGGGGTAGTAAAATGGACTTTTCCCTAGAAGGAACTCTTAGCCTGATAGATAGGACCACATGATACAACAAGAGTCATCAAATTTAATACTCATGACACTGTCATGACACTCCCATTGAGATTGACCTAAGGCCTCCATTCCATTGGTTTGGAAATGTAAGTGGAGTTGCCACTTGCCGGTTTACTGAATAAGCCCTCCAGAATCAGAGGTCCTGGAAACGAATCCGTGGAGCGAGTCAACAATCAAGTCACCGTAGGCTCAGACCAGGGAAGGGACGGATTAAGACGGCAGTTTTATGTGCTACACGAGGAAAGGGACGGAGGAATGCGTTAGCAGAATAAGCTAATATCTTGTTCCAATGGGCAGGCCCGGCTGTTGCTACTTGTACATCTTTCATCTGTATAGTAATGATATAAGACAATGGGATGCTGATGGTCGATACGTGACGCAAAAGTTCCACCTCACTTAGCATACTTTTAGAAACAAAAAAACAGTACCTTTATAAACATTTGCCATATAGTACGTAGGTCCAATGATTTTAAGATTTATAAAGCCACAATGGATACGGTGTTAATGTGTTATGGTGATGATGAGGATATAACCTACCACAATAATTAAACGTTAAGTAAAGGATATATTGAACCACTCGCACATTGCACAGTAGAAGCCACGGGACCCATGCCTATGCAGCGTTGACCTTGGCATATAAATTTCTGCGCAGAGACTATTGGGCTCGGCACACACAAGATCAGTCAAGGCATCCCAAATGGCACTCTCTCCCTTGCTCCTCATCCTCCTACTTGGTGCACCGCTGCTGCTCTTCTTGTCGGCAGGTACAATCCCCCTCATGGCGCAGAGAGGTTTCCACCATATATCTTTACAATACATGGATCGAGTGGTGAATGATGTTTTATTGCAGAGGCGGGCGAGATTGGCGTGAGCTACGGCAGAGACGGCAACAACCTGCCAGACCCGTCCAGGGTGGTGAAGCTGCTCAACGACAACGGCATCACCATGGTGAGGATATACGACGCCAACCGTGACGTGCTGAACTCGCTGGCCAACACCGGTATCAAGGTCATGGTGATGGTGCCTAACGCGGACCTGCCCAACGCGGCCACGACCCCCACGAGCGCGCTCGATTGGGTGCGGAAAAATGTGGCGGCCTACTACCCGGCAACGAAGATCACTGCTGTCGCCGTCGGGAACGAAGTGTTCATGGAGAGGCCGGACTTGAACTCACATCTCGTCCAGTTTATGACCAACGTGCAGGGCGCGCTGGCGCAGCTGGGCCTCGCCGACGCCATCAAGGTGACCACGCCGATCGCGTTCTCCGCGGTCACGGACTCGTTCCCGCCGTCGGCGGGCAGGTTCGTGGACAACATCGCCGAGCCGGTGATGAGGCCCATGCTCCAGTTCCTGCAGCAGACGGGGTCCTTCCTCTCCATCAATTTGTACCCGTACATAGCACAGTTGGATGACCCCAATATCCGCCTGGACTACGCCCTGGGGAACTACGAAGCTGGCGTTCACGCCGACGGCAAGGTGTACCACAGCCTCCTGGATGCCCAGCTCGACGCCACATACTCTGCCATGGCTAAGCTGGGATTTTCCGGCTCACGGAGAAGGCTGGCGTCCACAAAAAACGTCAAAGTCTCTATCACGGAGACAAACCGCCCGCCGAAAGGAAGCGTCCGGCCAGGCGGCCGTGCCAGGCTTTTGGCGGCCGGGGATGGATTGGACACGATCACCGTGGCCAACGCTCGGACTTACTGCAACTATGTTATCAACCGCGTGCTGGCCGGCAACACCGGCACACCAGCCCACCCTGACGCCGACATGGACGTCTTCATCTTCGCCCTCTTCAACGAGAACCTCAAGGGCGGAAGCGACAGCTTCGAGGCCAACTTCGGTATATTCGACCCGGTAACTTTGCAGAAAGTGTACGAGTTCGACTTCCATGGCGGCGACGGGAGGGACACCTGGTGCGTGGCGAACGCGGCGGTCGGCAACCAGCGGCTTCAGGCTGCGCTCGACTACGCGTGCGGCCCAGAAGGCGGTGTCAACTGCAGTGCTATCCAATCCGGCGCCGCGTGCTTCCAGCCTGACACCGTTGGTCGCTCATGCCACCTACGCTTTCAACAGCCACTACAAAAATAATGGCCGGACAGCCATAAGTTGCTACTTCAACGGCACGGGCACCGTCGTCAATCAGGCACCAGGTCAGCATGAGTTCTCTCCATATCCTGCTCGTAACCGTCCAAGCTATATTGATTCTGATGATCGGCACTGGCTCTTATTCCGTTTTATTTTACCTACATAGACATGTGCTGGAGCTGGTGCGTGGCCAACCCTGCGGTTGGGAATGCACGGCTGCTGGATGCGCTAAACTACGCGTGCGGCCCTCAAGGCAGCGCGGACTGCAGCGCCATCCAGCGCGGCGCCGCGTGCTTCCAGCCCGACACCATGGTCGCTCATGCCTCCTACGCATTCAACAGCCACTACCAAAATAACGGCCGGACAGCCATAAGTTGCTACTTCAACGGCACGGGCACCGTCGTCTACCAGCCGCAAAGTGAGTGCACGTTCTTGGCATGAGCATTTATTCATGGATGACGATCTAACTAGTGTTTCAAATTAACCTTGCAGAGGTCGGAAACTGCATGCTTCCGCCTACGAATGCCTGAACGGCACAAGCGCATCTCGTCAAGGAAACAACGTGCCCTGAAGTTTGAGAGGTCACTACCTCTGTGCGTGTACACTGAATAAATGCAAGAGCAGTAAGAGCACATCGAATAAATGTATTCAAGAATTACAAACACCATATTTGTGGACGTAATTTTAAAATAATTTATTTAAGCTCTGTCTAATCCCCCCCCCCCTCCTCCCCCTCCCTCACAATGCGTGTCGAGCCCTTTTTCTAGCTTCCTAGCGGTACACCTCTGGACTATTGTAAGAGGAGTCCCATGCGCAACCTTGAGGCTTGCTCAGTACCCAGTGCCCTACCTCGGAGAACAAGAAGATGACGAGGACATCCCATCGGATCAGAATGTCCCGGGTCACCTCAACCCAAAAAGACTAGCCTAATAGGTGAAGATCTCTCCACCTTATAAAGTTAGAGCTCATCATCATCAATATCCGATATGGGACTAAATCCAACAATCTCCCCTATCACACATCGGGTGGCCCCATCTCTACTTCACACCCGGGTGGACACCCCTCCAACAGCCAATAACCATGTGGCCAGGGAGATATAATCCGACGATCCCATATTCGTGTAAGGTACCAGAGATATTTTTAAGTTTCCTACCATGACTACGATCTCACTTGTTAGTGCGGGACCTGGCTCAATCCACAGCGAGCCCTTGCTGCAAGCCTAGAACACATTGGGTCTACCAAACCATAGACCCAATTGGACCTCCAACAGAGATTCTAGTCCATCTCAAGCCAAAAGACTAGTGTCGGTGTGTGAGTACACCTCCAAATGGGGGCCTGTCAAGACTCCCTTCGGATAGGTTCGGGGAAGGACGGATTTGCTCGTGCTTAGCGCAGATGATTCAAGCAAGCAAAAACACGGAGGAATTACCCAGGTTCGGGCCGCAATGGATGCGTAATACCCTACGTCCTGCTTGTGTGTGTATATTCGAATGTCCCCTCTTACATGGGAGTCCCCCTCCTTTTATAGGGTAAGGAGATAAGCACCGTACAAGTACCCGGGGGTACCCGGACACCCGGTGGGGGTCCGGCCCTTCCTGGGATATCCCGACACGATCCCGACAAAATCCGTTGCGATCTCTTCTCCTTGGTTCGTGCTCCAAGTCTCTTCCATCCTATTGGTCGAGGGCCCTCCCGGCGCTGTAGCAGCGCGGCTTCCCGAGACGCGGCGCACGGGGAAGACGCGCGCACGCCCCGTCGAGCTGCGGCGTCGCCGCGAGCACTCGAGTGCCGCATTAACTCCGGGTGGTTGGGGCGCCGGAGGAAGCTACCGGGAAGCTTCGTCCGCCCCCGACGCTCCCGCTCCTCCGGCCTTCATGGGCCTCGCGGGCTTCGTGGGTCTTGTGGACCTCCTTGTCCTCGGCCGCCGTCTTCGTGCGTGGGCCGAAAATGCCCCGCGCCCGGTTAGGGGGACCCCGATCCCCCTACACCGACAGGAGCCCCGGCCCCATTCACCGACCCGCAGGGTCGGAGCAGGGATTGGGGCCACCCGTCGGTGCCCGGCCGCTGTCCGGGTTACACCGAGACGCGGCTCTCAAGGGGTGGTGCCGCTTGGGTCGCCGAGGCACGACTGCCCCGAGACGTCGCGTCGCTTCGGTTCGCGTGCGGTGGGCCCGCTCGGCGCCCGTGCTTAAGTACGGGGACGACCGGTTGCCCGGAGCACGTCTCCCACTTCGCCTTTCGTCTCCTCAACTTCCTTCTCGCCGCTGCGCTCTCCTTCGCTTTCTTCTCCGCCGATCCGCGCCGCCGCTTTCGCCGCCGTCATCCCCTGTTGCTAGGATGGCCCGCGGAAAGTCCCCCGCCGTGGTGGCGAGCGCACGCGCTCGCCGTCGGCGGATGCGCCGCCAACGGTGCAGTTGCTCGACGCTCGGGTCGAGATGACGCGGCTGTCGCCATTCCTTCCGGTGGATGGTGATAAGGCCGTTCGCGTTGGGGGCCCTTGCCGCCGCCGACCGGAGGACTGGAAATCCTTCACTTCCTGTCCTTCGTCATCGCCGACGCCGTTCCCCCGCCTTCTCCGACTTCTTCCTGGAGGTGCTTCGGGCATACGGGATCCGCATGGCGCACCTTACGCCGAATGCGGTCGCGGCATCGGCCGTGTTCGCACATCCGTGCGAAGGATTCGTGGGGGTGCAGCCGTGCTTCCCCATCTTCCAACGCTACTTCAAGATGACGCTCACCAACGCCTCGGAGGTGATCGGATGCGTCCGGCTGACCGTCCGGGCCGACAGCGGGTACATCGCGTACTCGCCTAGCAGCAAGGTGGAGGGGTGGAAGAAGGCCTGGTTCGTAGTGCCGTACGAGAAGGACTTCCGCCGCCTCCGTGTCCCGCCGGTCCCGACCCAACACTTGGCCGTCCGGGATGCCGTGCCCCGTCTCCCCGATGGCATGATGCCGGTGGTCGACCGGATCGCGGCGCTCGCCGCGGCCGACCTGACTTCGCGCGGGGTGGTGCACGACTTCCTCGAGCGCAACATCGCGCCCCTTCGCCGGAGGTCGGTCCCGTCATGGCTGTACCGGGACTTCAACTCGCCGGCCGCACTCGTACGGGGGCGGGCTCGGACCTGCCCGAAGCCTCGAAGCGGTTTGCCTACTCCACGTTGACCGGGAAGAAGTGGCCCGCCTCCTTCGTGTACCCGGAGGGTGCCGAGCCTCTTCATCGGTCGCCGAACAAGCGCGCCATCCTCGACGAGCATGCCCCGGCCGGGATCGCTCGGGTTCCTTGACGCGGTCCCGGCTCCTACTCCCGGCCTCCGGGTGCCCGGAGTCACACCTTCCTCCGACCCGGGCGCGGCGGCCACCCTCGGGGATGCCTCCGGAGCTCCGGGTGGTAGCCCCGGCGCTGCGAGGCCGGTTCCGAGTGCGCAAGACAAAGGCAAGGGGAAAAGGTCTCCGTCGCCCCCTCCTCTCGATTCCTCCGGGCCCGCCTGCTTTCCACGGAAGCGGGCCCGGCAGGCTCGCCGGCACCGGTGACGGGGCCGCTGCACAGGAGGAGCCCCCTGCAGCCGTACCGGCGCAAGCGGCCGGGTGGACGCGCGACGGGTAGGAAGCCTCTCTCTCTGTTTTGCTTAAGTCGCGCGCTTGGCACGCCGTGTTTTGTTCTCACCTTGTGCTGACGGCTGCAAACCGTTTTCCGATTTGCTTTGTTCGTAGGAGCGTCCGGATTGAGCTGGACCCGGACCTGGTCCCCCGAACCCCAAGGTCTCCGGTGCCCCCGCGCCGAATCCGGACGTCGGTCCCGTTGCCGCTGCGGCTCCTGCGGCCGGAGCGGAGGCCCCGAAGAGACGGGTGCGGGTGCCCCCGAAGAGGAAGTCGCAGACTCTCTCGCGAGGGGTGGCCGCGGGTGCCATCGAAGAGGGAGTCGCGGACACTCCCGAGGAGGTGGCCGCGGGTGTCACCGAAGAGGAGGCCGCGGGTGCCTCCGCCGGAGTTGACCTTGGCCGGGTGTCGCCTCCTCCGGCCGGGGACGTGCCGGGTGCTTTCTCAATTGGCGCTGCCGGCGTCCGCCACGGTCCTCCACTCCTCGGCCGGGTACCGGCGCCGCCGGTCCTATAGTGCTCGGAGGGGAACGATTCCCCTCCGCGCGTCCGGTCGGAGCCGGGAGCGGTGGTCGGCGGAGACACTTCGTCAACCGCTGCCGCCGGTAGGGGCCGTGGGCGCGCTGGACGCAGCCGGAGCGCATCGCCTCCGAGTCGCCGGGGCGGCTCGGGGCGCCACAAGATTGGCGATGTGCTCGGGGAGGTCACCCGGTCGCTCCTTGCCATGAAGGCGGCCGTGGAGGAGACGGATGCGTCCCTAGAGGATCGCGAGGCCGCGGTGGCTGAACAGGAGGCGGAGGTTGCGGAGGCCCGGCGAGCCCCGGAGACGGCGGTGAAGCCGGCCCGGCAGCGAGCATCGGCGCCGCATGGAGGAAGTCCGAGTGAGCTGGACCAAGCTACCGGCGTCGCCGATCAAGCCGGCGAGAAGCTGCGGGACGCGGAGGCGAAGCTCCGCGCCGTCTTGGAGCGGGAGCGTGCCGCGCAGCTCCGCGGTGCGCAGCTGGAGGAGGCGGAGGCCGACATGGCGCTCGCGAGGCTGTCGTGACACGCCGCGAGGCGACCGCGGCGGCTCGTGAGGAGGAGGCTGAAGGAGCGCGCCGGTGCACTTGCACTCCGGGAGGCGGCGCCGGGCGAACGGGAGCGGGCTGCCGGAGCGGCCGAGGCGAAGCTCCGGCGCTTCGGCGACTCCGTGGCCTCCCAAGAGGTGGGGCGGAGGCAGCGCGAGGACGCCCTCGCTACCCGGGAAGAGCAGGTCCGGCTTCGTGAAAACGAGGCCGCTGTTCGAAGGGAGGCCTTGGAGACGGAGGCGGCCCGTCTTGCCGGGCCGAGGAGCAGGTCCGCGGTATCGCCGGTGCGTTGGCGCATCGCGTGCGCGAGGAGACTCTCGCCGAGGCCCGGAAGGACTTCGCTGTCGAGCTTAAGGCGGTGGAGAAGAGCCGGGACGACTACCGCCGGCGCGTCGAGCGGTTGGAGGCCCGGGTGAAGAAGTCGGGTCATGGCCCTTCTGCTGCAGCCGGTGGCGACGACCTCCGGCGGCGGTTTGCGGAGGCGCGGTCCCGGCTCGAGAATTCCGAGGTTCGGCGCGTTGAGCTGAGCGAGCGGGTGACCGAGCCGGCTTCGGCGGCGCGGTCGCAGGCCGAGATCGCAGCCGAGGTGCACCGGGCGGTCTCGTCGGCGCCGTTCGAGGTGGGTCCGCCCCGTCTTCCCGAGCCCCTTGACCGCGGCGCGGCCGGGTATGCATTCGCCATGCGGGGGTGGTCCGTGGGCCGGAAAC
This sequence comes from Chloris gayana, assembly GCA_031894775.1. Taxonomy (NCBI): domain Eukaryota; kingdom Viridiplantae; phylum Streptophyta; class Magnoliopsida; order Poales; family Poaceae; genus Chloris; species Chloris gayana. The sequence goes on from JAUNZO010005157.1 coordinate 905,127, forward strand.
GCCCGCGCCCGGTTAGGGGGACCCCGATCCCCCTACACCCGCGGGTGAGCACGCCACGGCTAAGGCGCAGGCTCGCGCCGTGGCTCGTGCCTTCGCCGAAAGCTTCAAGTGGGGCCGAGTGCCCGCTTCCTCCACCTGCGAGTGGATTCTCGGCGCCTGTGCCTTTTTTCTTCTTTGTTAAACCTGTGTTTACGTATGCAAGGCAGAGATTAAGTTTAAATTTGAGTGTTGATGAAAAAAGCTTAAGCCCGTTGTTCCTCTTCCGTTAGGTGCGATTGTCGCCGTGCGCCACTTAGTCGTAGGCCGTCCGGTGCTTTGCGGCTACGCTTAGAGCGCGACTTCGGGCGCCCGAGCCTTAACCAAACGTGACGTCTTCCGACTTCGGGCCTAAGTCATAGACCTTTCTTACCCGTCGGGAAAGCGAGGACTTTGACACATACAACAGCGATCCTGCGAGAAGTAGGAAAAGAAGCGGCGGGCGCTGATTTTATTCACAACACGTTAGTACGGGAGCCGTGGCGACCGTGGCCGTGGCGATGAGACTTCCGGGTACTACCCGGGACCATTGGCTATAGAATATTCTAAGGATAGAATTTCTTTAGGTGCTCAATGTTCCAAGCGCTTGGTTCCGGGTACCCGTCCTCCGACTCCGGACGAACGGATCCCGGGCGGGTGACGGCCGTGACGACGAAGGGCCCTTCCCACATGGGAGTTAGCTTATCCTTGCCTTCACGCGTCCGAGCCCGCCGGAGGACGAGGTCTCCCGTTTGCAACTCCCGGGCGCACGCGCCGCTGGTGATAGCGGCGCAAGCCCCGGAGGTACCTTGCGCTTCGTAGTAGTACTCGTCGTCTCGCCTCCTCGAGGAGGTCAATGTTGTCGTGCCGCCGGGTGCTTTGGTCGGCTTCGTCAAACGCGGCGACTCGGGGGCCATTGAACAGGATCTCCGTGGGTAGCACCGCCTCTGCACCGTACACGAGGAAGAAAGGCGTTTCGCCCGTGGCTCGACTCGCTGTGGTGCGCGAGGACCGAGCACGGGTTGGATCTCTGTTACCTACTTGGAGCCTTTCTTCTTCAACGGGTCAAATGATCTTGTTTTCAGACCCTTGAGGATTTCTCCGTTGGCGCGTTCGACATGGCCGTTGCTTTGTGGGTGGGCTCGTGAGGCGAAGCAGATCCGGGTGCCGAGAGAATCACGATACGCCGCGAATGCGTGGCTCGTGAACCGGGTCCCGTTGTCCGTGATAATCCGCTGCGGCACCCCGAATCTTGCAATGACATTCTTCATGAATCCGATCTGCCGAGTTTTGGTCTATCTTTGTCACCGCCTTCGCTTCCGCCCACTTCGTGAACTTGTCGATGGCCACATACAGCCACCTGTACCCACCGGGGCGGTCGGAAATAGCCCTACAATGTCCAAACCCCAAACCGCGAATGGCCGGAATAAGGGAATTGTTTGAAGGGCTTGAGCGGGCGGATGAGTCCGCTTGGCGTGAAACCGGCATGCCTTGCATTGTTGCACCAGCCTGGTGGCGTCCTGGAGGGCTGTCGGCCGGTAGTAACCCTACCGAAAGGCTTTCCCCGACCAGCGTGCGGGGAGCGTGGTGGCTGCCGCACTCGCCCTCGTGGATCTCAACGAGTATGTCGTTGCCTTCTTCCGTCTTGATGCACTTCGATAGAACGCCGTTGGCACTGCGCTTGTACAGGCTGCCATCAACAATGGCATATCGCTTGGCACTGGCGGGCTAGGCGTTCCGCGTCCGTGTCGTCTTCCGGAAGGATGTCGTCACGCAAGTACCCGAGGATGTCGTCCATCCAACGAGGCGTCCTGCGGCTCGCCGCCGGCGCTTCTTCGCTATTCTGCGTGTGCTGCAGATCCTGCGGGTGCGCCTGCGCTTTGTTGTTGCTTGTCCGGAGCTCGGTCGGCGGCGAGAGGCCGAACGGGATGTCAAGATCTCCATGAACGTCCGGGTGGGATTGGAGCTCGAGTGGAGGCCACCCGGGACGGTTCGTCGGCAATGTGATTGTCGCCCCTAGGTACATGAAGCACCTCGAGACCGTTGAACTTCTTTTCCATCCGCCCGACCGCCGCGAGGTATGCGGCCATCTGCGGGTCGTTGCACCGGTACTCCTTGGATACCTGGTTGACGACAAGTTGCGAGTCCTCCTTGGCGAGGAGGCGCGTGACACCGAGGTCGGCCGCAATCCGCAACCCCGCCGGGAGAGCTTCGTACTCTGCCATGTTGTTGGTGCACACGAAGTGTAGCCGGACCGCGTAGCGCAGCTCATCGCCGGTTGGCGACAGCGAGCGAGCATCCTCGCTCCCGCACCGTTGAGGGTGAGGGAACCGTCGAAGAACATCGTCCGGTGGTCGCCAGGTGCGTCGTATCGCTGCACCCGGGTGCTAAGCTCTTCCCGCTCGATCTCCGGGGTGGGCGTCCACTCGGCGATGAACTCGGCTAGAGCCCGGCTCTTGATGATGTGTGTGCTTGAGGAAGGACAAGTCGAACTCCCCGGCTCCACGGCCCACTTGGCCACTCGCCCGGTTGCTTCTCCGTTGCGCGAGTATGGTCTCCGGTGGTGCCGTCGTTACCACCCGGACGGGATGGCCTTGGAAGTAGTGCCGCAACTTCCGGGATGCGACAAGTACTGTGTAGAGCATCTTCCGGTGCTGCGGGTACCGTGTCTTGGCGTCCCGCGAACTTCGGCGATGAAGTACACCGGGCGTTGAATGTGCCGCGCGCATGATTCGGATTCTAGGGAAGCGGGGCCAAGCTCGCTCTCGCTTGTCGTGGGAGCCGGGGCTGGAGCCCCGGGTGATGCAGCGATGACGCAGATGTCGACGTCGGGGGTAGGCGGGGTGGATCCCACCCCGCCCATGATGCGAGACGTGGTCGGAGCCGGAGCCCCGGGTGGGGTGGGATCAACGCGCCCATCCTTGCTTTTCCGGTCGTGGTCCCCGCTCGCCCAAATCATGCGACGAGGTCGAGCCGGAGCCCCGGGTGAAGCCGGGGAGCCACACCGTCCGCAGGGTCGTTGCGGCGGGGACCGCCCGGGTGTCCCACCCGGCAGGCCGGAGCGGCCGCGTCGCATGCCATGTTGTGAGTGGGGGCGTCCGCAGCCCCCGAGTGCTCCAACGCCTATGAGCTGGTCGCAGACGGAGCCCCGGGTCTGTTTGGGTTGCCGCCTTCGAGCCGTCGAGGCAACCGCGTTTGCTGGTTCGCCGAGAACCGCGAGGCGCCCGCTCCGGCCGCTCGACCACCGGAGCCGCGCCGACCACTTGCGGGTTAGCCGCAATGTACAGGAGCGAGTGGTTCACCCGGTTCCGGGCGACTAGAACGGGCGCGGAGGAGAGGTAGCGCTTGAGGTCCTGTAAGGCTTCATCGGCTTCCGGGTCCACTCGAATTTGTCCGTCCTCTTCATCGGCTTGAACAGGGGAGAGCGCGTTCACCTAGGCACGAGATAAATCGGCCAAGGGCCGCCATGCTCCCGGCTAGGTGTTGCACGTCCTTGCGTCGCCTTGGAGGGCGGATTTCTTCGATGGCCCGGATCTTCTCGGGGTTTGCTTCGATCCCGCGGTGCGAGACCGGAAGCCGAGTAGCTTCCCTGCTGGTACGCCGAAGACGCACTTCTCCGGGTTGAGCTTCACCCGGTTGCGGCGCAGGTTGGAGAAGGTCTCTTCTAAGTCGAACAGGAGTGACGGTGCCTTGCGGCTCTTAATGACCAGGTCGTCGACATACGCCTCCACGTTCCTCCCGATTTGCGAGTCCGGGGTTAGGCGCATGGCTCGTTGGAACGTGGGGCCCGCGTTTTGAGACCGAAAGGCATGCTCACGTAGCAAAAGCTCCCTGCGGGAGTCATAAAGCAGTCTTCTCCTCATCCTCCTTAGCCATACAGATTTGGTGGTACTCGGAGTACGCATCCAACATGCAAAGCAGGTCGCAGCCTGCGGTGGAGTCTACTACGAGAATCTATCCGGGGCAGCGGAAACGGGTCCTTCGGGCACGCCTTGTTCAGGTCGGTGTAGTCCACGCACATCCGCATCTTGCCGTTATTCTTAGGCACGACCACCGGGTTGGCGAGCCACGTCGGGTGCGTGACTTCCCGGATGAACTTGGCCTCCAGCAGCCTCTTGACTTCGGCCCGGATGAAGTCTTCGCGCTCGGGGGCTCGGCGCCTCGCTCGCCGCTTCACGGGTCTCGCGGCGGGGTCGACCGTGAGTTGGTGCTCAATCACCCTCCTGGGTATGCCCGGCATGTCGGAAGGATGCCGGGCAAAGATGTCGCTGTTTGGTTGGAGGAAGGTGATGAGCGCGAGTTCCGATTTCGGGTCGAGGTCGCCACCGATGGTGGTGGTCTTGTCCTCCGAGCCCCGAGTGAGATCTTCTTGGTAGACACTTCCCCGGAGCCGCAAGCTTTGCCCGCTTGGAGCCGGATTGCGCAGCGGGCTTCTCCGGGTGTCGCGCGCTCTCCTCCCGCCGGCGTCCTCCTCTCGCTGCCATCTCGGCCGCCAAGATGTCCTCGAGGCAAGCCATCGCCTTGACAGCATCCGCCCTCTCCACGATGACACCCTTTGGGCCCGGCATCTTCGGCGTGAGGAACGCGTGGTGCGGGATGGCCATGAACTGGTTTATGCCGGGTCTCCCAATGATGGCGTTGTAGGGGAGGCCGATGTCCGCGACGTCAAAGAGGAGCTTCTCCGTGCGGAAGTTGATTCGGGTGCCGAAGGTGACCGGGAGCTCGATCTCGCCCAAGGGGCGGGAGCTACCGGGAGCACGCCGACGAAAGGGCGCGAGGGCTGCAGCTCGGCACGCGCCCACCGCAGAGAGTCGTAGACCTTCGGGGTGATGAGGTTGAGGCTCGCGCCTCCATCGATGAGGGTGCGCCCCACCTTCTTGTTGCGAGATGGTGGGCGACACGACCGGAGGGATCTTCCCCTTGGTATTGTCGGGGCCCACCATGTCACTCTTGTCGAAGGTGATGGGAACGTCCGCCCACTTCGAGCGGGGAGCCGTGGCCTTGCCCTCGCCGATTGCGAGGACTTCGTGGCGGAAACGCTTGGCCTCGCCTGCGGACGTGAAGCTCGAGGAGCCCCCGCCGATCACGGCGATGGAGTCGTCCGCGCTGCGGTACGCCTCGACTTCCTCTTTCTCCTCTTCCTTCTCCTTCTCGGCCTTCTCGGCCGCCCGCCGCTCGTCGCGCCGCTTGATACTCGCCTAGATGTAGCGGCACTCCGACCGGTCGTGATCGTTGGTGCGGTGGAAATAGCACGCGAAGGTACCCGGGGGTTTAGGCGGCGACTTGCCGGTACCCGCGGGAGGTGGGCGCCGCGCCCCTGCGGGGACGGGCCTCCGGCCGCGGCCACCTCTTCCGCCCTACGCTTGCGCGCAAGGTTCTTCTTCTCGCTTCTTGGAGAGGGTGCCCGGGTTGGATTTCGCGAGCGGGTCGTGCCACGCTTGGTCTTCCTGGCGACGGGCGCACTTGTCGGCCAACCGGAAGAGGTCCGTGACCGTCTCCGGCAAGTGTACACCCAACTCACCTAGGATGTCCTTGTCTCGGACGCCATGGCAGAAGGCGGAGAGTACCCGAGAGGGGTCGATGCGCGGGTTGGTGTTGCGAACTTGACCGAAGCGCCGCATGAACGTCCGCAGCGTCTCGCCCGGCTTCCGGACGATGCGGTCCGGGTCGATCCGGCTTCCGGGCGCTTCGCCGTCCCCTGGAAGTTGGCCATGAACTCCCGGCACAAGCTCTTCCGAGAGCCGATGGACTCCGGCGCCGGGTTCATGAACCATGACCGAGCCGAGTCCTTGAGGGCCAGGTGGAAGTAGTTGGCCATGATGTCCTCCGAGCCACCGGCGGCTTTGACGGCGGTGGAGTAGATCTGCAGGAACTCGTCGGGGGAGCGGTGCCGTCGTACCTTCTCGGAAGGTCCGGGCGGAACTTGCCGGGCCACGTGACGCCGCGCAGGCGCTTTACGAGGGCCGCGCAGCCCCGAGGAACGAGGGGTCGAGCTCCTTTCTCTTACGCTTGGGGCGACGCTCGGGGACGTCTCCGCCTCCGTGCCGTCACGGTTGTGGGCGGAGGTGCGCTCACGCTCGCGTCCCGCTCGCGCGAGCGCTCAATGCCGACGCGCTCGTCTTCCCCCTCACGGCGACGTACGGTTGAGGTCGTTGCGCAGGTCGCGGCGCCCGCGCTCGCGGGGAGTGGACGGAGAGCGAAATCGCCGGCGGGCGCGTGTCCTTGGCGCGGTTGGCGCGGCGGTTGTTGTCGGTCGGTGGCTGCTGCGGTTGGCGTGAGGGTCCCGCTCGGCGCTTGGCTCGCGCCGTATCCGGGAGCTTACCTACTCCGGTGAGCCACTCCTTTGCCTGCTCTCCCCGCTAGTCCCGCCGGCGGGTTGTTGAGCATGGTCTTTACGGCGGTCAAGGGGTCGTCCCCCTCTTCTTCCTGGAAGAGGCGACGCGCGCTGGCGCGCTCGGACGTAGGCGGCGTGACGGCTCGGGCGTGGCGGTCGGCGCCGCGCTGGTCCCCCGCAGCACGCTCGGCCGCCGAGGCGCCGGGACGGTCGCCGTGAACGGAGCGGCCCGTGCGGCGACGGTCGCGGCGACGGCGCCTCGTGGACGCCTCGGCCGGAGACGCTATCTTCCGTCCGCGGCGTGTCCGAGGATCTCTGCATGGTTGCGTAGAAGTTTCGCAGCGCGAAGCGAAATCTACGACCTTCCCCTTCCTCGACGCGCCAAATGTCGGTGTGTGAGTACACCTCCAAATGGGGGCTCGTCAAGACTCCTTTCGGATAGGCTCGGGGAAGGACGGATTTGCTCGTGCTTAGCGCGGATGATTCAAGCAAGCAAAAATACGGAGGAATTACCTAGGTTCGGGCCGCAATGGATGCGTAATACCCTACGTCCCGCTTGTGTGTGTATATTCGAATGTCCCCTCTTACATGGGAGTCCCCCTCCTTTTATAGGGTAAGGAGATAAGCACCGTACAAGTACCGGGAGTACCCGGACACCCGGTGGGGGTCCGGCCCTTCCTGGGATATCCCGACACGATCCCGACAAAATCCGTTGCGATCTCTTCTCCTTGGTTCGTGCTCCAAGTCTCTTCCATCCTATTGGTCGAGGGCCCTCCTGGCGCCGTAGCAGCGCGGCTTCCGAGACGCGGCGCACGGGGAAGACGCGCGCACGTCCCGTCGAGCTGCGGCGTCGCCGCAGACACTCGAGTGCCGCATTAACTCCGGGTGGTTGGGGCGCCGGAGGAAGCTACCGGGAAGCTTCGTCCGCCCCCGACGCTCCCGCTCCTCCGGCCTTCATGGGCCTCGCGGGCTTCGTGGGTCTTGTGGACCTCCTTGTCCTCGGCCGCCGTCTTCGTCCGTGGGCTGGAAACGCCCCGCGCCCGGTTAGGGGGACCCCGATCCCCCTACACCGACAACTAGCCTCATAGATGAGGATCCCTTCACCGTATAAGTTGGGGTTCCCCATAATCAATATCCGATGCGGCACTACACCCAACAGGAAGCGCGCTCATTCCTATCACTTTCTAAATAAAGTTCGGTAGCTATTAGAAGTGTAGAACTACCAAACTAAAGCTACGAGTGCTTGATGAGTAAAATTGCACTTTGAGATAATATATTAACAAAAAAGGATTACTTACATAAAAGGAAAAGGAAAAACACAATGCACTTTAAGATGAATTATTATACTATGTTCTCTAATCTTTTTGTGCTACAACATAATCTTTTTGTGCTACCGACATTTGTTGCAATGAATGTACAATAAGATACAAACAAGAAACAATACGTCATGATCCATAGTCGGACTACATTAGGCCCAACCTATGTTATGGTGGTGAATAAGAAACAACTGCGAGAGTATCCTGAGGTTTCCTCCAAGAAAAATGTAGGTCTACCAGCAGGAGGTAGAGAACTTGTAGCATCACTGTTGAGCATGACCATGATATCCGACATTGTAGGCCGCTCGACAGGATTCTATTGAACGCCCAACATACCAATCTTCATGCATTTAATACCTCACTTTCTAAGCAGTTTCTCCCTAAAGAATCATCTATTATCTCCGTAATTGTTCCCTCGGACTAGTGTTTCCATACCTAGCATCAGTTTCAGGTATATATATATTTTGAATAAGGTCATTGATATTCTTGACCTGAGAGAGATAAAAATGTCGGGATGTCAGTTCACATGGGCCGGACATGGGGACGACCCTATGTATGAGAAGCTTGACCGAGTTCTCATAAGAACGGAGTGGGAGAAAAAATTCCCGCTATCTACCGTGGACGCTAGGGACAGAAGTCAGTCAGATCATACCTCGATTGTGCTCAATACGGGCTCATCTACCATATGAACAGCACATCTTCATTCAGATTTGAAAGAGGGTGGTTCTTTAGGGAGGGGTTCTATGATATGGTTGCAAACATTTGGCAAACCACTAATCATGGGCGCTCCAATTTGGAACCATGGAAAAATAAGATCAGAGTTGTATGAAAACACCTCCGTGGATGGGTGAAAAATACAGTTTATCACTATAAAAAGGATAAGAAGAGATTAAACTCCTTAATTGGCTCTCGCTTGATAAGAAAGTAGAGTCCTCTCCTCTATCTAATGTTAAGATCAATTGGAAGCACTATCTCAAGGAGAGACTAGTGGAATTACTATCAAAGGAGGAAATCAAATGATATGAACAGGCTAAAGTCAAGACCTTGTTGGAAGATGATAATAACACTATTTTTCCATTAGGTCACGAATGGCAAACATCACAAGCAATGCATCTTCAAGCTAGAACAAGCGGATGGGATTATTGTTGGTGATGAACAACTAAAGGCCTATAGAACAAGTTATTACAAAGACTTGTTTGGCTCACCCGTTGAGCACTCGTTCACTATGGTTGAATCCCAGGACGGAGGATATACCACAGGTGACTCGAGGCGGAAAATGAGATACTGACAGCCCCATTCACCGAAAAGGAAATCAAAGAAGCGAGTGTTCCGGATAGATCATAACAAATCTCCTGGCTAGATGGTTTCCCCGCTGAGTTCTATCGGGTTTTTTAGAAGTCCTTAAAGGTGATCTTGCCTCTTTTCAGACTTCCACCAGGAGAACCTACCTCTTTTTAGCCTCAACTTTGGTATAATTACGTTGTTACCAAAGTCCATAGATGTTAAAATGATACAATAATACATGCCTATTTAGATGCTTAATGTCAGCTTTAAAATGTTTACAAATGTCGGCACTAACAGAATCAATGCAGTAGATGGTCTATTGTTTTGCCTTCTAATACGACTTTCATGTCTCGGGGTAACAAATATAATGGATGGAGTTGTCATTTTACATGAGACAATCCATGAACTCCACACAAAGAAGCTTATCGAGTCGGTTTCAAAGTTGATTTTGAAAAGGCATATGACAAAGTTAAGTGGTCCTTTTTACAACGAGACACTACGTATGAAGGGATATTCTTTTAAGTGGTGTTGATGGGTAGAAAGGTTCGTCTCGGGAGGTAGTGTTGGCATCAAGGTAAATGAGGACATTAGACATTATTTCCGGACAAAGAAAGGAGCCCAAGGGGATCCTATGTCTCTCATCTTGTTCAACATTATGTTTGATGTGCTAGCTATGCTAATTAAAAGAGCAAAGAATGATGGACAGATTGATGGTATATTTTCTCACTTAGTGGGTGATGGGTTGTCTATTTTGCAATATGTGGATGGCACCATCTTGTGTATGGGCCATGACATTGAGAAGGTGAAAAACATGAAATTGTTATTATGTGCCTTCGAGCAACTGTCTGGTCTGAAAATAAACTTCCACAAGAGCGAATTGTTTTGTTATGGGGAGGCAAAAGAATTCGAAGTCAATATACTGACCTTTTCGGCTACAAGATGGGAGAATAGCTATTCTGATACCTGGGTATCCCGATGCACCACAGAAAACTCAGTAATAATGATTAAGAATAATTGTGGAACGGTTTGAAGGAAGACTAAATTGCTGGAAGACAAAACATATTTCATATGGAGGTCGGTGAACTCTGATTAATTCAGTTATAAGCAGTCTTCCAATGTTTATTATTTCTTTCTTTGAAATTCCCAAAGAATTTCGCAAAGTCCTAGATTCCATAAGTCCCAGATTTTATTGGCACGAAGGTAAGAATACACATAAATACCGCCTAGCCAAGTGGGACTTGATGTGTCGACCCAAGGATCAAGGAGGACCTGACATCATAGTCTTAGAGGTACAAAATAAGTGTTTGCTAAGCAAGTGGTTGTACAAAATCCTAAATGAGGAAGGCATATGGCAAACTCTTATCCAGAACAAATATATGAGTTCGAGGACTTTATCCCAAGCTGAAATTAAACAAGGAGACTCCGACTTTTGGCGCGGCCTCTTGAGAGTCAAGGACGAATTATTCACTTGTGTTTCCTTTAGGATCAAGGACGGGAGTCAGATATAGTTATGGGAGGACGCTTGGTGTGGAACTCGGCCTTTTCATGATGTTTATCCTAATTTGTTTCATGTTGCCTACAACCCCATGATACAGTGGCAAGAGTAATGGGTCAACAACCATGGAACCTCTCTTTCCGAAGAGATTTGATAATAAAACGCACGAAATATGATGCTCTTGTGGCTCAAGTTTTCCAAATAACATGGACTAATGAAAGGGATACAATATGGTGGAAGCTTCATAAGATGGGGATTTTTTTCAACCCGCTCTGTATAGCTATCTTATTAACCAAGATACACCCTTTTGTCACAAAAGGAATTTGGAAACTAAAACTCCCCCTCAAGACTAAGATTTTTCTTTGGTACCTCGCTCGTGGGGTAGTCTTAACAAAGGACATTCTTAAAAAGCGGAACTGGAAGGGTAGTCATAAGTGTTGTTATTACAATCAGGATGAGACAATTCAACAACTTCTTTTTGACTGCCACCATGTCAGAAATCTTTGGAGGGTAGTAGAAGTAGCTACGGTTACACCCACCAAGGTCAATAGCTCGTATAGCGAGCAATTGGCTTTCTTGTATCGCCTTAAAAACTCGTAAGATTATCTTGGTGGGGTGGCGGCCTTTTATTGGGCTGTTTGGCGATGCATGAATGATATTTGATTTTTAACAATGTTAGATATTCATCATTTTTGCAGACTTTATTCAGAGGAATATATTGGATGCAGTACTGGGCGTTGTTGCAGCCTAAGGAGAACATGAACCACATCTGATTAGTCTGTGCATCCATGGAGATGGCGGTCGTGGAAGTTTTTGTTAGACATGGTTGAAGGTTTAATAATAGATTTGGTTCTTCTTGATTGTGTTTTCCCGTGTGGCAGTCAGATGACTGTGTTCTTTGTAATAATTAAAATGTTGGATGTGTGCACTGTACAGAGGCCGAAAACATTATAAACTTCGTTTCCATTATTTTTTAAAAAAAAGTTGATTCCGGCACTCACCTCCTATACAGTAGGTTCCGGCGCCGGCCCGGCCTCGTGGCCATTCATCTGCAGCATCACCATCGGCTTCCTGGCGTAGAACTTGACCCGGTCCACCTGGGACCTCAGGTAACATCGCGAGCCGGCGATCCTCGATGCGTCCCCATTGGGCAGGAAGCCACTCACATTAAACTTAAACCACCGGTCAACCAGCTGGTCGTCGTCAAGGCACGTCCGGCACTGCGCCGGCACCAGACCGACGCGCACTGCGACAAGGACCAGATGTTGGGGGATCCTGGGAGCGTGCCCCACAAGCAGTCCCGTGGCGACGTCGACACCTTTGCTGATGTTCTTGCCGCTGATGACCTTGTACGACTTTCGGGGTTCACGCAACAGTTGGACCTTGTAGAAATTGTAGCTCAGCCGCGGCAGCCCGCCATGGCTATAAATATTCCCTCGCGCTGCATTTGATTCGGCACACACAGTCGATCACTCAAATCACAGAGAAAGCATAGCAGCATTCCATGGCGCTCGCTCGCTTCCTCGTCTTCCTCCTAGTCAGCGCGCCACTACTACTCTTCTCCTGCGCAGGTATAATCGCGCATGCATGGCACAGAGAGAACTATATTGTTTCGTCTTTTTTGAGTACATATATTTCTTTGGCATCGAATGAGTGGCACGTACGTGACCGATCTCGTTATAAATTGCAGAGGCGGGCGAGATAGGCGTGAACTACGGCACGGACGGCAACAATCTGCCCGAGCCATCGAGGGTGGTGAAGCTGCTCAATGACAACGGCATCACCATGGTGAGGATATACCACACCGACCGTGACGTGCTGAACTCGCTGGCCAACACCGGGATCAAGGTCATGGTGATGCTGCCCAATGTAAACCTGCCCGACGCGGCCAGTACCGACTCGAGCGCGCTTCAGTGGGTGAAGGACAATGTGGCGGCCTACTACCCGGCCACGAAGATCACTGCCGTCTCCGTCGGGAACGAGGTGTTTCTTGAGAGACCCGACCTGAACTCGCAGTTGGTCATGTTCATGACCAACGTGCACGCGGCACTGGAGCAGCTGAACCTCGCCGACGCCATCAAGGTGACCACGCCGATCGCTTTCTCGGCGGTCACGGACTCGTCCCCGCCGTCGGCAGGCAGGTTCGTGGACGACATCGCCGAGTCGGTGATGAGGCCCATGCTCCAGTTCCTGCAGCAGACGGGATCGTTCCTGTCGATCAATTTGTACCCGTACATAGCACAGTTGGATGACCCCAATATCCGCCTCGACTACGCCTTGGGGAACTACGAAGCTGGCGTTCCCGCCGACGGCAAGGTGTACCACAGCCTCCTGGATGCCCAGCTCGACGCCACATACTCTGCCATGGCTAAGCTGGGATCTTCCGGTGGTTCGCGGAGAAGGCTGGCGTCCACAACAAGTGTCGAAGCCTATGTCACGGAGACAGGGCGCAAACGCCCACCAGTCCAACCCGGGAAGCCTTTGGCGGCCGGGGACGACGGAGGCGACACGATCACCGTGGCCAACGCCCAGGCGTACAACAACTACGTCATCAACCGCGTGCTGGCCGGCAACACCGGCACACCGGCCCACCCTGACGCCGACATGGACGTCTTCATCTTCGCCCTGTTCAACGAGAACCTCAAGGGCGGAGACGAAATGGAGCGGAACTTCGGCCTGTTCGATCCGGTAACCATGCAGAAAGTGTACGAGTTCGACTTCCATGGCGGCGGTGGAGGAGGCGGCGCTAAGGACAGCTGGTGCGTGGCGAACGCGGCGGTCGGGGACCAGCGCCTGCAGGCTGCGCTCGACTATGCGTGCGGCCCACAAGGCGGTGTGGACTGCAGCGCTATCCAATCCGGCGCCGCCTGCTTCCAGCCTGACACCGTGGTCGCTCATGCCACCTACGCTTTCAACAGCCACTACAAAAATAATGGCCGGACAACCACAAGTTGCTACTTCAACGGGACGGGCACCGTCGTCAATCAGGCACCAGGTCAGCATGAGTTCTCTTCATATCCCGCTCGTAACCGTCCAAGCTATATTCTGATCCTACATATATATACATTTCTCGCACTCCTCATGGAGTCTGAAGGCCCGGGCATTCGGTTAATCTGGTTATTTCGGTTCGGTTAATACGGTTAGAGGAAATTTCGGTTAATGAAAACTGATAACCGATTTTGTTCTTGAAGAATGATTAGCATTTCGGTGGACGATTAATTTGGTGAATAAACCAAATTAACCACATTAACTGAAATATAAATAACATCAATTTTTACAATGAAATTATTATTGCTATGTCGATTAATAGTATTAATTTAGTTGATTAATTGTATAGTGATGTTAATTTGACTAATTAATCACAAAAATGGCTTGATGTTAATAGAAATGATGATTATTTTAGAGTGAATATGATGGGTTGATGTCAAATTTCGGTTAATTCGGTTAACCGTATTTCTCAACAACTTTAACCGCATTTTTTCGGTTAACCATATTTCTCAAAATTCTTAACCGTAATTTTTTTAGTTAACCATATTAGCTAAAAAATTAGGTAATTTAGTTCGGTTAATTTGGTTAATGGTTAATACGGTAAACCGTGCTTACCCACGTGTCTGATGACCGGCACGGGCTCTTGATCTGTTTTATTTTACCAAAATAGACATGTGCTGGAGCTGGTGTGTGGCGAACCCTACGGTTGGGAACGCTGAGCTGCTGGTTGAGCTAAACTACGCGTGCGGCCCAGGCGACGCGGACTGCAGCGCCATCCAGCCCGGCGCCGCGTGCTTCCAGCCTGATACCATGGTTGATCATGCCACCTACGCATTCAACAGCCACTACCAAAATAATGGTCGGACAGCCATAAGTTGCTACTTCAACGGCACTGGCACCATCGTCTACCAGCCACAAAGTGAGTTCATGCTTGTCGACCGTCTCCTCTTGGCATGCCCATTCATTCATGGAAGATGACCTAACTGGATTTTCAAATTAACCTTGCAGAGGTCGGAAACTGCATGCTTCCGCCTACGAATGCCTGAACAGTAGAGGCACATCTCGTCAAGAAACAATGTGCCCTCAAGTTTGAGAGGCCACTACCTCCGTTTACCCCGAATAAATGCAAGAGCAGTGAGAACACACCAAATAAATGTATTCAAGAATTACAAACACCATATTTGAGGGTGTAATTTTAAAAATAATTTATTTAAGTTCTGTCTAGTTTCCATCTTGGAATTTTCATAGCTTCCAGTCAGATTTTCCACCCTTGAATCTTGATTCAACCATCAAATTTTCATTCGCTTGTGGCAAAAATAAAAGGTTCTCTGAAAAGATGAAAATTTTCCACCTATGAACCAATTATTCCAGCAGTGTACAATTTCATTACTCCAATGGCACACTTTCAATATTCCATCGGTATATTTTCATTGTTTCAAAATTTTGACGGAGCAAATGCAACATTCCACTCAACTGGAAACTAGCAAATCTATTTATTTATGAAAAAATATAAGTCACCACCCATGCTTTGTAATAAAACCAAGCCATCAGGTGAAAATATCATATTTGAAATGATCATTACATCTATGGCTAATTATTATTTTAGTGTGAGGTGTTAGTCTCTAAGGGTGTGTTCGTTTCCAGGGGTCTAAACTTTATAGTTGTCACATCAAAAAGAATCTTACTATTTAGGAATAATAAATAAAGTTTAATTATAAAATAAATTACAGCCTCTAGACTAATTTACGAGACGAATCTAATGAGGTTAATTAAGTCATGATTAGAAGACGGTTACTGTAGCATCACTTTAGCAAAACATAAATTAATTAAGCTCATTAGATTCATCTCAAAAATTTGGTCAATAGGGTTTTGTCATTAAATTGATCAAAATATTCATAAATAGTAAGATTCTCTTTGATGTGACAGTGTTAAATTTTAGAGGGCAGGAAAAAATCCTTCGAGCAAATAAAAAACAAGGTAGGAAGAGTGACCAAGACAGTTTGACATGAAATTCACGACGGAGACCCATGTTCCTCCTCTATTCAGGCACCTTCTAACACTCACATGATGGTATGTCCACCCTCGACCCGGTGGCCACCCCCTCCCCTCCGTGGTCGACCTCTTCCCAAGGTGGTTACCATTCAGTCATGTCTCCTCAGAGCATCCTATCATTCATGGTGGCCATATGCTCTATTGAGCGTCAAAAGCATATGCGGTGGTACCAACCTATCGCAAGTTTCCAAACTACTACTATTTCGATAGGATCTAGGAAAATCATAATAGAGGGCATTCAGAGCAGATAATTCCATCCCCCCTCCACAATGCATGTCGAGCCCTTTTTCTGGCTTCCTAACTGCACACACCCGGACTATTGTAAGAGGAGTATCGTGGGCAGCCTTGAGGCTTGCTTAGTACCTAGCGGCCTGCCTCGGAAAATAAGAAGATGGCGAGGATATCCCATCGGATCAGAATGTGGCGGTGCGAGAGTACATGGATTGCATAGTATAGAGGCCTAACTCCACCACATAATGGCACCTCAGCGCAAGCTCACACGATGTGGTGGCCCGGCGGTGGTCGTGCTTGTCCTACTGTTCGGAAGCACGCTCATTCCTGTCACTTTCTAAAATAAAGCTTGGTAGCTATTGGAAATTCAGAACTACCAAACTAAAGTTACAGTGCTTTATGAGTAAGATTGCACTTTGAGATAGTGTATTAACAAAAAAGGAGTACTTACAGAAAAGGCAAAGGAAAAAAACAATGCACTTAAGATGAATTATTATGCTATGTTCTCTAATCTTTTTTTTTTTTGTGCTAAGGACATTAGTTGTTCTCAACAACTGTACAATAAGAAACAAACAAGCAACAATATGTCACAATCTATAATCAGACTACATTAGGGCTAGCCTTCGCTATGGTTGGTGGATAAGAAACACTGCGAGAGTATCCTGAGGTTCCATCCAAGAAAAATGTAGGTCTAGCAGCAGGAGGTAGAGAACTTGTAGCATCACTGTTGAGCATGACCATGATATCAGACATTGTAGGCCGCTTGACAGGGTTCTGTTGAAGGCACAACAGACCAATGTTCATGCATTTTAATACCTCACTTTCTGAGTAGTTTCTCCCTAAATAGTCATCTATTATCTCCTCAATTGTTCCCTCAGACCAGTGTTTCCATACCTAGCATCAGTTCCAGGTATTCAATCAGTAACAAAAACAAAATATGCCACTCGTCATATTCAAGTAATACAACATGATGTTTTCAGAACAAATACTTACAATGCTTACGATATCTTTATTTTGCTGGCAAAAGAAATGGCCACTGTTTCTCTGACCTGTTATGATCTCTATGACAAGAATGCCAAAACTGAATACATCTGACTTTGTGGAGTATTGTCCACACATCACGTACTCTGGTGACATGTATCCACTGCAGCATGAAGAAACAATAGCATGATCAATTATGCATGTGTTCTGAGGACAAATGTGAAAATTGAATGGTTAGTTGGTGTGTTAATTACAGTGTTCCGACAATTCGGCTTGTGACATCCCGAGTCTGATCTTGCCCAAAAAGCCTCGCTAGGCCAAAGTCACCAATCTTAGGATTCATATCTGCATCCAGCAAGATATTGCTTGCTTTCAAGTCGCGGTGGACAATCTTCATCTGAGAGTCTTCATGAAGATACTGCAATCCACGTGCAACTCCTTCTATAATATTGAACCGTTTTTTCCAGTTTAGTTGTCTTTTTTCCTCAGGTTCTAACAAAAAAAAACGACAGGCTCATGGTTATTGCAAATCCATATATGTGAATAATGTGAACTTGATTATATATAAAAGGGTGATGTAAGTACCAAAAAGAATGGTGTCAAGACTTTTATTGGCCATGTACTCGTAGACGAGCAATTTCTCTCCCTCTTCTAAGCAAAACCCCTCTAGCCGTACAAGATTCTTGTGGTGAAGTTTGGCCACCAGCACTAGCTCGTTCTGTAGCTCTTCTAGCCCCTGATCTGAACCTTTTGACAGCCTCTTCACTGCTACTTCTTGTCCAGAAAGGACTCCCTGAAGTTAAATGAATCAAATATGTAGACCAAATGGTACAATGTATTGAACACTGTCTTTCTATAATTGAGTAGTGCTAGATTCATGCTTCTTGTACTAAGTTCATTTCAGATTCTGGTTATCTTTGATTTAAAACGTCCCTTATGTGCATTGTACATCAATCGCTCGAAATTTGTGCATACAAGAGCTTGCTGCAAACTCGGCATGTCATTAGCTATCTACTTATATATAAAAGATGCAACCCACTAGCACATCTTAATGGCTATTTCTCTCAATCCACGTTGCGCCACATCATCATAATTAATTTCAACTATTTAGATAAAGAATGGACAATTTGTTTAAGATTATAATTTTAAAGTTAATATCTTTTAGTCCCGCTGCAATGCGCGGGGTTATCAACTAGTTTACTTGAAAGGGGGTACCACCATACCTTATAAACTGTTCCGAATCCCCCTCGCCAAGTTTATTGCTTTCGCTAAAGTTATCTGTTGCTGCTTGTAGCCATGTCAGAGATAATAAAGTCGACTTGATGCTTTCAAAGTCGTCAACTGTACGAGAGAGAGAGTGAGTTCCATGCATGGTTGGATTGTTAGTGATAAAGAACTGAAATTTTCACGCCTTCTTCATGCCAAAATATGCAACGGCCTTACTTTGGTGAGGAAGCCCTGACTTTTGGTGTCCTCTCTTCTTCCGCACATTCCACATGCAAAGGGCTGTGGTAGCTACAACAGCAACAAGCACTACAGGCAGCACGATGCCAATAATTTTGCCAGCTGAGTTACTTTTACCTGTGATTTTGCCAAAAGTAATTCCGTTGAGGTACGTGTATCAGTTAATTTAGTACTTGAAGATGATTCTGTCACTCACCTCCTACAGCAGGTTCCGGCGCCGGCCCGGCCTCGCGGCCATTCATCCGCAGCGTCACCATGGGCTCCCCGGTGTAGAACTTGACCCGGTCCACCTGTGACCTCAGGTAACACCGCGAGCCGGCGATCCTCGAGGCGTCCCCGTTGGGCAGGAAGCCAACCTTAAACCACCGGTGAACCAGGCCGTCGAGGCACGTCCGGCACTGCGCCGGCAGCAGGTCCGACGCGCACTGCGCCAGCGACCAGATGCTGGGGATCTTCGGGTGGAACCCCACCATCAGCCCCGTTGCGAACATCCTCGTCGAATTCTCCAGCGCGTACCGCACGGTGGCCTCGTGCAGCTCCGTGAGCGCGCGGTCGTAGGCTGCCACGTCGACGCCTCTGCTGACGTTGTTGCCGCTGATGAGGTAGACCTCGCCGGAGTTGTTGGGGGAAGCGAGGAAGTTGGTGTTGGAGAGGCGGACGTAGCACTGGTTGTAGACGAGCGCCACGTCCCGGGTGCGGTTGCAGACGCGCTGCACGTCGCGGCCGGTGAACGTGCCGCAGTCGAAGCAGTCCGAGGAGCTGACGTCGCCGCGGCACATCATGAGCCCGTACACGGCGCCCGCGGAGCCGGTGGCGAAGAGCGTCGGGGAAGAGGAGGCGTTGGACCGGAGCTTGGTGATGAGCCGGAAGAGGTTGGCCTCGTACGCGCTGCTCGAGGAGTAGTTGCCGCTACTGCCGTCGCAGACCGGCCACGGCTGCGCTGTGGCCGATGGCAGGAGCGCGAGCACCGCCGTAGCGAGGAGCGCCACCGGGGCAGCACGCTTGCGAGCTGCGCCTCGTGGCATGGCCGGCACGGGCAGATCGGACGGAGGAGCAGCAGCGCAGGACGGAGAACTGGTGAGATGTAAGCAAAGCTACTATACAGACTTGCAAATTAAAGGGACCGACTTCAAGGATGCATGGTAATGGTAGGACCTTACGGTAGTGTGTGATCACACTTTAGCATGGCAACTTGACAGACGCGTCAGTCCAAGTTAAAGGCAACACCCCCGTACGTGGATTCTGTCAGGTGGGGCTACGAATGCATGCATCCGATCAACACGGCGCCGCGTCAATGGGGTTCAGAAAGGAGCACATGTCCGGGACCGTGGCCGGCAGATGACAGTCGACAGTGGTGGACCGTCTCCAAAGTTAAGAGACGGCACTAACTCTCCACGTCATGTAAGAGTTATCTAAGAAGTCATCTAAGAGTTCATATCAGATCTAAAGTAATAATTGATCCCACATGTCGAGTGTCTCAATAAATGTTAGAGGTTGCCTCTTGAACAAGAAGCTAGCAATCTTCTCTCTCTTCTTTTTCTCTAATAAATAATTCTAAAAATTAGCTAAGAAGTAACCATTGGGAACGCTCTAACGCAAGCGCGAAGTGGGGCCGAGCCGCAGCTCGTAGCAATGGCAACGCCTAACAAACCGACGACCTCCCCTCAAGACCGGCCGGTCTACGCTCCGAGGCAGTCCGACACGCAAAAGCGGGCTCTGTATGTCAAGCTCTGTGCCTCCCCCACCTTGCACAATGTCTGTCCTCTCCAACGGCGAGCAAGTTCCTAATCATTCCTGTCATTTTCCATCAAAGCCCGGCAGGCATTCTCTTGTACCAAACTAAAATTTCAGTGTTTCATGAGCAAGATTACACTTTGAGATGACATATTATAAGGCTCCGTTCGTTTCCTTCCCTCTAAAATTTAGCACTGTCACATCAAAGAGAATCTTACTATTTATGAATATTTCGATCAATTTAATGACAAAACCCTATTGACAGATTGGTGCTAATTTTCGAGATGAATCTAATGAGCTTAATTAATTTTTATTTTGCTAAAGTGATGCTACAGATAACTGTCTTCTAATCATGACTTAATTAACCTCATGAGATTCGTCTCGTAAATTAGTCTAGGGGTCTATAATTTATTTTATAATTAAACTTTATTTACTACTCTTAAATAGTAAGATTCTTTTTGATGTGATAGCTATAAAGTTTAGACCCAGGAAACGAATACACCCTAATAAAATGTTGTTTTTACACAAAAGGCAAAGGTAAAGAGCAAATTCCTTCTGTATGCTGATGATGAGTCAAAGATCAAAGTACAGGGGTTTTACGAAGGAGTACCGCTATAGGTCCAACCCGATTGTCCTACTCATGTACAACTTAAGCTATTATAGAAACTATATATCATCATTTGGAAATTTAAAACACTTGATTATCATATATTTATCCAGTTAGAACAGAGTTGGATATTCGGGTTGGCTCTACAGCAATTCCCTTTCGAAGTTGCCCATCGAAAATACAGGACATGAAAACCTTCTGTATGCTGATGGAGGCATGAGAGGGAGTTCACCATATGATCAGGAGGGGTCACCATCCAGAGATCATGTGCTTCTGTAGTCACGAAGCAGAAGTTCACCGTAAATAGGCCTAGGCATAAAAACTGAGATCCAAACACTGAAATAAAAAAAAACAGAACTGGGACCGAAAAAACGGAAACTTCGGATATCGGGTAGCAAACCTAGCTAACCGAAGTTTTTTCTCCGGCTTTGATTATGATCTTCGATTAACCGAGATAATCGAACAAACAAATACTCAGTGATCTCGTTATCATTTAATTTTGGAGAAAATCTAGAATACTCCCCTCAAGTATAGCTAAAGTCTGGATAACCCTCTAAACTATTGTTTGGTTCAGTTTAACCCTAAAATAGTGCAATTTGGTTCATTTTACCCCCTAACATAATTTATCTTTTTTGTTTCTTCACACATAAATGGAGTCTTAAGCTAAAATTTTATAGGGTGCCAAAACACATTGTAACGCATGTTAAGAAAATACATCATGAAATTTTTTATTGTTATTTTGATAGATAATGAAATTTAATAGTATATTGATATGGTAATACAAAAGTGTACAAAAAACAATGACAAAAAATCAAAAATATAATTTTGGACATGCAATGCGATACCAACTACCACCCCATGAAATTTTAACTTAATATTCCCCTTGTGCATGGAGAAACGGAAAAGATAAGTTCAATTAAGGGGTGAATTGAACTAAATAAACTATTTTGGTGGGTAAACTGAACCAAATAATAGTTTACGGGGTTATATAGACTTTGGCTATACTTGAGGGGAGTAATTTGGACTTCCTCTAATTTTTTAAGGGAACCCATTAGTTCTTTATACTAGGCTAATAGCCCATGTTATATTGGCCTTGCCTTTTCCCTACCTGCTTCTATTATTGATTTCTGGACTTCGGGAGACAAAACTGTTGTAGTATCGGCGGATCGAAGTATGTCGTGATCGGCGGATCGAAGTACGTAGAGCACGACGTAAAACGAAGTAGTAAAACACACATAGAATAGAGGGACGAAATTCTTTATTGCTCTGTATTTTACGTATTACAACAGGGCGTCACCTCAACTATTTATAAGGACGGAACCCTACTGCGTGTTGGGCCCAGATTCGATAAGGAGCCCACATGGGCCAGGAGTCCTTCTTCTAGAAGGTGGGCCTGGCCCAATAAGCGTTTTACAACACTCCCTCTTGGGCTCTTTATCGTGATAAATATGCCTCATAAAAACTCCTTAAAAACCCAGTGGGAAAAATGGAGAAAAGAGCACATATTACCACTTCTTATATTGCACGCATTGCCTCATCAAAAACCTTAATGAGAAAACTTCATATGAAAAACTCATAAGGGAAAAGAGTACAATGCTTTAATCTTCTGATTAATGCTTATCGATCTGTATGATCGATATGAATTATCTTCGCGATAATCCTTTAATTCGGGAATGTGATGTACTTAGGGAAGTTCTCCCCCTGTTCCAAGCACTTCTCTAAGTCTGTCAATACCAAGCCAATACTTTTCAAAAGTACAAGCTGGTAATGTCTTTGTGAACATATCTCGCGAGATTGTCACAAAATCGGACATGTGTCACCGAAATCTCTTCCTTCTTTTGCAATCATGCATATGGAAGAATTTAGATAACATTTGTCCTATTCGACTTTATGTATCCCGATTGTGTTTGAGCAATACAAGCTTTATTATCTTCATAGATAATTTTAGGGGATGGAGTATATGCAACTTCATAAGTATCCAATGTATAGCTTGTCTTTCTTCTGAACCATGTGCATTCCTTGATAGCTTCAAATGCGATGATCTCTCGAGTAATTTGTCGATGTAGCAATAACGAGAATGCTTCGTTGACTTCTTTGACTTCCAGTAGATTGTAATTCATGTTAATTCTGTAGTAATCCGAGATCTTCGGTTCTTCTCTTGTATCGAAATATTTGCCAATGCCGCATGGTCGGTATCAAGCTATATCTTGCAATTGGATGTATATGTATTGCCTCGTCAAAAACCTTACGTGAGAAACCTTCGAGTAAAACTCACTAAGGAAAAGAGTACAATACACATTCTTCTTGATTATTATCTTCATGATAATCTATTCTTCGTGAATAGCAAATATGATCTTCATGATCAATATTATTTAATATGCTCCCCCTCACATTGACATTCCTTGAACTTCATCTTCAAAGTCTTGCGAGTAATAGAGCAATGTGCTTTATGTACATATATCCTTTCGTAGGATAATTCTTCATGCAAGTTGCTGCACTAATGCAACATTCTATTGAGATCTTCAAGATCATACACCAGTCTTCATTTCTAGTTGGGAATTACACCAAATATCTTCACCGATTAGTGGTGTTTATTCATAATTTGACTGGTAAAGTCATTCATTGACTTATTCCTTCGTGGATATATCTCTTCTACGAGATTTTCTTCATGGGTCTATTCAATAAGTGATTCTCCTTCGTGGATGTATCACTTCAATGAGATGCTCTTCATGAGACTTCTCATTACAATGCTCTTCATGAGACAAACAATTCATATCCTTCGAGGACTTCATCATATGGATTCACATAATCCATTTGATTCAATGCATTCATTCAATATATCTTGCCGTAAATACTCAGAACATTTCTTATGTAGGAGTATAAGCCTTCGTGACTTATGAACCATAATTTTTCACTATTGTTTATGGTTCATCCTCAATTGCTTTATTCATTGACCCGATATAAATGCTGCAAGCATTTATGCCATGGACTTTGTTTCCGGATCCGGGTTCTCATAAGAGAAACAATAGCAATATTCAGAGGAATACTTCAATTCTCTCCCGCATTCATCTTTCAAGATGATTCAATACCATATCATGGTTGTTCTGTATTCCCTCACTATATATGCGCGCTTATAGTGATGGGTTCATCTTCATGATGCTCTCTTCGTGAGATACAAAAGCGAGGAGCTTCTTTACTAATTTCATTCATGATTCGGTAGCTCCACATTCCTTATGCATCATTGTAGCTTCTTAGAGTGGCCAACTCTAGAATCAATAATAATTCATTAGGAATTGGATAAATGACTTCTATGTCAATCTACCTTGATGATATATATGTAGGCGTCCCTGCAATATATCAATTCAATGCTCATTTTACTTCTGTAAAATATAGCTTCTAGTTACAACTTCAAGTTGTACTCCTCTTTGCTTCAATGCAAATTCATCTAGCATTCATTCAAGCTTCGTGCTTGAGTTCGGTGCGTGCGTATATTCCTTCGTGGAATATTCATGATTATATGTAAGGCATTCATTCTATGGGTTTTCTCTCCCCTAATGCCGTCATGAGATCTTTCTCGGAGCATATTCCTTATGATGAGCTTTAACGATGTAACTTCGAGTTTCCATCTCCCAACTTCTTGTTGGTGCCCATTCATATATGCTTATCATTTCATGTTGAAAATTCTTCACAAATTTCAAACATTTATTCTTCATATGCAGTGAACTAGATATGCTCTAATTTCAATAGAACAATGACAACATCTAGTTTACTCTCTATTGTTTCAGGACATTTTCACCCGAGTATGAGACTTCACATTGTCCCTTGTTGGTAAAAAATTCGACAATTCCTTGGAATTCATTTAGCTTCCATTTCTTGACATTCATCTCGAGAGAGATGTTTGTCTCCCCTCATGCTTGGAAAATATCTTCATAAAGATATAATCATTGAATCAAGCAACGTATAGGTCTTCATAGAGTGACACTATATACTTGATTATGGATGAGCTTTCAAAGCCAACGTAAACTTCGAGTTTTTGTTGTTCACTCATTGCATTTTGTTGAGGTGGAGGCATCCAAATACGCGCATCATTTACCAATGGTGGCTGCATTAATTCGACGTGAATCTTAAGCTTCCTTTTGCACATGTGGTATAAAAATCTTCTTGATTTATGAAGTGTTTGATCTTCAAATTGTGACCTTCGAAGTCTCGTGGTTCTCTGCATCATATCGAGACCACGATTATGAAGTCAATTATACCACATTTGATATGCTTCTTGATTTGGTGAAGACGTAGTACATGCCGAACTTGCTTTGATTAGTAATAATCTTGTATTCATTGTTTAGCTTCCTGCCTTCAACATAAGTCGCCTCATGCTAGCATGATTCTTTGAGGTCTTGTTAGATCCGCGTCAATGCACGTCGTTCATGAAATAATTCTTATCCTGTATATCATACTCTCCCCACGATTGTTACTTCCATCTTGTGTTCTCGCATGAACATGTTCTCATTCTTCGTGAATGAGATGACATTCATTGTGCTCGGAGGAGTAAGCAATGGTATTATAACGAAACTGCATGTTTAAGTTATTTTATAAGCGCTTCGCATGAAGACCACCAATATACCATAAAAGTGGTATAATATAAAAATTGTCTGCAATAATGACAATATGTGAAAAATCTAGGGTGTTATATGCAAAAATAACACTCTTATGAAATTTCTGCAATTCTCTGTAAACCCATAGCAATTTTCAAAATTACTAGAGATTCTTGTGCAAAATTGCGGACTGCCCTTGAATTGCTGAAAATTTCAGAACCTAAATGTAAAAACTGCGTGTTTCTACGTAATTCCGATAATTCTGGGGGCTTAATTGTAAAAACTTCATGTTTGTACAATTTTCAATAAGCCTGTGGTAATTTCCATAATCACCAGGGATGTTTCTGCAAAATATTGGAGTGCGGGTTAATTCTTGAATATGTCAGGGTTTGCTGCGTGAAAATCAAGACATTATTCGCGAAACCCGATAAGTCCAAGGGCTTCTTTGTAAAGTTCATGGCTGGAGTATAAATAGGGTCCAAACCCTAATTCTTCCCACACTCCTCCACTCTCCTTTCCAGTCAGCTGCCACTTCCTTTCTCTTCCGATTAGATCTGAGTGTAGGCGCGGCATCCAAAACCTGGGTGCAACGCTCGGCACCTGCGCGGGAGTCCGAGGCCTGGAGCCAGCAGCGCTCGGTCATGGCTGGAGCGGCGCGTGGCCTGCTTGCTCGAGCGCAACCCCTAGCTGCACTCTGCTACTGGGCATAGGTGAGGCGTGGCCTCAAGGCGAGCGGCTGGTTCGCGGTGCGTACGCGGCTCGCGCGCGCACGACGTCCTGGTGCGCAGCACGGGGCGTGTGGCTTCCATCACGGGGACGCGTAGCTGAGGCACGCGGCCTGGGGCGCGGTGGCCTGCGCACACCGGATCCAGCTGTGCGACACAAGCAGTCACGGCCAAGAAACAAGGCGTGCGGACCTTGGTATGCTACAGCATGCAGACCTGGTGCACGGAGCTGCCTGTCCCTTTGCTTCTCTTTTTCCTTATTTCCTGTGCAGTTCTGATTCGGTGAGTAAATAATTCCTTTTCTTGTTTATGCTTGGTGCATGGGTAATTCTGTTGCTTGGCTGCAAGCCTACGGTCGCTATGGGCCCAGGTCATTGACACAACGGTATGCCTTGTTTCTTCCTTTTTTTCTTTGCTTGTAGTGTATGCCGGTGAAGTGATGCCTCTGTTTCTGTTGCAGGTCCGCCGTAGTCCATGCCGTGGTGACCTAGGGCGGGTCCAGATTTGGGACCCCTTTTTTTCATATTTTCTTGTTGAATCCGGCACCCTTCGAGGGATGTTTCTTGTACTTTTCTTTTTCTTGATTTTATTTTCATTAACCCCCTTCAAATCATGGGGTTGTTGCTACGGCCCTTAGGCTCGTGCATCGGCTAACCGGCAGCGACGACCCCTTCATCTCATGGGGTTCGCTCGCGCTAGTGAGCCTAGATCTGAGCCGCAGCACTTCGTGGCTTGCGGATGCCTATCCGGCCTTCGTGGCTCGCGGACGAGGCTCTAGCTGAGCTAGGGTTAGGGTTTTAAATCCTATTCTTATTTCTTTTCGATCTACCTCTTCGTGAGGTTAGCAAAAAACAGGATCAGATCTTAGGGTTAAAGAACCACCGATCTATATCTCGATCTTGATTTTTTCTTGGTTCTTCGATTTTTTCTTGCTGGCTCGCACGGCCCGAGGGCTCACGTGCGGCCGTTCTTCATTCTTTTTGGATCTGTAGCTCTCATACGGCCCGAAGGCTCACGCGTGGCTGCATTGCTAATTCTTCCTCGCGATGTAGTTTCTCTTTTGAAGATCTAGTAGATCTTGTGCGGGCCGCCCTAGACAAGCTAGGGTTTGAGCGCCGCCGGACTTCTTTTGCTCGATCTGATTTCTTGCTTCGGATTTCAGGGCCATGGGCTCTCCCGAACTCGAACTCGAAGTGCTATTTTTCTTATTTTGAAGTTCTGAATCTTCATGCTAATTCTTCAATGTTTCTTCGATTAATCTTCAATGAAGTTCTTAGTCTTCGATTAATCTTCATTGAAGTTCTGAGTCTTCGATTTAATCTTCATTGAAGTTCTGTGTCTTCGATTAATCTTCATTGAAGTTCTGTGTCTTTGCTGTTTCTTCGATTAATCATCATTGGACAGATCTTAGCTGCTTCGTGCTAAGATTCAATTGCACTCCTCTGGACAGATCTTGGCTGCAACGAGTCAAGATACATATCGAAATTAAAAACATACCTCTAATCACCGATCTGTTTGCCGATAAGCTCGATTAGAGCGTGCTGATAACGTGTTGTAGTATCGCGGATCGAAGTATGAGCCCGTTCGTTTCCAGCCCTCTAAAAATTAGACGGGTCACATCAAAGAGAATCTTACTATTTAGTACTACTTTTATTAATTTAATGACAAAACCTATGTCACGACCCCCCTCTAATTTGCGAGACGAATCTAATGGCCATAATTAATCTATGTTTTGCTACAGTGATGCTACAGTAAACATCTTCTAATCACACCTTAATTATACTCGTTGGATTCGTCTCGCGAATTAGATAGAGGTCTGCAATTAGTTTTGAGATTAGACTTTATTTAGTACTCCAAAATGACAAAATTCTCTTTGATGTGACCCTCTAAAAATTAGATGCCTGGAAACGAACGGGCCCTATGTCGTGATCGGCGGATCGAAGTACGTAGAGCACGACGTAAAACGAAGTAGTAAAACACACATAGAATAGAGGGACGAAATTCTTTATTGCTCTGTATTTTCTGTATTACAACAGGGCGTCACCTCAACTATTTATAAGGACGGAACCCTATCGTGTGTTGGGCCTAGATTCGATAAGGAGCCCACATGGGCCAGGAGTCCTTCTTCTAGAAGGTGGGCCTGGCCCAATAAGCGTTTTACAACAAAAACAAATCATGGTCCGCATTCGCTAATCTTACGATCACGCGCTGCTCATCGTGCCGCCATCCGTCGATTGCTACCGTCGCGTAGCCTTCCGTTGATTACTTCCCATCGAAGGCTCGAAGCGTCATCCGTTGATCGTTGCTCCCACAACTGTACCAGATCACCTGTGTGCACCCTACCCATCAAATTCATAAGTCACCACGGAGACACAACAATCTTGCAATGCAAGCTCGTTCTAATTTATTAGTAAGTAATGATATCAAATTGTGATTTTGTAATTTGTGACCTATGTGTGACATCAAGAGCTATGTCCTTGATCATTATGAACCATTTATTTTTATTTTTATCTATTAAATCAAATTTTTCAATGATTCTAATTTCATAAATGATGTATGAATTGGTGTAAGTTTGGGTAGTTTGGGCATAACCGAGGACCAAACCAAATTTTACATACCCAAAGTTTCTGGATATACAGAAAATAATAGCTACTTCAGATATCAATTCTCAAGAACCGAAGTTTCAAAAAACAGAAAAAACGAATAAAAAGTTCGTAGAACCGAACACCGAGGCCTAATTGTAAGGTACGGCAGTGTCATCGTAAGATATGGTGATGAAGACAGGAGATGTCTAGGAGCCAAGTGCTACAAAGTGGTTCCGGAGAAGGACAGGTGAGAGGTCATTGTAAGATATGGGAAGGACGTTGTAAGATGCGGTGGGGACCCGGAGTCCTCGGTAGAGAACCAAGATACACTTGGGTTCTATATAGATGGAGATGAAGCCACCGTAAGATACTGTGGGGTCACCGTAGGGTACGATGTTCCTAAATGGAGTTGGATCGACAGAGAGTCAACCGGCAAACTTGGACTCTCGATAGCTCGAAGGAGAAGCCTCGTAAGATACGGTGGAGCCATCATAGGGTATGGTATTCCTAAACAGAGTGACTGAGAGAAATGGTATTGTGACCTCACTCCGTAAGATATGTCAACCTCGCCAGTCCAACGGCTAATCCGGAGGCCAACAACCCACGTGCTTGGTAGTGACGGGGCATTAGCAAAAAT
The DNA here is from genome assembly GCA_031894775.1 of Chloris gayana. Classification (NCBI taxonomy): domain Eukaryota; kingdom Viridiplantae; phylum Streptophyta; class Magnoliopsida; order Poales; family Poaceae; genus Chloris; species Chloris gayana. Next base: position 934,167 of record JAUNZO010005157.1, read on the forward strand.
ATAGGTGGACAAACACGTTGGAGAAATTTAATTACATGTATATTCAAAATTCAAAATTATATAATTATACATTAATGTAAACAAACAATTGTGAACTAAGAATTTTTTTCATTTAAATGCTCTAAATTACATAAACAAGTCCATACTACAATATTCATGATTTGAGACAATCAACGGCCAACATAGCCAAGAAGGTTTTTTCACCTAATGTTGTTGTCACTGGTAGAATCAATGCTAATCCATTTAGGTAGTACACCAAAGGAATAATAAAGGTCAGAGGTTGATTTCTTATACTATCATGATCAACCATAGAAAAATACTGGATCAACATCAAATTAGAGGAGCTTCTATTCTCCTGCTACCTAGATAGCGGATAAGGAATACTAGTGCCAGAGTATCCTGAGCTTCCATCCAAGAAAAATGTTGGTCTAGCAGCGGCAGGCAAAGAACTGGTAGCATGATCATCGTTGAGCATCAGCAAGATATCTGACATTGTTGGCCGGTCAACATGGTTCTGTTGAAGGCACAACAGGCTAATATTGATGCATTTTAGTACCTCAGTTTCAGAATAGTTTCCCTCTAAAGAATCATCTATAACCTCCACAATTGTTCCCTCACACCAGTGTTTCCATACCTGGCATCAGTTACATGCATTAATTTCAAAAACAATATGTCTAGCCACATTCAAGTAAGGCGCATAATGTTTCCGGGTTAAGTACTTACAATGCTTATGATATCTTCGTTTTCCTCATCACAAAAGGAATGTTCATTGTTTCTCCGACCTACTATGATCTCTATGACAAGAATTCCAAAACTGAACACATCTGATTTTGTAGAGTATTGTTCGTGCATCACATATTCTGGAGACATATATCCACTGTAACATGAAGAATTAACAACATATCAGTCAAGCTTGTGTTACGAATACCACCAATGTGAGTATGAATGTTTGGTTGATATTAGGTTAATTACAATGTTCCAACGATTCGGTCCGTGACATCCCGAGTCCGATCTTGCTCAAAGAGCCTGGCTAGGCCAAAATCACCAATCTTAGGATTCATATCCGCATCTAACAAGACATTGCTTGCTTTCAAGTCGCGGTGGATAATCTTTTTCTGAGACTCTTCATGAAGATATTGCAATCCTCGAGCAACTCCTTCCATAATGTTAAATCGTTTTCTCCAGTCTAGCTGTTTTTTCTCCTCGGGTTCTAATAAGAAATGAGATCCTCATGGTTGTTTCAAATCCATATATGTGAATTTGACAATATAAAAGAATGGCAGATTTACCGAAAAGAATGGTGTCGAGGCTTTTATTTGGTATGTACTCGTAGACGAGCAACTTCTCACCCTCTTCCAAGCAAAACCCTTCTAGTCGTACAAGATTCTTGTGGTGAAGCTTGGCCACCAGCACTAGCTCATTACGTAGTTCTTGTAGCCCCTGATTCGAACCCTTTGACAGCCTCTTCACTGCTACTTCTTGTCCGAAAAGATATCCTTAAAGTTAAATGAATTAAATATAGTAAATGGTAAAAATTTGTTGATTCCTTCCATTCTCACTAAAACTGAGTACTATTGGATTCATGCTTCGTATCAGAATTTGGTTACCCCTTTATCAAAAGCATCCCTTGTGTGCATTTTACATCCATCAGTTAAAATTATTTGTGCATAAAAGCTTGCTCCAAACTGGCGTAACATATACTCCCTTCCTTACTTAAATCATTTACTAAATCATTGATGCGGCATGGACGCGTGGGACGTGGAGGACCGAAGGAACAGGACAGCCTTTGGGGTTTGGCTCTGCCAATTTATATGTGGGCTACATTCTTAATGGGCTCTGTAGGCTAGAGAAATATATTGGTATGAATCATCTACGAGGCTGCTATCGGGCTGCCTTCCTTCCGGGCCGTGCTCCGGTTCGTACCGTGGGCTTGGGGTCGGCCTAAGGCACGGCCCACACCATGCCACGGGCCGGTACGGCCCAGTTACTACCAGATCTAGGCCTTTTCCAGCCCGGGCTGCGTGCTGGCCCAATTAGCCCAGCCTGGATTAGTGCTTGTCCAAATGGGTCGTACCAAGCGGGCCGGTCCGAAGCACGGAATTTTTGGCCCGGCCCAAGCACGGCACGGCCCGTTTAATTTCGTGTCGTGCTTGGGCCGAGGGGCAGCCCGACGGGCGGCACGAGCACGGCCCGTTTATGCTTCGGCCCGATAAAGCACGACTAAGGTCCGAGTTAGGCACGACCCGAAATAACATTAAGTTAAAAAAAATGTAGTTTCTATATCAGCACATATGTTTGAGTGGCTTGGTGGGAAGCAAGTAGAGCTACATCCTAGAGACCAAGGTTCAAATCCCATTTAACCCCTATTTTCACCTCATTTTTCGTGAGTTGAAGTGTTAACGGGCCAAAATTTATAATCGGGCTATCGGGCCTACGTGCCTAACGGGCCGGCCCGACACAACCTGCAGCTTTCGTGCCGTGCCGTGGGCCGACGGCCGAGCACGTGGGCGGCACGGCACGACCCGAAATAAATATCGTGTCGTGCCGGTCTCGAAATTAAATGGGCGGGCTTTTCGTGCCCGGACCGTGCCGCCCGTTTGGCCGGCACTAGCTTGGATGCATAAGTATACTCACGGGGCCTTCCCTGCCCTTTTGTTGCGCCGGAGATCGGGAGAATTGTAGCCACCACTATACCCGGCCAAACGGGCCGCCGAGCACGGCCCGGCCGGACACGCCAAGGCACGGCCCTTTTCTTTTCGGGCCGGCACGGCACGTGCCAGCCTAGTGCTAGGCCGTCGGCCCACGGCACGGCACGAATTACACATGCCGTGTCGGGCCGATCCGTTAGGTCCATTAGGCACGCCGGCCGTTAACATTTAAATGGAGCAAAAATCGTGATGAAATGTGGAGTTTTAGTGGGATTCGAACTTGGGTCTTCTATTTTCTAGACAAGATAGACAAAAGACTTACCACCAAGCCACTAATGGGTTGATGTTTGTATAAAAACCACATATATTTTAAATAAGTTCTTCTCGGACCGTGCCTAAATGGGCCATTTTCGTGCTTTACCGCGTCTAAGCCTAAACGGGCCGTGCCCGTGCCGCCCGTCGGACCACCCCTCGAACCAAGCACGGCCCGACACCTCGAGCCGTGCCGGCCCGGCCCGAAATTAATTCGGGTTGTGCCGTGCTTGAGCCATACTTTTTTTCGGGCCACCGGACGGCCCAAAAGCACGGCCTAGATGGCCAGCACTAGCCACCACCCTCGTCCGGCGTTGGCACGTTGTTCAGGCCGGCAAACTGGGCCAAAGATTCGTTTTTTATCCGTCACACAGATATGGGCCAGCACGACCCAACAGGCTGGTTCTCAAGCAGCCCAGCCCAATTTTCTTCCAAATCCAGACCAGCACGATTTGACCCGTCTCGGAAACCGAGCCATGCACCAGAGAAAGCAACGGCCCATAATTTTCTGACCTAAACGAGGCCCGTCTGTTGACGGACAGGGAAGGGGAACGAACTTCAATCGAATGGTACACGTATATCTCACTGAAATTGCTCGGGAAAAAAACGTAGTATATCTCACTGAACAGATTCCTTCCGTCACGTTGCAGCGGAACTGTTCTTCTATAACAGATTTGTGAAGGACCTTCGCATGCTCATCGAATCACACAAGAACATGTCAGCAAGCAAACTCAGCTCCGCGAAATGCACTGCTTCAGTCAGTGTTGTAGAAGAGTGAAGATGAAACACATTGCTCGATGCTCGGGGCAGGGCTATGGTTCTCTCGAGGAGAAAAAACGAAATGCTGAATATACTACTGATCGACGTCAGCAAGCTACAGGACATTCTTCCATTGTGCGTGCAGGAAACAGGGAATTAAAATCGGAAGCAACTTGACGGGTTTATGGGAAGCACGAACGCGCGATCTGGCCCCGGGAGTAGCAATCAGTGGACTTGAGTAGTCGTGCTCACGTAGTGCGAGATTCGCTAATTAATTATGAAATAGGAGCCAAACTTCTGAAACCGTTTTCGTGGCTCTCTACTAGGTCAAACTATAAACATTCCCCGCGGTTGACTTTGCAACCTCAAACTTTCAGGTGCAGTGCACAACTAATGATCATTTCGATTAAATTCCGAAATTATATTTTTGTTGCATGCTGCTACATGTTTCATGCCAAGCCACAAGAACATTCTTTTAACTGGAAAATAAAGTTTCTTCGGTGCTTCGCGTCAGCTCCTAATATAAATCCCCATGTATCTTGGCTGCGCAATACATCACACCAGCCAGATTATTATCGCAGTGGCGAAGGGTTGTACCTGATAGCAGAGCCCATCATCGTCGTCCTCTCTCGATCCAATTCGCCAGAGAGACCATGAAGGCCGGCTCCGGGGCACTGCTCGCCGCCATGGCGCTGGCGTCTCTGGCCGCGACGGCGCTTGCCAAGGACCACATGGTCGGCGGCTCCGACGGGTGGGACACGTTCATCGACTACGACAAGTGGGTGGCCGGCGAGACCTTCATGGTCGGCGACACCATAAGTGCGCACTTCTTCTCTGATCTCTGATCTATCCACCATTTCCTCACGATCCGTTAATTACTAATGGTGCGATCGACATGGCCGGCAGCGTTCAAGTACATGCCGTACCACAACGTGCTGGAGGTGAACGAGGACGACTACGCCGCCTGCGCCGTGGACAAGCCCCTGTCCACGCACTCCAACGGCAGCACCACCGTCGAGCTCACCGACGTGGGCACGCGCTACTTCATCTGCGGCATCCCGCGCCACTGCCGCAACGGCACAATGCACGTCGCCGTCCCCACCGTCCCCTACAAGGCGGCGGCCGCCCCGGCGCCGCTCCCGTCGGACGCTCCTCCGGCCGACAGCGTCGCCGCGTCGCCGGCGGCGGGCAAGTCGCCGGCCGGCGCGCCGAGCGGCGCGGCTCGGTATCAGAACAAGCCGGTGGCGGCCGTGGCCGGGCTGGCGTTCGCGGCTCTGGCGGCGTTGGTCGCCTAGCCTCAGCGACGTGCGCATTTGCACCCACGTTGTAGTTTAATTTTGAGTTACATCATTATTCATTGCACGGCACATACGCAACAAGAGTATGTACAGGTGTATCCGGGAGCTTTTTGTGTTGTATTTGACAATTGTATTCTACTTTTTTCGTGTTCCTTTCTTTCCGTCCTTTTTTACTTTTGTAACATGGGTGAAACTTGTAACATTTACATTTCTTTTATTTTTGTAACTCACTTTGAAACTGCTTTGACGAAAACGGGTGTGTGAATGTTCACTTCAAAACACATGCTCTATAACACGAGCGAGCTACATGGGCGCTTCGAGCCTCCTATTTTATCTTTGTTTTTTCTATATATCGAGTAGAGTAAATGATTCGCAGAAAGAAAAGACTTCCATTTGCAAAGCAATTTCAGATGAGAGAGAATATCTCTGATATAGTGATATCACAAATAAAAGATGAATGCCACCGGAATCAAAACATTGGAAGGTAAATAGAATATTCAGACGTGGGAACATGAACTAGTTGGGAGCACGTCTTTGCTAACTCGGGATCACACATAATATACACCAAACCTTAATACGCAATGTACATCGATAATAAACGCCTTTATTGGCATCACTAATCAGAAACTTGGGACCAGCTCGATCCACAAGATGAACCAAGCAGTTATAGACAAAAGGTGGCTAAGTGTCAAAAGAAGGAAAGAATACTGCGACATCTAAACCTTATTTTGATTAAGTCATGGATTTTATTTACTAATAATATACAACGGTGTCATCAGATCACCAATGTAACCAGCTGATACATATACGCTTTCCCTTACGTTCTGGTGTCAACTACATCAATAACACTGAGAACAAGACTAGAATGGAGGGCAGTATCGCCTCTTTCCACAGGATTAGGCAACTGGCTTGGGTTTGCTTATGCAACAGGAGGGCATGACTTGGGATCATCAGAGGTATCCACATCTGACGGCGGCATGAACTGCCACATCGGAAATGGGGGGTAGCCAATCACAGGCATCATCAGCTTCTGCCCTGCTGTAGGTCCTTGAGCGGTGAATGCAGAGGCTGGGATAACAGGAGGGTGCGGTACAAGGCTTGGGCGTGCATTCATGAACTTTATCTGCTGCTCCAGGCTCTCTTTTTCTGCCTTGAGCCTTTGCTTCTCCTCCCTCAGCTCATTCTTCTCAGCCTGCCAAAGCAAATGATTTGAGGGAGAAACTGTTACTTGCATGAACAACTAAACCAAATCAACCGCAAACTTTTGGTATCATAAACCACAATATATTAAACAGTCTGAATTTTTATACTTCTAGACAACAACTCAGATTTGGAACCAATGCTTCTATACTGAAAAGGGAATAATTAAAAGATTGGTGGACAGTTGCAAGCTCAACTCAACAAAGAGATTATGACAGCTTCCATGTATACAACAGGATAGTTTGAGCAAATGCCTTGTGTAGATAAGTAAAAACAAATAAATTTACTACGGCAAGCAACATTGAAGAAGTATATGTAGGGGGCACTACAGGGGTATAAATATTTTTTTAATCATCTCATTTATAAGAATGATACTGCATTATCAACATCTTAAACAATTGATCAACTGTTAAAAAGAATGGACGAACAATGGGAATGGAACTCATGCAAAACTAGATTCGCAATTCACTTCATTGATTCACATGGCTATATTGCCACTTATCTGGCTAATATATATTTGTCACATTCTTCTCCCACAGATAGCCAACAATCCAAGCAGAAAAAAAACGTAGCCATTTGAAATAAATTTCATATAAAAGGAATGAAAAAATGGAATATATCACAAATTTGGACTATGAAATGTATGAAATGCCTATATAGTACAGATCGTAAGAGGAAAAAAAACACTAGGCCACATGCAACAGGACAAACCTTGAGCTCTTTGATCTTCTCTTGTAAACTCTCATTTGAATCTTTCAACTTTTGTGCTTCAGTACGCAATTCAGATACTGCACGAATAGCATCGTTAAGTATAGCTGACTTGTCCATTTTAGGTATCTTGCCTGGCTCCAAGATGGCACCCAATTCCATGAACCTAACAGGCCCAAAGGTCAATTATAGAAACAATACTATAACAGGAAAGGAAGATTAAACTACGAAACAAAATGGAAATAAAGAACAGTACATACCTCTCATTTAGCTTGTCCCGTCTAATCTTCTCCCGGCATGCTTTCGAGCTTGGTTGAGCACCGTTTTCTGACCTAGGACTGAAGCAAATTTGTGTTCAGGTTAAAATATTTCATCCAGAAAAGACATGCACATACATGTCTTCTACAATGGAATGGAAAGAGAATAAAATAAACATACACACCGTTTATTTGTGGGCTGTTCTGTTCCCTGATTACAGTCCACAGAGCTATTGATTTCCACACTACTAAAAAATAAAGTTCAATATAAAATATCAAATCTCAAACATTATGCAACAGAAAAGGAAGCGGACAAACAGAAAATAATGAATAGACCAGATACCTTAACACAGAATTTTAGCTACAACAAATTCTATAATTGAGGCATAGCTAGTCATAACACCGAAGACTGTGCTTGGTGAAATACCGAGTGAAAGAACACTGCTCTATACTAGACAACACATGGGGTTCAGACAACAGCTTTGCAAACATTTTCTGCCAGATTAGAAAGAAAAATCATATACTTTTCAATCCAGAATCTCCGGAAAATAAAGTTAGAGTAAATTCGATTGAAGAATGTGATTTGCATGTTCCTACAAACTGGTTTCCCGAGACAAATGTAAACGCCTAATGTATCCAAAAGTGATAGGTCTGACACAGTATATAGCATAACTATGTATAACTCACCAGATGAACACTATAGATACTAGTTACAGTGTTAAAAAAAGGAAGGTCCATGAAAGTATTAAATCATCCTGAGGAATCACCTCCTCACCACTGGTACCACATATAGTCTGACTGAGTGAACCAACACCACATAGTCCATCTCTATCAAAAATAATTCCAAACACAAGCTCCATGTAAAACATTCTGCATATCCTGGTTTCCCGCTACTTCGGGGCTATATCCAACCTTAATCACGCTGGTAACAACAATTAATGTATAATCTAGATCATGTTACTACAAACAGGACAACATCTAGAACCCACAGCAGCAAATGAGGAACAAATGCAACCCAAACCCACATACCCACCCCTACAATGCCGGAGCCACAAATCGAGACCCGTACGCCGGCAATTACCATGGATTAGGAGGCGCCGCGGCGGCGACGGGCTGCGACGGCGGCTGCATCGACTCCGACTGCGGCTGCGCTTGCATCGGCGTCGGGGTCCAGTAGAATCCCCTGCAGCTGTGGCGGCGAAGTCGGCGGCCGAGAGGTCGTCTATGAGTGGGCAGTCGAAGACCCACGGGGAGCCCTCTGAGGAGGCCATGGTGGCGGAGGCGGAAGGGGAGCTCGCCGGAGCCCGCGCGCGGGTGGCCGGAGGAGGAAGGTGCTAGGGTTACGCTGCCGCGTCGGTAATTGGGGATTCGCGGGCGGTGGGGTGCGTGGGGAAGCGGTCGTGGGCTCAGACGCCGAGATAAGGTGGTTGGTGAGCCGCCGAGTGCGAATGAGCACGAGGTTCACGAGTACGGACTTCTGGGATGTGAGTTGGTGGGCCGAATGGATATGGGCTCATGGACTGAGCTGCGGCATGTTAAGGAGTAGGAGTAAATATGTCCAAATGGGCCGTGCCAAGCGGGCCGGCCCGAAGCACCGAAAAAAGCACGGCCCAAGCACGGCACGGCCCGAAATAATTTCGTGCCGGCTGGCCCGGCACGAGGCTTCGTGCCGTGCTTGGGCCGAGACCTCGGCCCGACGGGCGGCACGGTACGGCCCGTTTATGAGTATGGCATGTTATTTTCTCATTAATGTACAAATAAAATAGAACTCCCGAAGTGAAACAAACACAATTGTGGTATAGTGGTGAAGCTTCTTGCTCTCAACCAACGAGGTTAAGGTTCAAATCCCACCTCCACCCATTTTTCACCTCTGTTTTGCAATTGTTTACACTGATGGGTTAAATGGGCCGCTATTGTATACTTGGGCCGACCTGATTAACGGGCTGCTGTGCCGTGCCGTGGGCCGACGGCCGAGCACGTGGGCTGGCACGGCACGGCCCGAAATGAATTTCGTGCCGTGTCGGTCCGAAACTAAACGGCCGTGCTTTCCGTGCCGGGCCGGGCCGTGTCGGGCGGCCCGTTTGGACATTTTAAGTAGGAGTACGGACTCTCTCGGTTAGGCCCGGAACGGCCTGTTTTGCGGCCCGTGCGAATGATACGGTCCAGTTCGTTTAGAGCAATGCTACGAGCTACGACTAGAGGTGGCCAAACGGGCCGCCCAAGCACGGCACGGTCCGGACCGTGAAAACACGGCCCGTTTAATATCGGGCTGGCACGGCACGAAATTAATATCGGGACGTGCCGTGCCAGCCACGAGGCTGAGCAGACGGCCCACGGCACGGCACGAAATACGTTCCGCGTGCCGGACCGGCCCGTTAGGCCCGTTACAAAGATGGTCCGAAATGAAATAGAAAGCCTATTAGTCCACAAATTGAGAGTAAAAGAGCAAAATATTAGAAGAGGAGTGGGGAATCAAACCAGCAACCTTTAGAATTAGAGAGGAACGTTTTCCCACTTAACTAAGCTCATTCATTTGACAGATATATAGATATGTATTTTATTTAATATCTAAATTTCAGGCCGTGCCGTGCTGCCCACCGGGGCTCGGCCTCGGCCCAAGCACGGTCCGTAGCCTCGTGCCGGGCCCGCCCGGCACAAAAATGGTTCGAGCTGTGCCGTGTCTGAGCCGTGCTTTTTTACGGGCTTTCGGGCGGGGCCCAGTTGGCCACCTCTAGCTACAGCTATGTAGTAAGATTCTTAAGCACCGCTGATCTGGGCCACACGTGGATGACAAAAACTGAATATCGGGCTTATATGCAGGCCTCTCCTGCTGGGAGTATTTCATTTCCTCATCTCTTACCCGCCACAATGCTTATAGGTATCAATACGAACTTTTTATTCGCAATGGACTAGTTTCCGAGCACATAGTGGTCGCTCACGACCTTGAATCCACGCCCTTGCTGGAGCTATCATCGCACCCAGCCAAAAACAAAACGACAGACAATCACAATAGTGCCTAGCACGTTCCCAAGATGGCCGGATCCCACATTGTAAACCAAGAACTTTGCCGCGGGCAGAGCGAGAAAACCTGAGGCGCAGACGCACACTGCACATGCCGTTCACACGAACCACACCTTTGGCGAGCATCGGCAGATCTCGGGCTCTCTTCCCATCGGGCACCATTGCCGGGAACGGAACAAAACCGTCCGTGTCACGCGGATGCCATGGCGCGCCAAGGCCGTACGCCGACCACTTATTTTTTCGCCGCACATCAAGGCCATGAGCTAGCGCTGCCGTTCCAGTTCTAGCAAAGCAGAGAGGGCACGGAGGACTGCACATCACCATCATGCTCTCGACTTCGCCGCCGTCGTCGTCCTCGCAGGTCACGGTGCAGCGGCAATGGACGACGCGCTCCCGGGTGGCGGTGGCGTCTCCTACGCGTCTTGGTCCGCCGCCGGTCGCCGGACGGCCAGTCGTTAGGACGGTTGCCCCTGCACCTGTTCGAGCTCTGACCACCGAGCCTGCGGAAACGTCTCCTCTGCCTCAGGTGCGTACACGTGCACGCGCAACGTGGAACACGCGTTGAACTTGTTCAGATCAGTGTTCGCTGACATGGCAGCTCCCGGCAGCCTCCGCCACTGTTCACCGAAGACGAGGAGGAGGCGATGCTCGCGAACTACGTCCCGGTCTTCGTCATGCTCCCAGTAAGCTCGCTCGATCTCCGAGCTGCTGCGCTTGCGCTTCACTGAAATGCTCTTTGACACGACGGCACCATCGCAGCTGGGCGTGGTCACCACGGAGAACGAGCTGGAGGACGCGACGGCGCTGCGCGCTCAGCTGCGGCGCCTGCGCGACGCCGGCGTGGACGGCGTGATGGTGGACGTGTGGTGGGGCATCGTGGAGGGCGCGGGGCCCGCGCGGTACGAGTGGCGCGCGTACCGGGAGCTCTTCGCGCTGGTGCAGGCGCAGGGGCTCAAGCTGCAGGCCATCATGTCCTTCCACGCGTGCGGCGGCAACATCGGCGACGCCGTCAACGTGCCCATCCCGCGGTGGGTGCTGGAGGTCGGGGACGCCGACCCGGACGTGTTCTACACCAGCGCGACCGGCGCGAGGAACCCGGAGTACCTCACCATTGGCGTGGATGACGAGCCCCTGTTCCGTGGCCGGACGGCCATCCAGCTATACGCCGATTTCATGAGGAGTTTCAGAGAGAACATGGCAGATTTCTTGGAATCGGGGCTGGTCGTGGACGTCGAGGTCGGGCTCGGCCCCGCCGGGAGCTGCGGTACCCGTCCTACCCGGAGAGCCAGGGCTGGGTGTTCCCGGGCATCGGGCAGTTCCAGGTACGATCAATTAATTATTTTTTCATCGTGCGTTTCGTAAATCTCTCTGCCGGCACGTCCGTACTTGCACACCAGTGACTCGAAATTGCCGTGCAGTGTTACGACAAGTACCTGGCGGCGGACTTCCAGGCGGCCGCGGCGGCCGCCGGGCACCCCGAGTGGGACCTGCCCCGCGACGCCGGGGAGTACAACGACACGCCGGACGACACGGGGTTCTTCGCCACGGAGGGAGGCACCTTCCTCACCGAACGGGGCAAGTTCTTCCTCACATGGTACTCCACCAAGCTGATCGCGCACGGGGACAAGGTCCTGGACGAGGCCAACCGGATCTTCCTGGGCTGCAGGGTGAAGCTCGCCGCGAAGATCTCCGGGATCCACTGGTGGTACCGGCACCCGAGCCACGCGGCGGAGCTGGCCTCGGGCTACTACAACCTCGCCGGCCGGGACGGGTACCGGCCCGTCGCGCGGATGCTGGCGCGGCACGGCGGCGCGGTGCTCAACTTCACCTGCGCGGAGATGCGCGACGCGGAGCAGCCCGAGGCGGCGATGAGCTCGCCGGAGGCGCTCGTGAGGCAGGTGCTGAGCGCCGGGTGGAGGGAGGGCGTGGACGTGGCGTGCGAGAACGCGCTCAGCCGCTTCGACCGGGAAGGGTACAACCAGATGCTGCTCAACGCGCGGCCCAACGGCGCCGTCCTCTCCGGCGGCGCCGGGCCGCCGCTCCGGGTCGCCGCCGTCACGTACCTCCGGTTGTCCGACGAGCTCCTGGCGGGGAAGAACTTCCGGATCTTCAGGACATTCGTCCGGAAAATGCACGCCGACCAGGTAACACGCGCGCAACAAGATCACCATCATCTCGCAGAGATTCAAAAAGAAAAAGAAAGAAAGGCGATCATCATTTTTCTTGGGCCTCGGCCCATCCGATCGAGGCCTGATGTCAGTGTCGCTAAACAATCCGGACCACTTCTATTTACAGGATTACTGCCCGGATCCGGCCCGGTACGGCCGGCCCATCAGACCTCTCGAGAGGTCGGCGCCGGAGATACCCATGGACCGGCTGCTGGAGGCGACGGCGCCGGAGCCGCCGTTCCCGTTCGACCCGGAGACGGACATGACGGTCGGCGGCGGGCTCGCGGAGGCCATCGACTGGGTACTAGACAAGATCGAGTGGATATTCAACTAACAGATCAAGCTCTCCATGCTTCTGTCCCCATTCTGTTCTCGCGTGAATTCGTCAGCGCTGTCGTTGGTTTCCCTCTATTGTGACGCTAGCAATACGTCAGGAGAGATCGACTTTGAACTGAAAGTACACGTAGAATTTGGAGCAGAGGGAAAAAGAGGCATTTGCGTGCCAGAAAATACTGGTCGGAATTTGAATTTGTAAAAAAATGAAGAAAAGAAACAGGTGAGTTAGAATTTTATTCCTACCCCGTCTCTCTCTCGCAAGTCGTCAGCGCCGTCTTTGATTCGTTGGCATGACCTCTGTAGTGTGTATAGTGACGCCAGCAGGTACGATTGTTCGTTGTCTAACTGTACCTATAGTCACGTAGTTTGGGCCTTTGGGGAAAGAGTACTGAGACCAGAGTTTATCTGGATTTCTTTTCTAAATTAAAAATAAAACTGAAACAGGTAGACGAGAGTATAGTTGTGTTGTTTTTATTGGAACAAGATTAATGATGTTCGGTAGAGTAGTACTCACTCCGTTCCACAATATTTGTTACTTTAGCACTCTTCAGTTTTTCTAAAATATTTGTCGTTCTCACTTCCGAATGAACCTTTGTCTCTTGCCATATATCTCTATCTCTACTCTCTCGTCATCGCTTTCTATGCATCCATATTTTTCACTTGTCCTTAATTCTTATAGCTAACCTTACCAATTTTCCTGCAGTCCTTTTCCCTCTACCCATTCAATGAACGACGTGGACACGTTCGTAACCGCCGTCTTTGATTCGTTGGCATGACCTCTGTAGTGTGTATAGTGACGCCAGCCGGTACGATTGTTCGCTGTCTAACTGTCACGGTAGTTCGGGCCTTTGGGGAAAAGAGAAATTTGAGTACAGTTTATATGGATTTCTTTTCTAAATTAAAAATAAAACTTAAACAGGTACACGAGAGTATAATTGTGTTGTTTTTTTTGGAACAATATTAATGATGTTCGGTAGAGTAGGACTCACTCCATCCCATAATATTTGTTACTTTAGCACTCTTTAGTTTTTCTAAAATATTGTCGTTCTCATTTCTGAATGCACCTTTCTCTCTTGCCATATATCTCTATCTCTACTCTCTCGTCATTGTTTTCTGTGCACCCATCTTTCACATGTCCTTAAATCTTGTGGCCAACTTTACAATTTTCCCTACAGTCCTTTTCCCTTCATGATCTGCCCATTCAATGAACGACGTGGATACGCTCCGCTGCGGTTTGCCTACCATGGTGATTTGAGCTCTGGACAATGGGAGACTGTTGAAATTGAAATGCAGAAGGAATTGTGAACTTCAAAACACAAAGGAAATGTGAACCTCAAAACATGAAACATCCAGCTTTTAAAATTCGCACAAGGAAAAAAGAACGGGGTTATCAGTCAGGAAATGAAAGAGGAAACCTTTTTTTTTTTTGATATGGCAGAGGCAGAGGAAAAATTCGGAACGGATGAGCGGCACTCTCTATCAATTTCTCAATCATGCGATTGGGATCGCTCTGATTGAGGCTAGCCACATCGTTGCCGGGCAAGTAATGGCGTCGCTGATCGGGCTTCTAAAACCAGTAACAAGGGCACTCATGAGGCTCCTACAATTGGCAGCGATCGCGATCCCCACACTCAATGCGCGAAAACAATGCGCCATCGAACGGCCTCGATACGCCACATTATATTCTGGCCTCGCCGTCGTCGTCCCGTCCGCGGCGTGGCGGGGCGCCGGCCGTCCAGACGCCAGAGCACATGGACTCTCTCTCAGCTGTGATAACGGGGCATCGTTTTCGTGGAGTAGCCGGATTATTGCGACGGGGCCGGAACGACGAGGATGCGGGGCGGTGCACCAACAGAACATGCGCCAGCGGAAAGTGACGGGAAACGGCATACGCACGCGCCTACACCGCGCGATCATCTTCGACGTGCTTCGCGAACGGCTTATTGCCCTGTCGCACTTCCTCCGTTCTTGTTTTACTATCGTCAGGACAGAGATCCTTTTTTTAAAAAAAACTAGTTTTCCTTGTCTGAACGACAAGAAAACAAAATCAGAGTACTTTGCACAGCGAGCATAACAGACGAAGAGCTTGTTACTTATTTTACAACAGTCTCAAGTCCATTTAACCAGATCTTACAAAAATTAATATATTCTTTTGTATTTTATCTTTGGAAAGCTGATTTTTGTTTTGGAAAATTTTCGTGTGAATGGCCAATAAGGTAACTGAAATTTTAGTTGGTTGAGTTAAAACAACAACAACAACAAAGCCTTTTATTCCAAGCAAGTTGAGGTAGTCTAGAGATGAAACCCAAAAGAAACACGAAAATGAGAAATCCAGAAAGAACACAAGACAAAAGGTAGAGATAAGGGTAAGCAAGAAGGAAGAAAAAGGGTCACGGTTCGGGCACGTCTATTGCTAGCCTCCAAACACTGCTATCCATAGCTAGTTCCTTAGAAATATTCCACTCCTTTATGTCCCTCTTAACGGACTCGTTGCAAGTCAGGTTAGGTCGACCTCTACCTCGCTTCACATTATCATCTCGTTTTAGAAACCATATTAGTCTTGTGCTCGTGACGTGATCAATTGAGTTAAATGGAAAAAAGACTTAACAGAGCTAATTAACCGAACTGAATCGAAATAACAAAAAAAAATTGAATCATATGAATACATGATATGGATTTTTTTTCCTAGAACACGCAAGTGAATCATAGTGCTGGTTTAATCAGTGCACATGAACGTCTTTTTTTTATATCAGTGCACATGAACGTCTTGATTGTGACAATAATAAAAAGAATGGTCGATCCATGAGCCAGACATATGTACGTTTAGCCGCGGTGCACAGTACAGGCAACCAAATCATGTGTGTTGCAATACCCGCAAAACATAAATGATATTATAGTGTTAAGTAGTTATGCACTAACCATCCAACAACTTAAACGGGTAGGAAGGATGTGCAATTCACTTATGGTTCAACATATAGTTTTAGAAAAAGTAAAATTATATTGCAAAACATGAATCCTTTTGGAGAAAAACATAAATTCGAGATGGTATAAAAAAAGATGGCTTTGGAAACCTGATCAGGCCTTTCGGTAATGGATATTGAGAGGGTGGTCAATGAAGATGTACGCGTAAAGTGATGGGAGCCCATACTGTATGGCTAACTAGGCCCAACTACTTGTCTTTCATTTTATTTTCTTCGTTTCACTCATAACTAATATTAATCGCACTCTAAAAAAAACTAATATTAATCGCAAAAAAAATCAAACGAAAGTATTGATGCATGAATTGAAAACCTGACGGCAGTTTGAACCAGGACACAAAGTTGCGGCAACACTCGTCCAAGAAGTTGGAACAAAATTCTGTTGCCCACCTCACCGTGGCAGGTGCGTACAAAAGTATCCGTTCCACGGGTAGCGGAAAGGGAAGCGTGTTCATCTTTATATGCGAAACCATAGCAAATGGATATAGATATGAGGAACAAAAGTAACTAGAATGATGTTTCTATTTCTCATTTCAATAAGAACTGAACGGACACAGAATCATGAACACAGAGTTTACAACCGGATCATGGCGAATTGAATGACGTACCGCATACAAAAAACGAACATCTGTTATATAGGTAGATGCCGCGTAGTGTAATTGTTATGGTCGGACTGAAATACCAGCGCCGCCGTCAAACAGGTGAATAAATTAGTAGTTAGTTGTTAGCCAAGTTTGCTAGTTTGTTTTATAGATAAAGTTTGTTAGTCAGTTGAGATTGAGTCGGATTGTAATCAGAAGGTGCTGGCCATATAAGCCGCACGTTAGCAATCAATAAAAGTCAGCTGGAGATTGAGATCAATCTCTCCCGCTCCCTTGTCCATTGTCAACTCGCTAGCGCCGCCGGCCGTCAGGACGGCGCTGCCACCTCGCCGGCGGGGTTTCAAGCCTCGTCCTCCCACCTCTCACGCCTACCTTCTGCGCAGTCTCGCAAGTCCTAACAGTAATATCAACGCCCAAGATACTGCATACAGAAACACAACGTGTCAGTAAAAAAAATTTCTACAATAATGAAAATATAATCTTTCAGAGTTGTGGTCCCTTCCTCCGGGAAAATATAACCGTTCCAAGTCTGCTTCAGACTAATTTAGTTCAGACAGCACTCGGATCACTTGTACTATAGGATCACTAAATGTGACGGAAGGAAGGCGATGGAATACTGTATACTGAGGTGCTATGCATTCACTCATTAGAAATCATAAATATCTCACCTGCATTCAGTGCTATCATTGGTGCACACGACAGCTTATAGGACGGTAAACAGAGTCAGCTTTTAGCAAAGCTGCACCCCTCCAGCGGCAAAAGTAGGAAACCAACTGAAGGAAATTGGTAGGTTTGCGGCTTGCCACTGCAGAATGGAGCCCACCGCCCCTGCCTCCCTTGTATAAATAGGCTCCCAAGGCCCCTGCAACATTCATCAAGCCCAAGCTCAGTGACCAAGTCAGGAAGCAAACCCAGAGTTCCAAGAGCGTAGCCAGCAACAATGGCAAACAACATGTTAGCCAACTATGTCCCAGTCTACGTCATGCTACCGGTAAGCTTAAGCACCATGCGTTGCTCTAGCCTTTCTTCCACTATTGGGAACAACCTCACGAGCAGGACCTAACTGATTGAATCCTGCCATCCCCAAAACGGAAACAAAGCTAATATGGCCTCTGAACTTACCTTTATTTCGCTCTTTGTTATGTGATTATAGCTGGATGTGATCAGCGTCGACAACAAGTTCGAGAAGGCCGACGAGACCAGGGCGCAGCTGAAGAAGCTGAGGGATGCCGGTGTCGATGGAGTCATGGCCGACGTCTGGTGGGGGCTGGTCGAGGCGAAGGGCCCCAAGGAATACGACTGGACCGCCTACAAGCAGCTGTTCAAGATAGTGCAGGAGGCCGGGCTGAAGCTGCAAGCCATCATGTCGACCCACCAGTGTGGTGGCAATGTCGGCGATAACGTCAACATCCCGATCCCACAGTGGGTCCGGGACGTCGGCAAGACTAACCCTGACATCTTCTACACCAACAGGGCAGGGACGAGGAACGACGAGTACCTCACCATTGGTGTGGATGACCAGCCTCTGTTCCATGGAAGAACTGCCATCCAGGTCAGCTAGCTTACACTTTCAGTGCAGCCCATTGATAGTCCTATGATTATTCAAGTGTAAATTTGTGATCTTGATGAGTGATCCTGGGTCTTCTCTGTCTGTGGCAGATGTATGCTGATTACATGAAGAGCTTCAGGGAGAACATGGCAGAGTTCTTGGATGCGGGTGTCATTATTGACATTGAGGTTGGACTTGGCCCTTGTGGAGAGATGAGGTACCCCTCGTATCCCCAGAATCAGGGGTGGGTGTTCCCTGGCATTGGAGAGTTCATTGTGAGTGCTCTTTCTAGAAACATAAATACTACTCCTTTTCTCTTTTAACAGAAAACAAAGCAGGATGCCAGGCTCTTCTCCATGTGATGAGCAAAGGCAGTTATATCTGCAACTGTGAAAATGGTAAAGCCAAAGTTAAAGTGACTATAATCAAAAGAGGTGCATAGATAAAGTAGAAAATTCAACTGAACGGGCCAGAGATGTCTTAAAAGCTACACTATTCTTTTGAGAAAAGTGACCCAAGTAAACCATCTAAAAAAATGCTTGCTGAATCGACATGGAATGAATATAGAACAAATACCAATAATGTCAATATGCTATCAAAATAAGATTAGACTCAACAGATATAATTTTTCCTAACGAAATAGTTATAATTATAATCTGCAGTGCTATGATAAGTACCTGGAAGCAGACTTCAAGGCAGCAGCACAACAGGCTGGGCATCCTGAGTGGGAATTGCCTGATGACGCAGGGGAGTACAATGACACTCCCGAGAAGACCCAGTTCTTTGCAGACAATGGAACATATCAGACAGAGAAAGGGAAATTCTTCCTCACATGGTACTCCAACAAACTCATCAAGCATGGTGATAAGATCTTGGATGAAGCAAACAAGGTCTTCCTGGGATGCAAAGTGCACCTGGCAATCAAAGTGAGTACCTGGGAGAATAACCCAGCTTAGAACTTTCCTTTGATCTCAAATAAGCAGATATGTTTCAGAGTTTTCTTAGCAATAATATAGGCATAAATTTCAACAGAGGAAAATTTTTGTGGTGATCTATGGGTGAATCTGGAATATAAACGTGACACGCTCTGCTTTTTTTTTGGCAGATCTCTGGCATACACTGGTGGTATAGGGTTCCAAACCATGCAGCTGAGCTTACTGCTGGGTTCTACAACTTAGATGACAGAGACGGCTACAGAACCATAGCACATATGCTAGCAAGGCATCATGCTTGCTTGAACTTCACATGTGCAGAGATGAGGGACAATGAGCAGAGTGAAGAGGCGAAAAGTGCACCAGAGGAACTGGTTCAACAGGTATTAAGGGTTTACCTCCAGCTTAAGCCTACCCCAACTTGCTTGGGACAAAAGGCTATCTATGTTGCTGTTGTTGTTTTAAGGGTTGACCTCCAACTAAGGAGCACGAAAGAAGTTTTAAATACTCATAGACATGTTCTGCTGCAAACCATACAAACTGGCAGGTGCTGAGTGCTGGGTGGAGAGAGGGCCTACTTGTGGCATGTGAAAATGCACTAGGCCGATATGATGCAACAGGTTACAACACAATCCTCAGGAATGCAAGACCACAAGGCATCAACAAGAATGGCCCTCCTGCGCACAAGTTATTTGGCTTCACCTACCTCCGACTATCAGATGAGTTGCTGCAGGGACAAAACTATATCACCTTCAAAACTTTTGTCAGGAGAATGCATGCTGACCTGGTAAGTGAAACCCATATAAATCGAGCGAGCACAATCTGAGATGTGTATCTTTGCAGATATTGACACAATGTATAAAAATTGTTTCAGGACTATAACGCAAACGTTGATCCAATTGCACCTCTGGAAAGGTCAAAGCCAGAGATTCCAATTGAAGAAATCCTAGAAGCCGCAGAGCCAAAACTGGAGCCATTTCCCTTTGACGAGAACACAGACCTACCAGTCTAAATATCCCAATGGAGCAGTCTACTGCAAGGGCAAAGAAACACTGAAGAGAATCCATATAAAAATGAAATAAGCCTATTGTGGACCAATAAACTGCTACAGAAGCATGTCAGAGTCAGAAACTAAATAATTTGCTACAGCCAGCAGATTATAATCACATATTGTACAATGATATTGTGTTGTTAATCCTGAGGTGCTTGCCTAATAAGCTGTAAGACGTCCGCTCTTGGCCTTCACGTTACTGTACTGTATTTGTTTATGTCGAGGAATAAAAAGGTTGCTATGTGGCTTATATTGTTGTATGAATGATTTGTTTCAGCTGAGAGTTATTTGCATAATCTGATAACCATAAAATGGATTATGAAACAACATAAAACACAATATTTCACAAAAACAGTGAAGATATGCAACATGAAATGTAATGTTAGTGAGACTAAAATATGTGGCAAGACAAAGAACACCCCGCTTAAAACAATTCAGGCCAACTGGTTTTGTGTCAATTTTCTAAAATACAACATTATTTCTCAAGAATTTTGTGCCAATCTTCTTCTGCAAAACAACAATAACTCGAAAATACCACATGCTTGTTATCTCACGGGTAAACTCGGATACAGAAAGTCGGAAATAACAGAATTCCAGAGTTGCCCAATATGAATCCTAGCACGGCTAGCTAGACAACGTTTCTTTGACAGTACAATTCTCCCTGAAAAAGTGCATCTATCTGGCAAATTAATTTATTTGACCTTTGCTAGCAGCATCAAGGGTGATCCAACTTCGAAGGAACGAGCACAATTTCTTACAGGTGATTGTGCTCTTACATATAATCATGCACTCTGCAAGGGATGTGCACCAACCCACTCTGAAAGAAGGGTATAAGCATATATCTTCAGAATCAGGACAAAGTAAACAAAAGAGCACAAAACAGCCTGTTTTCTCCCAACTGACCAAACTAAAAGTAGTCTTATTGGAAAGAAAAGGGACCCAATATATGGTGGATCATCGATAACTTGCTCACACTCATTCGTGCCAGATTTAGTATCTTGTTCGACACTGTCAGGATTCATATTGTCACCTGGTCACTAGACACAAATTGCTACTGCTATATCATAATTGATGATTCTACTATTACAATCAAGGTCTAACGCTGGCAGGGTGGAGAGTTATTTGATTAGCTAGTCTGCCCATCCAGTTAGACATTAGCTATGCTTCAAATCAATTGACGATGGGTCCCATTGACGATTAGTCACGATGTTATGGAACTGCCAGACAAAAATAAATTGGAAAATGCAGGAAGTTGGGGTATGGGGTCAGTGTGCACGAACCTGCCGCCGGGGAGTCCGGAGGAGGGACCTGGCGCGCCGCTGTGGCCGGTGAGCAGCGGTCTGCCCCCTGCGTGGCTGGACGCCGCGGTGCTCAAATCCGCCACGCTCCTGCCGTTCCATAGCTTCATGGACCCGATCCGATTTGTCGACGCAGCGCCGCCGCCGTGGAATCGAAGGGCTGCTGCCGCCGTGGGGAAAGAGGGAGGTTCGGGTTCGGGGGCGTCAACGGCTATGAGCTGCAGCTGTGTAAGATCCAACGGCTCACCTTGCTGTTTGTGTCGCTTTGCATTTTTCTCTCGGATCAGATCGTGACGATGCTCCTAACTCCTGGCTGTATCCAAGCTCATTTCGGACGCTCAAATTTTCGTATATTTTACGGGAAGTATGATTTTGTTACGTTCCAAGCAGCATTTCAGATGATAAACAGAATCAGCAGTCAGCACTACTGCTCAGTAAAGTTTCGGTATGAAATCACGAAAATTTGCTTCTGCATTTGTGCCTGCTTTACCACGGAGAACGAACATTCTTGGAAGACGTTACCAAGAAGATACTGCTGGTGCGATCGACCAAGTGAAAAGGCAGAGAGTGGCCAAGAACTCCTGCCGCACGTGGCGTCACGCCATTGGCCATCCCGAAATCCAAATGGAGGCCACAGCTGATTCACGGGGCGATGTGGCGCTCACACACTGGCCGCCAGGTTATCCAGTCAGATAAGGTCGCGGCTGCAAACGTCACCGGCTGCACGTCCTCCTCATATATGTTTTGCCACGCTGCCACTTAAGCAAGACTGCTCGACAGCCTAGCTTTGCCAAGGGAGAGCAGCGATCTAGCTAGAGAGCAAGCGCGGAGATGGCACAAGCCATGGCGTCCATGACCGGCCTGTCGCAGGGCGTGCTTCCCAGCCGGCGCGTTGGCAGGGCCAGGACGGCCATCAGGGCGTCTGCCGAGGGCGAGACCGCCGCCGTGGCGGGACGCCGCGCCGTGCTGGGCCTCGTGGCCACCGGGATCGTCGGCACCGCGTTCTCCCAGGCGGTGAACGCCGAGGGCGTCAAGACCATCAAGGTCGGACCGCCGCCGCCGCCGTCCGGTGGACTTCGTAAGTGCCTGCACATTTGAAAGTCTCAAAAGCTTTTATTACGTCCCCGTTCAATCTCGATTGGTACTGTTTCACCACTTCAACAAGGCGTCGAAAACAATCTGAATTGGCTGCCGATATTTATATATGCTATAAAAGATGGGTAATGTAAAGACGATAGATAATTCGGTAATGTTTTTGTGTGTGTGCTGAAATTGGTAGACAGTTGAGGGAAATATAGCTGAGTTCAATACGCGCGGATCAACTTTTTGATGCATCGATTTCTTTGTTTGTCGTGGCACAGCCGGAACGGAGAACTCTGACGAAGCGAGGGACTTTGGGCTCGCCTACCAGAAGCGGTTCTACCTGCAGCCACTGCCGCCGGCCGAGGCCGCGGCGAGGGCCAAGGAGTCGGCACAGGACATCATCAACCTCAAGCCGCTCATCGACAAGAAGGCGTGGCCGTACGTCATGAACGACCTCCGCCTCAAGGCCTCCTACCTGCGCTACGACCTCAAAACCGTCATCTCCTCCAAGCCCAAGGACGAGAAGAAGAGCCTCAAGGAGCTCACCGGCAAGCTCTTCGACACCATTGACGATGTAATAATAACCTAGCTCTTCTTCACCATTCATTTTTTTTTCTCTCTCTCGTTCTCTTAATCAGAAGTGCTGTACTGACTTATCTGTGATCCTCTTCATCCTGCAGCTTGACCATGCCGCGAAGATCAAGAGCACCCCAGAAGCTGAGAAGTACTACGCAGAGACCAAAGCTGTTCTCGGCGATGTCCTCGCCAAGCTAGGCTAGAAGGAATGTAATGGGCCAATGCCATGTAATTTTCAGGCTTTTGGGTTTGTTCATATGGAACCGGCAACGCTACTTTCCCTGTTGATATTATATCAACAGCCACTTAACTATGATGATTCTATCCTCTGAGTTCTTAATAAATCACATTTCAAGCAGATGCAAAAATCAGAGAGGGGGAGGGGGATAGAACAATGGCTCATACAACTTTAATCAAATTTAAATACAATACAAGGCACCAATTTTTTAATAAAAAATCCTTAAATCTTTAGACTACCCGCACTCTTTATACTCTATTCTTATCCTCTAAAAGGAATATTCTATCCTAGTCAGCAAGATTCTCTCCTCTATGTTCAGCTTTCTCGCACCCGTTCATACTCTATATACATCCTCTATATCAACTATCCAATATTTTATTCAACAATCACCAACTACCATCTCCTTTCATCTCTCATTCTCTCTCTATTTTCTTTTATTTTTCATTTTTTCTTTCTTTCTTCTCTTTTTCGTTTTTTCTTTTTCTTCCTTTTTTTTTCTCTTTCCTTTTTCTTCTTTTCTTTCCCTTTCTCTTCTCTTCTCTCCTTGCCCCGGACTCTTTCTCCTCTACTTGCCGCCTCCCTCCTCCTCCCGGCCCGTGCCCGGCCTCCCCGCCACCACCGCCTCCCTCCTCCTCCCGGCCCGCGCCGGCCTCCCCGCCGCCACCGCCTCCCTCCTCCTCCCGGCGCGTGCCCGGTCTCCCCGCCGCCACCGCCTCCCTCCTCCTCCCGGCGCGCGCCGGCCTCCTCCGGCGCCACGGGTGGGCGGCGGCGGCCGACGCGTGGTGGGCGGCGGCGGGCTCCTCCTCGGCCTAGATCCGGCGGCGCCGCGCCGGTGGCGGAGATCTCGGGCGCTCATCGTCTTCCTCCTCCGGATCCGGTGGCGGCGCGGTGTGCGTTCTTGGCACCGGGCGAGGTGGTTCCTAGGCGGCGCGGCCTCGACGCCGGGCAAGGTGGAGGAAGCTCGGCGTCACTCTCTCTCTCTCTCTCTCTCAATTGCGCGCGCCGGGTCGTTGGGCGGGCCCGTGCCATGTCGGCGCGTGGCGTGCGTCCGTACCAACGCTCGATATGCCGTCCGGGAGCCGGTCCGGGATGGTACCGGATGGGATCCAGTACCCTGGTGCAGCATATTTTCCGCTACGGCGGTCCTTCGATGCCGGGTAGCGAACCCCGGTGCGGGTAGTCTTAGAAGCAACTGATCTAACTAAACAACTGCAACGGATCACTGGATCCTCCAATACACTCTACGAGTCTAAGCTAGAGGAGAATTTTTGCTTCCTTTCACACATGTGGACACTGGACACCTCTGAATAAAACTCCCACCATCCAGTCCACAGATATATGGCTCTCTCATTTTGTCCGAAGTCAATCTTTTTGAACATTCACAATTAATCTAGTAATATTATTTTTTTTTTTGTCAATGCTTTTGACTCAAGACAAACCAGATAGCTTATATTTGTAGAGGACAGAGGGAGCAGCAACGAATATGAATGCATCTGACATGAGTTTGGCTCGTATGACTCTAGCTAGCCATTTCTTCAACCAAACATAGTGGTTATTTCGACAATTCTCCTGAAGTGACAATCGAAAATACACAAGGTATAGAAGAAAGACTATTATGGAAGCTCGCCCTAGGATACAGGGATTCAACTATTGTAAAAAAACTCCACCAGATCTGCAGATGCTTACAACATCAAGATTTTGTTATAGAAAAGACTTTATCTTAACATACACTGCTGCTCCCAGGAAAGCAGATAGATAATATGCAAGAATGTTTCACCACTTAATAGCAAATAATAAGCGTTCTGCTGTTTGCCAGGGTCGCCCAATGTTATTCATCTGCAAGGTATATGAAGCATGTTATATCCAATATTTCTAATATAAATTGCAATCAAATAAGGCCACCCCATACAGCAAAATAAAACACAAAGGAGTGGTATTTAGCCTGAAGTGTAAGGTTGGCCAGTTCAAATAGAGAATATGAACCTAAATGGAGGCACGTCATGCAGCAAAATAAAACACAAAGGAGTGATATTCAGCAGATATGATTTGGAAACTTTTAGCATTATTATGTAAAACGGTATGGCAAAAGTAAAGGTTTCAACAAGATAAAAGCCTTAATAAAACATAATAATGCTGCAGTAACATGTGATGAATTTAAGACTTCCAAAGTAAGTACATGGGAGGTTATATTTGAATCCTAAAAGGCTAAAAGAAATTGAAAACAACCCTGAACAATCGAATTGGATATCTAAATATATTGAATAGACAAAAAAAAATAGATTCTATGCAAGTAGTGGACACTAAAGTTCGGAATAGTACTTACCAGTGAATGCAAGTAAAAAGTTCTGGCTAAAACTATGCGGCAAGAGGAGACAAGTCTTCCTTTTTATCTGCTACTTTACTTGTTTGGTCACCATTGCCATTACCAGCTTCTAGTTGTTTCTTCTTTGCCAAAGCTCTTCTTGCTTCCCTACGGGCCTCTCTCTTGGCGGCACGAGCCTCATCGAAACCCTGTTCAATCTTAGCCTCTTCCTCAGGCTGGAAGAAGCTTACTTCCTTTTCAGCCAGCTCTGAATACATCTTCTCAATCTTTGCTTTCCACACTATCCCCATCTCAGTATCCATTTTGTTATAAGGGGTCTTCAGAAGGTATTCATCAATGCCACCAGCTTTGTCGATGCATCGAAGTGCATGAGTTGTAACTTTGACTCTAATGTGCCGATCATGAATATAGCTGAAAAGACGCTTCTCCTGAACATTTGGCTTCCATGATCGCTTTGTTCTAAATAAGCAGAAGATAACATAATCAACATGTAATATTATAGGAGCAAAATGCATGCATATAATACTAAAAGATTTCTACATTCAAACTTTATAACAGGGAAAATGTAATGGACAAATTTTATTAATAGGGAATCCTTGTAATGTGGCAATGCAATTTTTTAGAAAACTACTTTCAGGTGATTGTGATACAGAACAAAGCTCTGATGATTATCTCTTTATATACAGAAGCAGAGTATCTAGATATCAATCACTACATATTTAATATTTAAGTAAGCAGATTTGCTCCATGTCTATAATTATAGGAACGGTCCTGCACCAATGTAATTTAGTGATCAAATTCTAGACATCAATGTTATGGTGTAAATTTCAATAAAACAGATAGGTTTAATTAGAAAAACAGATAGGTCAGCTCCAGATGGCAGGAATTGTCACATATTAATAGTTAGGGTGTGTTCGTTTTCTGGGGTCTAAACTTTATAGCTGTCACATCAAAAAGAATCTTACTATTTATGAGTACTAAATAAAGTTTAATTATAAAATAAATTACAGGCCCCTAGACCAATTTATGAGACGAATCTAATGAGGTTAATTAAGTCGTGATTAGAAGACAGTTACTGTAGCATCACTTTAGCAAAACATAGATTAATTAAGCTCATTAGATTCATCTCAAAAATTAACACCAATCTGTCAATAGGGTATTGTCATTAAATCGATCGAAATATTCATAAATAATAAGATTCTCTTTGATGTGACAGTGCTAAATTTTAGAGAGAAGGAAACGAACAGGGCCTTAATTAAGCATATTAGCTACATCTCTAGAGGTTATAGAATGATGATCCCACATCAACTGATCAATGTGATTTAGTAATTGGATTCTACATATCTACTGAATGACATTAATTAAATCAAAGTAAGTACTACAATACAACACAACTTCTGAAGTAGATCAAGAATATTGTGCAAGCAATTTAAATGACTGATACTACATCCATCCAGAAATGTAAGGATTTGTTGACTCTCAACCTAATAATAAATCAAATCATAGTAAAATAAATAAGATTTTCATAAATAGTTTGAATAAGACAAATGGTCAAACGTGAAATCTGAAAGACAACAAATGCTTATATTTCTGGAAGGAGGGAGTATGTGATTAGATTAATAGAGTGCTCCCTTTGTTTTATTTTATGATATTATGACAACATATTCAGCTACTTTTAAAAATAAATACTTTGCCCTACTGACATTAATAAAAGAAACGAAGATTCACTGTCTAAGAAGGTTATATGTTCATGAGAAGAGATAAAGAAGTAGCGAAGCCATGAGTATTGTCATTCTCAAGATGGCTAACAACTGTAATCCAATTTAAGAATATAAACACAGTGGCATCACTCCAAAATATCAGGGTGATCTCAGTCACCTTTTCAAGAAATTTACACAAACGCAGCAAATGACATCTTTTTTTTCATTCATGATCAACTGTTGGTATATGCTCCCCACAGCAGAAGATAAATGGCAAAATCAATGATCTGGAAACCATTCTATCATCCAAAATATGAATGAGTGAACAACAAACATCTAGATTGTAGGTCTAAAGAAACATAAAGAGACACCAGCAGCACAAGCGAAGAAACTGTAATTCGATGTTAGAATCACATGGCATGTACCATGACAACCTAGTTAGTTTTCATTTGCAATTTGGGCACGCCAAGTCCCTGCATCTCAACTAAAGCATCCGTTAAAAATGAAGTGAAAAGTGAATCCCGAAACTAGCCAGGTCAACCCTCTCAAACCAGCCAATGCTATGGACAGCATTTAGGAGAACAATATGGTTACACAAGTAAACAAAGACACAGTTCCATGGGGATACAAGGATTCAGACAGTATAATTACGAGACACAATTTGGTGTAGATAAGCTCTTCCAGATTGTACATATGCAGATAGCATCAATCCTACCATTTGTTTTCTTTTATGAAAAATACACATCTGCAATCGCAATCTGCGGGTAACAGGATGATGGGGAGGGTGTCCAGGTCGATAAATCCACACTAATTTTCGCAAATTATTCCAAAATCGCATTCCATGCCATACAAATTAACTATTTATTCCACTATTTATTCCACATTTAAAGAATTTTTCATCTCCCATTTTAAGAATTCAACCTCACAGTCAACAGTGGGCGCCTAGAGGTATCTAGATCAGAATAGGGGCAAAATGATCGCATGGGCAGAGAAGCGAAGCAGCTTACTTGTTGCCACCGTCCTCCGAGACGTTGTTCCCGAACTGGATGTGGCGGCCGGCGAAGATGCCGCGCTTGGCCCGACCCATGACGACCTTGCTGTTGGGCAGCATGTTCTTCACCGACTCCATCAGCTCCGCGGGCAGCTTCCCTTCGCCGCCCACGTGCCGCACCACCTTCTTGTACATCTCCCGCGCCCGGAACGACATCTTCCTCCCTCCTCCGCTCTTCGCCCCTTTGCTACGACGGCGGCGCCGGCGGCCGGTTGCGTCGAGAGGTTTTTGGTAGCCTAGGGCTGGAGCTGGACGAGAGGCTCGCGCTCGGCTGGTGGCTAGGGCTGCGGAAGTGGGCTTTCGGTGTCGTTGTGTGTGGGCCTGAGAGGCGTAGGCCCATTCACGACAACAGAACGATACCAAATAGTCATCCGATTATTACCAAATCCAGTACTTCTAAAAAAAAAGATCCAGTAATTCAAAAATCATCAGTAAAAATTGTAATAATAATAATAATGGAACATTTCCTCTGTTTTCTGATCATTTGATTTTCACCATATTTCCACACATTCTTCATGTGGGAAAGTTAAATTTCACTTGAAGTAATACGTCATTTTTCAATATTTTTTGTGCATCAAAAAGTATACTATGATAAATGGGGACTGTACTCACTTCTGTTAAAAAAAACATAACTTTTTCTTGTGCTTGTATAAGTTGTGACACATGTGCCTGAAATGTGCCAATGTTGCCACCTTTGTTGTACTATGAGTTGGAGAGCTCCCAGGCAAACTTTGCTGGAGATAGCTGCAAGGCTTTCAGATGTGTAGTACTACATGAGCTCCAAGCAAAGGATTGGATTAGGATTAGCGGGCGTGGCAACCAAGGTGCAGCGTATTCTGTATTCTGTTTATGGCCTGTTAGCAATGATACCCATGGGGCATGTCGGCTCAGCTTAACCCCAACGTCTCTCTTTTTCTTGCTGCTAGCAGCGACACCTGGTAGCTTTCCGCAGTCCTCGTGACGCGGAATGAGTAAAGAAAACCAAAGCGTTCAGATAAAGAACGGCAAAAGCAGCGAGACCGATGGCGTCCCGACACAAGTGCGGCCGTGGCCAGTCTGCCTCTCGCCACTGTTTAGCCCTGCGCCGCGCAATCTGTCTCCAAGTCCCAAGCGAGCACTGGAACGAGGAGTGAGGGAGAAAGGTGAGCCATGGCGAGAGTTGAAGCTGTGGTTGTGTGTCTCCTGGTCATCGCCATGGACGTCGTCGCCGGCGTGCTCGGAATCAAAGCCGAGAAGGCGCAGAACCAGGCAAGCGGTCGGTCTTCCGTGTGGTGAAAAGGAGGGATCTTGTGTCGTGCTCATCCGGGGCAGATGTTTTTTTTGCAGGGGCGGCACCTGCGGATCCTGTTCATCGAGTGCCGGCAGCCGGTGTGGCGCGCGTACGAGCTGGGCGTGGCGGCGGCGGCCGTGCTGGCGTCGTCGCACGCCATCGCGAACGTCGCCGGCGGCTGCGCGTGCGCCTGCTCCGGCGACAAGCTGCGCCGCCCGTCGCCCAACCGGCACATGGCGTCCTTCGCCTTGGTCCTCACATGGTACGCTCGCGTTCCTGACTCTCACATCCTGTTCGGCGGCAGATTCGTGCATCACCCTGCCAATATCCCGTGAGTGATAGTAGAATTGATTGATTCTTGCCGTGTGGATGGAGCAGGATTGTGCTGGTGATCGGGGTGGCGCTGCTGGTCCTGGGCGCGCTGCCGAACCGGACGCACAAGATGGCCGAGTGCGGGGTGGCGCGCCACCGGTTCCTGTCCATCGGCGGCGTCCTCTGCTTCGTGCACGGGCTCGTCTGCGTCGTCTACTACTCCTCGGCGAACGCCGCGAAGCGGGAGGAAGGCCGCGCGGGCGCGCACGCCTGAACGGTCGCCGTCGGTTCGTGTCAACTGTCAAGCGTGTCAATGTGTGATCCCTTTTCTCTGCGAGACCAAAGTGAAGAGATACGCTTAGCGGCTTTTTCCTGGAAGCGTGTATGGCTCGGTTCATTCCGGGCCCTGAGCAGGATGTAATTTTTCTTTGTTTCTGGAACCGTATCAAGGTAGGTACTAGGAGTGGGAACATGCTTGTGAATTCTCTACGTACTATATCTCTTAAGTACTACTTTCTGCAGCGAGTATGAACATTCGAAAATCGCGTTTGTGTCAAATTTGGCACATTTACCGATTTACTGTCTCAGAAATCGATCTTTTTTTATAAAGGGTGGTTTAAATTATATTACAGTAATGGAGAATAAAAAGCACCTTTAAGATATGTGTAGACAACTTTAACAAGGAGCAAAACACACAACATAGTCTGACATGTGCATCTAAACTCTTACTTTCACTATAGCAAGGCGGGGGTTAATTCATTAGATAGCACTGGTAAAAGTGACCATCCATAAAAGGTTTTCGAGGAGGAAGCTCTCCACAAAACGCCCCTTAGAACTGCTGCCCGCCTCCATTTGGTAGCACAAGCCCTATCTGGCTCCTTATTCTTTGTCTGTAACCCTCAAAAGGGCAGTAAATTGTCCTATTTACCCCTGTTTTTTTACGGCTGTATATGTACACATTTTTTACACGAAAAATATTATAATTTTTTTTGCCATAACCTTTTCCATACCATCAAAATTGGAGAAGTTGTAAATATGTCACCGGCATCATACCATAACAATAAAAAATATAAATGACAGCCACTCTGCATTCATCATCACAACAATTTCACAATTACTGCAGTCTCACAAACATAATAATACATAGTCTCATGTTCTTACTACATTACACAGAGTCTCACAAAGTGCATAAATAATACAACAATAGTCTCAAACAACAATAATACAAGACATACACGACTCTAGACTGAATTTGAGTCATTTCCTTCTTCCGACAACACCAACAAACGTTTTGTGGAGGAATCCTAATATTTATACTAAATGTCATGTCTGAATAATTCCTACAATGTAAAATTTATAACATTTTAGACCAAGAGGCAGGAGCAACGGTAACCATCAAAAATCGATCCAAATTCTGGAAGAAACAAGCTCACCTTCAGCAGATCTGTCGCCCTAGCCGATGCTTGACTCCCGCTCTCCTCGCACGGTCGCAGAAGCTCACAGCGCACGCCCTCGGTAGCACGCTCGCGACCCGTCGGTAGCCCGCCCGCGCGCCGCCAGCCACGGGCCCGCGCGCCCGCCGCCAGCCGCGCGTCGCCGACCGCTCGCCCGCCTGCCCGGCTGCCCGCGCGCGGCAGCCGCCCGCCCGCTTGCTCGCCGCTCGCCGCGCCGCCGGCAGCACGCGCCGCCAGCAGCCCGCCCGCTCGGTCGCCGCCGCCGCCGACCGCGGGGCCGCGCGCCGCCAGCAGCCCGCCGCGCGTCGCCCGCTCGCCCTCCGCCGTCGGCCGCACGCCGGCCGCCGCCTCCCTTTGTCCCGGATCTCGATTCGACTCGATTGTTCCGGTCCCGGTTCCGGCCTCCGGGTTGTGTTTAGATTGTGAGGGCAAAATGGTCATTGCACGTGGTTTATGTCTTACAAAATTTGTGAAGAGTAACCAGATGGGGCTTGTGCTACCAAATGGAGGCGGGCACAGGGGCGGAGCCAGGAATTTTATATAGGGGGTCGGGCCAAACACGATGAACATAATGGTTAATGAATATACTCTTAATGTAATCATTATTTTTTTCATTACTTATGTATGCATCACATTTTGCAACATAGAATTTGATAAACCTATTACATGAAAGATACGAAAAAAATGTTTATAGAGAGCTAACCGCCATGTTTATTTTAGTAGAACAAACATGACATGTCCCCCTTCTTTTATGTATGTATATTTGATCTATGCTCATTATTTTGAGGCACCTATTCATGTGGAAAAATTTCATCACTTTTAACTTAAGTTTATTCATTATTCACAGTTATCTTAAATAATAAATCAATTTGAGTATTAGCACCAGAAAGAAACAGTGTATTAGGTATAGGAGAATTAGCGAGTCAAGGAGCATGCCACCACATTGTACTCGTGTGACAATTCAATTGCGAAATGCAGCTGGAGGCAAAAACAAAGTAATACAGGCTTAGATTAAAGCTAATTGGCCGGTAATTACTTAGTTATAGGCTGCAGACCCATACTAAACAAGTTGCACACGATTTTTTCTATCGTCATTAGGGGGCCATGGCCCCTGCTGGCCCCTCCCTAGCTCCGCCACTGGGCGGGCAGCAGTCCTAAGGGGCGTTTTGTGGAGAGCTTCCTCCTCGAGGGCCTTTTATGGATGGTCACCTTTACCAGTGCTATCTAATGAATTAACCCAGCAAGGCGGACAGGGCATTGGCCTAGCGGTAAGGCGCCCGGTGCGGCTGGCCCAGGTCGGTGTTTAAACTATAGCTGCGCACGGTGTTGAAAAAAAATCCTCTCGTTCTTTCCAATTAAAGTATAGGTAAGACTCGCATCACAGCTCACAAGGTCAGCTGAGTTTCTGCGTATAGTTATGGAGAAAGTTTGGGGTTTTCTTGGCCTACATGAGAAGGCTCTTCTTCTTAATATAAATAGTTAAATACCGGTGCGTTGCTATGGAACTTAAAAAATATACATCTTTTGAACATAGAAATCAGAACATAGTGTTATCTATGGTGAGTTACGAAATATTGATGCTTGGTTTGGAGCCTATACTTGTCAATCTTCACTGGTCCATCAAAATAACACACACTTCTGTGCCTCATCTTAAGTTACTGTTCTAGACATGGAAATGACAGTAACCACTCAATATGTGTAGCCTCAAAATGTTGATCCAAAAATTTAAGCGAGTGCTGAATACTAAAGCAATAGATATGCAAAAATGGATGGTAAGATTGCAACATTTATGTATTCAGGTTTTTATCTGAAAATCAGTATAAAAATCTCAAGAGATTTCAAAATAGAAATAAAATGTTCATTAGATGTTCAAAACTGTAATGCTAATTAATCGAGATGCCGAAATTACAACACCTGTCTGGAGACATTGATTGAAAAGAAAAATATATTAATGAAATTTAATTTGTTGGGACAACAGAATGAAATATTTCATTGCACAGATAAAAAACGATCATATTTACGAAGTTAAGAGGACTACAGATGATGTGACTGGATGCCTGTTAATTGGGGGCTGTACATTGGCCTGTGATCAAGACTACAACTTGTATGATCCTTATGAGAGTGTGTGTTTAACAGTATACTGAAAATCAGAAGCTATAGCTGAGGGGGAAATTAACACACTACAGAAATTGTAGCTTACGTATTTTAATGCAAGGAAACTGAAATCACCTATTTAATTTGCCCATCTATAATTTGTCTAGAAGGGAAAAGGCGTAGGCAGAAGAACCATTATAATGTTGCCGGTACCTAAGAAAAGCCCTACAGCTTATTAAGATCAGATTCCATACATTTTTTTGTTTGAAAGATCAGATTACCATACTCTCCCAAAAAATAAGAAAGGAGCAGACCCATTGAAGATAGGAGTGAGATGTACAACAAAGCCATTGTCGTCCACCTTCTCACCTATTATGAACTACCTGATGTTACCACTTATACACAGTTCCCAGCTTCAATCAGTTAGCTTTTAGAAGGATAAGGACACAACAGGCAATATTATGAACTACCTGACGGCATGAACTACAGGGATGGATGGAGGCTGCTAATCCATCTTCCACAACTGCAAAATAATTTGGCTAATGTGATGACCAATTTTTAAGTAAAAGGAAATATTTTAAAGATAGATGGAATATAGTAGGAGGCAAAACAAAATACCTGTGTTGTTCCATAAACATGTTAGTTAAACTAAAACTCATACGGAAAATATATAGAAATAATCTAAGAGTGGGCAAGAGGATGTCCGAGGAATAACCTGATTGGTCAGAGTTTCTATGCTGTACTCACACATTATGCTGTAAATCAGAAATGAAAAACTTGACAAAGCAAAATTTAAGGAATAGTCAAATACAAATGCAGATCAGCTCGACAGACTTGCTTTTTTTTGTTTAAAATACATCATGCATCATTAGATCTATTGCCGTAAAAAAAAGCTTGCTTTTATGGTGGTCCTTACAGAAGATAAGGAATTGAGGAATCCCATGGACATTTCTAAAGCTAGAGATCACTCAAAGAGACTTGCAGAGGCAACAACAACAACCGAGGGAAATGGCAGGGCGAAGCAATACATTGGTGCGAGTGCAAAATATAGTGTTAGAGAGGAATTGGAAGGGCAACGATCCTGTTAAGATGACTCTTGATTGCTGTATAGTGGTGACACCGTGACAGTTTTCACAACACTAAAGATTCATGAATTAATGGAGGAAAACACTTGGGGCCATCATAACAATTGGTGGCGTGGTGTGTTGCATCTGGTCGTGGATGTGCTAGTGATGGGGTAGCGCTTTCAGTTTCTGCAGTTGAGAGCCACTGATGGGAGCGGGGCCTTTTGTCTCTCTGCACCCAGCAATGGTCGCTTATTGTGGAAAAGAAAGCCCGGTAGAGAAGATAAAAGGAGCAACTGTTAGGATTTGATTCTTTTGGAAGATCGGATGGTGGAAAATAAAAGGTGACGTGGATGGCTGTGGGTTGAGAGAAATAGTGATTAATGGTTGTTAGTGGGTTGCACTTTTAAAAGATATGTAGATACCGTCGGGGATAGCTTCTTCCCCAGCAGGTCGAGTATTTTTCACAATGGCAAGCTACACATCATAGAACTAATCTGTGCAGCTCAACTCTTTCTTTCACTATGGCAAGTTGATCATGACGTTGAGGCGCGAGCCCTAAAACGCGATGTTGATGACCAGAGCATCAGGTGCCTAGGTGAGCCCCACTCGAATGGGCCCGAGACGTGGCCCGGTCACCATGAGGAGGGATCTGGGCCAACCAAGGCCTCAGCCCCCCCCCCCTACCTCTAGGGTCAACAGGCACGTGCCACGTAGGGGGTCCTCTCGCGGCGGCGCCAATTGAAGTTGCTTAGAGGGGGTGCTGAATAGGTAATCTAAAAATTATCTCTCAAACTACAACACTTAAACACAAGATCAGAAGGTGACATAACTTCCTTCGATTTATGACGGATATTCCATCACGACAGAACCTCCGTGGGACATGGGACTTCCTCTAGGTTTTCAAATCTCGAATTGAAAGGTAGAATTTAAGAGAGGGATTTAATAATCTGTTTGAATAGAAGTGTTGCACACACGGTAGATAGCTCAAATCCTGCAGGGATTAGCAAGCAACACACCACACAAATAGATCGGGTAATAAAAATAAAGGAGCAAGAACAAGAGCAAAAATGATAATAAGAACAAGAGAGTCACGTGTATTTTTCATCGAAGTTTAGACCCTTCACAAAAAAGTCCCTACGTCTCCGTTGAGGAGCTCACAAAGAGTCGGATCTCTCTCAACCCTAATCCTCTCCAAGCAATCACAAAGATCGAGCTTGGTTTTCTTCTTCCTCTTGATTCTTTTCCTTACGGAGCTGAATCACGCTCTCACAAACGTTCCCAAGTCTCACGAGCTCAAGGGCGACACCTAACCGTCTAGGTTGCCCCCCCCCTACCTCTAGGGCCAACCTTGCCACCGCATCCTACACATGCACCTCCTTGTACGATCTCCATTTCATAATCTCATGTGCATTACTAGAAAACACCCCCTATAGTTACGCTTATTTAAGGTCTAGATACGTTTATTTCATCTCAATCAAAATATAGAGACATTTTTGTAAATCGTGTCCCAGATATCTCCGAACGTACCGAGTCAAAGCTTGGTAAATACGATTTTTGAAAACATGTCTATTGAAGTAAAAGACGTTCGAGTAGAGATGCTATAAAGTATATATATGTTATAGATACTCTTTCATAAATGTGTTGTATGTATCGGAACGGACACGTTTTGTGACATGTTAATAATCTTAGATGCGATTTTATTGATATGTTTGGACTGTGTTTCTACCAATATATGCATGTTGTATATAATGCTTCAAAAATATTATTGTAAAACTTCTTCTAAGTGATTAGCTTATTCATGCAATTAGTAAGAATTGAACCTGCGATCTCTTTGTTTTCTACAAGCTCATGTAACCATCTCACCGAGGAAACAAAGTTGTTTTTCTTTGACCACATATTCTTTGATACTCATGTTCTCTAAGTGCTTTAACGTCTTTATGATTTTCAATAGCTTGTCAAAAATGTCTCTAAATGAGGATAGATACGATTAAAACATGTCCAATATCATCTCACTTTTTATATGATTTCAATAACGTGCCAAAAAACATATATGATGTCGTTAGATACGGTTAAAACATCTTTAAATATCATATCATTTTGAGATACCCTAAAAAAAATGTCAACAAGCATCTTTGCATTGGATACTAATGGTTCAAAGCGTGTTTAAAGTCGTAACACTTTATGATGTTTTAGAAAGCATGTCAAGAAACGTGCTTATCATATTATTAACGTTAAAGCAAATGGAGTTTCATCTCAAAAATTGAGTTATCTCCATCACGCAATGCTAGTACTTCAAACTAGTAACATAGTTTTAGAATGATGATGGCTTGGTAACAAACCCGTTGACACAACAGTCCACCCTCTTGGTTACCCACGACGTGTGGGGATATCAACGATGAGGGTTTGTTGGACCGTCCTTTGTGACAGGGTCCGAGAGCGAATAGATCTAGATTCTTCGGGATCTCACACACAAAAAAACATTTTTAGGAGGAAAACAATGACACAAAATCAAGAGTAAACTCGTCAATTTCATACTTCACTCCTATTTTCAGAATCTAAATCCACACAAACTACCAAACAGTTCCACTAGTGATTCACTTTAAGGCTCGGTTGCACCTTTTTTCCATTAGAGTGAGTGTGTGGTTTGTGAGTAATGGGGCATGTGCCCATCTTAGTTAGACTATTAATTACGATTATATTTATTGACTATATGATCATTCAACTAATACATGAATGTGTGATTTGTGAGTAAGGGTGTATGTACCCATCTTAGTTTGACTATTAATTGCAATTATATTTATTAAATATATGATCATTCAGTTAACATATGCCGATTAGTTTTCTCGTATCTCACTTTTTGATTCACATCTGAAGGTGCTTGGTTAGACAGGAGGATTCTTGCCCACATAGATGTTTGCTTTGGTCAAGGGAAAAAAACTCTACCTTGTAGAGTTTGTCATTGTCAAACCATTGCGGATCGAAGGCAAGTTGTGATCTACCCTCGGAGGTCATCGCCCTCTAACTCAATCCTTATCATTGCATCCACATTGAATGGGAGCTAGAACATCCAGCACGGCCATGGAAACCTTGCATGTTCACGTTTACAAAGCAATAATATTAGTATTAGTGTGTTGAAACAAACTCGAGGCATGTCACAAAATCGAAAGATTGAGATGGCGCCTAGAGCGTGGAAGGTGTAGGCCATGTTTCTTGAGTACAAACTTAACTATTGAAATTAGACTTTGATTGAAATCCATAACTTTCATCCTTTACAGGTACTTCGAAATTTAACTAAGACATTACAAGTTGGAAACTTTATAGAATTAAAACAAAAGACCTTCAATGTAGTTCTTCATTGGAGTAGTTTGTTATATGCTAAGAGCTTGTGTTACGTGCTAAGATCAAGATACCCTTTTACTTGCACGGGAGTCTTCATGGTTTTGGAATTCACCATGTTAAAACTTATTTTTTCGATTTCTTAGATGTATTTTATATATAAATAATAACATTCCTTCCTTTTCTTCGCTAACTTGAAATCCTAGGAATTACTTCAACTCCTTTATGTGGTTCAGATAATACTCCTACAGGTAATTCAAGCACATGGGTTCACATTTTGTGCTACGTGTTTTTTTCTTTTGCGTAACTCTTTGTAATCTTGAATGTGAAATATAAAAGTTATACTGTAGAGAGGAGATTAGTATGGGTATGTTTTTACTAATATTAATGCAACTATTAAAGATGACTTTGAAAATGGATCGATCTGATATGTTTCCATCCCAATTGATTATTATGGAGATCAATTCTTCGTCAATGTAATTTGCATGAGGACCAGGGTTTGGTGCATGTTTATGTAGATATATTCAATAAGCATAGGAGGTAGCAAATAAACACGTTCACAAACTACTTGCTTCAATCTCAAGTATCACCTTGAAAATATTCAATAAGCATAGAGCAGATTGAGTAGATATTGTTTTTTAACACAACTTTCTGTACACTTCAACTCAAGTATCACCTTTAAGATTAAAAACATCATAGGTTCTCCATCTACAATTTGAATATCAAGTTGAAAGGTCGCCAATTTGAGTAGATAGTTCAATATATTTGTAAATTAAAAAATGTCAACATTAGTAACGTACAACTCCTGAGTTCAAAGCGCAATTCAGCCATTTACAAGAAACAATGGTCTTCTTCCCTAATTTTGAGAATAGTGTACCATTCTTTGTTTTTTTATACTCCTACGAGCTAATTCGTTACTTGTGACAACGCTCTTAGTCTGGTTCTTTCTATGACAGTATCATGAGCAAATGTTACTTTCACGGACATACTATTAATTAGAATGATTCCTCCATCTTCTACTCGAAGCCTGGAATCATCCGTTCATTATCGATTTGAGTGTGTTTGTTTCCTATTGCTCTGAAATTTAGCACTATCAAATCGAAGAGAATCTTATTATTTCCTACCTATATCCAAAAATATTTAAAAAATTATTTATTTTATTATGATTTAATTTATTCCTAGACATATTTTAAGTATGACTTCTTTATTTTTACATTTGCGTTAATATTTTGAATAAGACAAACCGTCAAATGTGAAGTCCGAAAGTCGATAAATCTTTACATTTTTGAACGGAGGGAGTAAGAATATTTCGATCAATTTAATGATAAAACCATTCCGACAGATTGGTGCTAATTTTTGAGATGAATCTAATGAGATTGATTAATCTATGTTTTGTTAAAGTGATGGTACATTAACCGTTTTCTCATCGAACTTAATTAACCTCATTAGATTTGTCTTATAAATTAATCTAGGAACATGTAGTTTATTTTATAATTAAACTTTATATAGTACACCTAAATAGTAAAAGATTCTTTTTAATGTGACAACTATAAAGTTTAGACCCAACGAACACATCCACATTTTCTTCCATTTTGTAATCGAGAACACATACGTGACTTAGGGTGTGTTCGCTTTCTGAAGTCTAAATTTTAGAGTTGTCACATAAAAAAGAATCTTATTATTTAAGAGTATTAAATAAAGTTTAATTATAAAACAAATTACAGATCCTTAGACTAATTTACGAGATGAATCTAATGAGGTTAATTAAGTCGTGATTAGAAGACGGTTACTTGTAGCATCATTTTAGCAAAATATAGATTAATTAAGCTCATTAGATTCATCTCGAAAATTAGCACCAATCTATCAATAGGGTTTTGTCATTAAATTGATCGAAATATTCATAAATAATAAGAGTCTCTTTGATGTGACAATGCTTAAATTTTAGAGGAGGAAACGAACACATCCTTAAATCAACGGTGCTTGAGCTTCAGCGGTGCGCTTCCGTTCAGCTGCAAAACGGAACGGATTGACCGATTGAGACCGCAAAGTTCAAACAACGGGAGACTGACACTTGGGTCCCCCAAGCGTGACACGTCACGGATCCGTCGATTCACCGCTGAGCGCGCGCGTTCCCGACCCGAAATCGCCCAAACGAAAAATCCTCGCGCGCACCGCCTCCCGCCGCTTCCGGATCGCTGACTGCGCGACCCCCGCACCCCGCGCATCCACCGTCCACGCTAACGCATCCGACGGCAGCCCATCACCGATCCGCGTGATCGACTCTCATTGGCTGCCGCCCCAGCCCCGGGCCCCTATATATCTCGCCCCCGCGACCTACCCGCCTCTCACGCATCTCTCACGCGACTCCGCCTCCCGACGCAGCAGCAGCCCCCGGCTTCCTCCGCCCTCCACCTCTCCTTCGCGTGCAAGCGTCTTCCGACCCTTCTCTCGCATCTCGATGGCTGGACGCGGCAAGGCTATCGGCGCCGGAGCGGCGAAGAAGGCGACATCCAGGAGCTCCAAGGCCGGGCTGCAGTTCCCGGTCGGCAGGATCGCCAGGTTCCTCAAGGCCGGCAAGTACGCCGAGCGTGTCGGGGCCGGCGCACCCGTCTACCTCGCCGCCGTCCTCGAGTACCTCGCCGCTGAGGTACGTTGTTCACCCCTTCTGGATCTTGCTGTTCTTTCGATTGTTTCTGTTGGGCCGATCTGGTTGTTTGGTTCGTTTCGTACTAGGTGTAGATCTGAATCAAGCCGTATCATCAATTCCTTCCATTGGAAGGTGTCAATGGGTCGATTGAAATGCCTGACAATTCTGAAATTTCGCAGCACATTATTGCTCCCAAATTGACCAATGTATATTCATTCAAGCTGCTATCATTAGCGAAAATTCGTACCTTGCGTAGAATTTTGGGGATAAATGCGTCTTGTTCTTACAGATTTGATTCGGTCTGTCTATTGCATCGAGGTAGTCTAAATTAAGAAATCAATTTGTGCTGATTTTTTCTTATTTCTCCTCAATGCAGGTTCTCGAGCTCGCTGGAAACGCCGCCAGGGACAACAAGAAGACCCGCATCGTGCCCCGCCACATCCAGCTTGCCGTCCGCAACGACGAGGAGCTCACCAAGCTGCTCGGCGGCGCCACCATCGCCAGCGGTGGTGTGATGCCCAACATCCACCAGCACCTTCTCCCCAAGAAGGCGGCCTCGTCCAAGGCGAGCCACGACGACGATGACAACTGAGGCCGTCGCCAGATTCCATCAACTCCGTGCGGTTCCTTGATAGCTGTAGCTGATCTGTTGTCTTAATTTACGAGGAAAAGTTCGATGGGTTGGATGGTGTAGGAGATGGTAGTGATTTCTTTGGTCGGTTAGGTGCTTCGTTGAATGGATGTGAATATGGCCAAGTTTTTGGGTTGTTTTAACTCAGGGATGTAAGCCAGAACATGTTTATGTTTGATGTTGGAGAAATTGGAACAAGTTTAAACAGATGTCTGCGCTTTCAGATCTTGATGTCTTCACTATCTTAATCGATTGAGCCAGCTTCTGTTTTGCTTGCGTTTGCTAATTTCATGAGGTGCGATCAATTCTAATGTGGTAAAATTAAAATTCTTCAAATGGAAATTGTCGCACTTGGATTGGTGAACTTGGGAACACAGTGACATGAAGCGTTCGTACCTCTGCGTTCTGCAAGTCGTGAACTTTGCGAAGGAACAACTGAAATGGCTGTTCACGGTAGTTTCTTTGTCACGCTACGGACAAGTTCTCGATTTGACTGATCAGACAGTCGCGCTGGACGGGACTCACAGGCGTCGCTTGCTCATCAGCCGAATCGGTGATGTGTGCAACTGCAGCATCGAAGATGAAATTGCCCCATTGACGCTCCAGCGGCGATTCATACGTGTAGGAGTTGGGAATGCCATCTATACGTGTAAGATTTGGGATTTTTGCACCGTCTATCTCGATTCCCAAGGTCCCATAGCAACGTAACAAATTGTTCACAGTTCGTCAGAAGAAACAGAAGAAGTTTGATCAGCCAGAGAACTGTCTTGTGCTATTTTTGGTGAAACGCGCCTAGTTTGCAGTTCTCTGGATGGCGTCGTTGTGTGTGGTGCACAATCCATCACGTGACGTATCAAGATCTGTCTCATAAAAAAGAATTTAATTCACGAGAATTCTTTTGTAAAGTGATGCTACCGTAACCGTTTTTTAATCACGAATTTAATGAGGTTAATCAAGTCATGATTAGAAAACAGTTATTATAGCATCACTTTAGTAAAACATATATTAATTAAGTCCATTAGATTTATATCGAAAATTAGCACCAATCTATAAAAAAGATTTTATTATTAAATTGATCAAAAAATTCATAAATAGTAGAATTTTCTTTGATGTGATAGTGTTAAATTATAGAGGGCAGGGAAAACAGGCCAGCAACCGAAGGAGAACGAACAGAATCAGGCTGAAACTTGCGAATCTGAAAGACTGAAACTTGTGCAGTGTTACTAGTACCGCGTCGCAGACCGGGCTGAAACTTCAGCGGGCCGAAAACGCTTCCGTTGAAGTCTGATTCTACGCAAGTCCAGCAAGCCGGATTACTTGCCAAGAATAAACAAAGGTCCAAGGCCCACCATCCGCGATTTAGGGTGGGTCCCGCAATCCGGCGAAATAACGAAATGCTGTGGCGGCAAAACCAAAACCAACCCCCGCTCAGGGCTCTCTGCATCCGACGGTCAGGATTGTTGTCCCACCCAATCCCAGTCTCGGCACGTCACCGATCCGTGTCCTCTCACCCCATTGGCTGCCATGTCCTATATAATTAACCCACCCCACCAACCTCTCTCCTTACGCTGTCCTCCCGCTACCGCCTCCACGCATCCGCTTCTGCTTCTACTGCCTTCGCTTCGCGTCGCTTCTCGCCGCGGAATCTTCCAAGCCCGTCACTGTAGCCATGGCCGGAAGAGGGAAGGCGATCGGCTCTGGCGCCGCCAAGAAGGCCATGTCGAGGAGCTCCAAGGCCGGGCTCCAGTTCCCCGTCGGCAGGATCGCCAGGTTCCTCAAGGCTGGCAAGTACGCCGAGAGGGTTGGTGCCGGCGCCCCCGTCTACCTCGCCGCCGTGCTCGAGTACCTTGCTGCTGAGGTACGTCAGATTTGGAATTTTGTGGTTGTAGTGTTCGATTTGGTTTCTGGTGGTTGAATTGTTTGGTACTGAGGGTTCCTCTTTCCTCACCAGTTGAGGTTTGGTTGCAAATTTGGGGACGCAAATTATTCAAATTTGCAGTAGAATAATTTGGGGGTTTTCCAGTGAAGGTTTTGATTTCATCGAGCGGAGTTACGTTCGATCTAATTTAGGCTTGAAATGCCTTGAATTTTTGAGTAATCGTCTGTATTCTACCGTGCTTTACGCAGGTTCTTGAGCTCGCCGGGAACGCAGCCAGGGACAACAAGAAG
Source organism: Chloris gayana (assembly GCA_031894775.1). Classification (NCBI taxonomy): domain Eukaryota; kingdom Viridiplantae; phylum Streptophyta; class Magnoliopsida; order Poales; family Poaceae; genus Chloris; species Chloris gayana. The sequence continues at coordinate 977,235 of JAUNZO010005157.1, forward strand.
ACCCGCATCGTGCCGCGCCACATCCAGCTCGCCGTCCGCAACGACGAGGAGCTGTCCCGCCTGCTCGGTACTGTCACCATCGCCAGCGGTGGTGTGATGCCCAACATCCACAACTTGTTGCTCCCCAAGAAGTCCGGAGGCAGCGCCAAGGCCGCCGCCGCCGACGAGGACTAAATCCTAACGCCGCCAACCGCTCCCTGTGGATGATGTATCGCTTGTGCGTGTGTGATGTAGGCTGCCTTAGGTGTTGCGTTTATTTAGCAGGTTCTTAGTAGGGAGGTTATGTGTGTTTGTACCGATGATAAGCTAAGTGTTTACTTACTCTTATATATGCGCATGAATCAGTTGTCTCTGTATTTGTTGCTCTTTCTGATAAATGGTTCATCTTTTGGATGACTTACAAATGAAATTTGGTGTACTAATTTTCATCTATCATTTGGAAGGATATATTGTTGAAGTGTTGTGCATTGAAGTTGAAATTCTCATACGAGATTGATCGGTGTATGATGTTTGGCATGAGAATGTGGTCTGAGTCAGACTCTGTTCTTGGTCAGATGAATCTTAGATGTGAAATTACGGTGGTCTGAGTCACTCTGTTCTTGGTTAGATGAATCTTAGATGTGAAATTACGACACCCTGACGCGCAAGGTATTGGGATGTGAAATTGCCACTCGTGATTTTTGCATCTGGATTGATTTTGAAACTGTCCCTTACAGGAAAACTGAGAAACACTCCGCTGTCTTGGAAGAAGCAGTGGCTGCCGGCGGCAGGTATAACTCCAGTACCACAACTTAAGTCCAGATAGATCGAGCTCAATGTAAATGTGCTCTTCAACTCATACCCCATTGTTTTTCCTGATAATACGCTTGAAACTTTACCTTGACTGGACAGGAAAACAAGCCGAATTGGAGGGTTATCACCTGGCGAGTGATCCAAGAAAATTAAGTTGTACTGGTAGTCAGTATAAATGAACACATTTCTTGTAACAACTCTGCATTTTGTTACATTCTGCCTGCAAAGCTATTGTGAAATCACAATAGAAGCAACTAATTCATAAGTTTCTACAATATATCTGTCTGTTTGGTACAAATGTAGTATAATGGAAAAGAACGGTATGAGTCAGCCTACATCCTCCTGCATGTTATGCTGCTCTAAACTAGTATGTCAGTTTCTCTTCGTTTCAATTGCATTGGTTACACCTTTTCAGCTGGATTCTGTCATGACCATGAGGACCTCTTTTGCTCATTTGACTGGCCATTGTTTTCTCCCAATAGTATAGCAGTTTGATTCTATTGATACTGTTAATGGCCTAAACAACATTTCTACCACTTCACAATTGTTTTGAAGGGTCGATGTAGTGTATTTTGAAAGGAATATGATGAGTGCCTTGATTTCATTTAGAGCTAATCGCCCTCATCAGAGCTTGAACTTGAGCTTGAGCTATCAGCCCTTCGGCCTTGAATTGCTGGGAACAGATTGCGCCTGGGATCATTGAAAGACTGATGAGATGTTTGGGATGGCGGTTTGGCTTGTGTTTTCCTGGGAGCTACTTTTGATGCTTCTTTCACCTCTTTGCAAACCTTGTCCAACATTGCAAGGAAATCCCGCACTACCACAAATAACCGAAGGCCCTCATCCTTGCCAGTACTACCATGGAAGTAGTCAACTGTACTTTTGACTAAGGACCGTATTTTCTTCTCTTCCTCTAGAAAGAATGTAACATCAATTTGAGACTGCTCAGTGAAATTCTTAAGCTTGTGCTGAAACCCACTGTCTTCATCCAAACTTTTCATGGCCGTGTTCAGGAATTCTTTGGTTTTAACCAGCTTGTGGCCAAGACTTGCAACCGACATAGTCAATTGATCAGCATCAATGATGGCTGCCTTCCTGACATTTTGGAGTTCATCTCCTAAGCCGGACACAACTTTCAGTCCGAGTTGCTTGTAATCATCTTCAGTTTTCTCATTATTGTCATCAGCATCATTAGTGTTCACACCAGGCATGCTGCTATTCTGTTCTTTTGCAGCCCGTACAGCACGAACTCCTTCAGAACGGATGATCTCTTGAACAACAAAATGCAACAGTGTTGTCTTCCCGTCAGTTCCTTTGACATCAGATAGCTTTAGAAGTGTGTCAAGTTTAAAAGCCTGAGCTCCTCCACGGAATGTGCCAACATTCATTCGGTTTCCTGTTTTCAGGACAGCTTCTAGTAGCTTCAGAAAAAGGCGGCTGTTTTTAAGCTCCTCGCATGCCACCTGACGAATAGTACGGTACAGATAAAAATAATGATAAACAAGAAACTTAGAGCAAAATTTTCCAGAAAACTTATGTAAGTAGTGTTGGCAACAGTTAACCACACTCGAGATTTAATGCTACAGTAGTGGACAAAAAATTGTGGTTCACTTCAGTTCACGTCACAAAATACTTCATAAATTAGTGGGAAACAGTTTGCTGAAGCAATGGAAAAAAAGATTTACCAGTGACATATAATTTAGAAAATGAGATGTTATAATCAATGCGCTATTACCTCTAAAATGGCAAAAGATTGCTTCACATTTGAAACTTCCTCTGCTAAACTGGACATGAAGAGTAACGAATCTAGGCGTTGAAAAACGTGTGGAATGTCAATAATTGCTTTTAAGAATTGTTCTGCAGGTCCAAGCTGAGAGAGTTCCCCAGTGTATAATCGAAGCCTAAGCTCCTCATCATTGCTTGGGGTCCATCTCAGTAAGGTATGTATCAAGTCCTGTGGAAGCTCATTTCCTACAATTTACAAGGACAATGGTGAAGTAAAAGAACTAAGGAAACAGTACTGCAAAAAGGAATCAAAACAGTTGAATTAAAACAGATATTTACTAGACGCACACAGAAAAAACAGCCTCCAATTGATATGGGTGCCTAGAATGTATATTAGGTAAGTACAGTATTATAAAGAAATCTATAAACTAGAAACTGGAGGAAGATTCGAACATCACACTTTTGAAGGCATCAGTATACAGGCATGAAGAGACCTAAACTTCTTTTTTTTTTTACAAAAAAAGCATTACAGAATTAAATATGTAGTTACAAATCTATGCACTAAGAGTGAGCAGATGCAGACAAATAATCTTTGTTCATGTAGGATCAGTAACTGCAAAGTCAATTTTACCTTCCTTAACTGCGTTGCACACTTCCTCTGGTGAAACACTCAGAGCCCTCAATGATATTGCCAGGTTCTGTGCTTTTTTAGGTTCAAGTATCCGCACAAATTGACAAGCATCCTTTGATGCTAAATCTTTCTTGGCATCACCCTTCTTGTCTGTAGAGTTGTAACCAAACAGGCTTTCAATCATCTCCTCATTGAACCTGTAATCAAACATGTCCAGTTACAAGTGGCGTTATATTGAAATGGTGGAGCCATTTGAGGTATAGTTGCAACTCGATGAAGAAACTTACTGGAACGAACCGGCTTTGATGTGATCCCACACCATAGACTGATTAGGATTTGCAGTTACTTTATCCCAGAAGAAGGGCTTGAGCTTTGCTTTAGCTTCATGAGAATCTGCACTATCATCCACTTTGTTCCCTGACTTCTTCATAAGTGGAGGTGGCCGTGTTTTTGATGAACCAGGCATTGCTGGTGGTGGCGGACGAGGTGGGCCAGCAGATTTAGGCGGAGGTGGAGGAGGTGCAGATTTTTGTGGAGGTGGAGGAGGTGCAGATTTTTGTGGAGGTGGAGGTGCAGAGTTAGGAGCAGTTGGCGGTGATGGTCCTGAGGGGATAGCTGGAATAGATATTGAAGGTGGCGTGGATGCTTGAGGAGCTGATGACGGGTAAGGAGCCTTTGGAGGTGGAGGAGCCTTTGGAGGTGGAGGAGATGAAGGTGGCACAACAGGTGGAGCCACTGGCATTGATCCTAGGATGGGGCGTGTCGAAGCTTGCATTGGCTCAGCCAAATTATTGTAGACCGCTGGTTGAACCTCAGTATTAGGGCCTTCAGATGAGCTTAGTTTGGCATTGCCATTTTGACCAGCCTCTGACTTCAGCGACAATGCTCCCAGCTTATTAACATCAATAGGATTTCCTTGGGCAGACTTACGAGAAGCAGCTGCAAATGAAAGCATAAAAATCAATACTCGAATAAATATATGTTACATAGTAGCAAAGACAGATTGGTGCATTTCATACCAGACAAGTCACTCAAGTTCAGACTCAGAAGTGGCTTATCATCCCTTGAATCGTATGAAGAGGCTCGGTTTCCACGGCACGTACAGCAGCAAAGGCAGATAAGAGCCAAAAGTGCTATACCAGAGACGGAAAGACCGATGATAGCAGTGGTTGGCATGCCACTGCTTTCCTCCTTTTTGTTGCAGAATTTTTGGATGATGAAGAATCTGTTCCTTTATCAGATTTTGGTGGGGAACTTTTGCCTTGGGAAGGTGGAGTTGATTTTACAGTTGCTGGTGTTCCAGGAGTTGCCATGGTATCAGAAGGTCCCTGAGCAAGATCTCTACTTAGCGAGGCAAGAAGTGTTCTGATATAATCAATTGGTAAGTTTTTTGCGCTCTCCTGTAGTGACACAACAAGTGGTTGCTTGCTTAAGCAGTTCAGCAAAGTTTTCTTAATTTCTGGAGACAATGCTTTGTCGGCACCTTCTTCACTCACAGCAGAGGGGTCCTTAGTATCTGTGCCAGAGATCGTACGGAGAATGTCCAATACATGGTTGTAATTGAAATGTTTTTTAACATCTTCAAGAGATTTTGTGTCAAGCCCGCACTTAACCCATGCTTGTTCCACCTGTATGTAATGTAACCAGCAGTCACTCTTATCAGATTACTGAAATAAATTAGTGTGAGATTACATGATAAACCAAACATGAATCGTCATAAAGTGCATCCAGTACTATATTAAATTTTTTTAAGCCTTTGAAAGTCTATCAAACACCATAACAGCTACTTAAAGGAACCATGATCCTCTCTCAAAGCACATATATATCAGTGCAGTGGCAAAGGCCACTGGCTGGAGTGCTCCCCGAGGGCTCGATCCCTGGGTGCCGCACGTGCACCTCAAGGGTCTCCCTTGGGGTATATCCTTTCAAAAAAAAAAAAAAATCTGGCATGATTCATACAGCACATGTTGCTTGCTTAGAGCAGTCACAACAATAAAACATTGTTTTATTAGAAAAAAAGGTAAGGTGAAACCAACATAAAATGCTCAACAAATTCGTTCATGTACACTAACAACATGATAGAGAATGCTATAATTATTTTATAAGCTATATCTATGTTCGTATGCATGCAAGTTTTGATGACAGGCTCTCTCTCTCTCAAGGAAAAAAAGCTTCAATGACAGGTATCAGAGAAGCAATACCATCATGGATAGCTTTGAAAAATTCCCATAAAAAATCATCAACCCAATAGCTTGGTCAGATACTATGCATTTCCAGGACCAAACAAATACATACATAACTATGATAAACTAATCTGAGCTTAGCTACAATTTCCATGAATATATGTTCTGCTGAGCAGCCTCTAACTTTCTACAACCTTTGCTTCCTACCAAATGGGCACCATCCTGCACACCAATGTCAGAAAACGAAAACACATGCAACTACAAGTTCTTAAAGTTCAGTTTCATGTCTAAAATGCGCTTCCGGATGTAACAGAACTAAACCATTTACCTTTAGATCACTTTAGTAGGTGATAACACTACGGTTAATATAAAGGAACATAATATAAACGAATCTAAAGCACATGTAACAAATACGAGGAAATATATTTACCACTGCGTCTGCTTGCTTGATAAGGGCCGGTGTCAGGGGAGGCGGCTCCATGTCCTTTGCAGCAACGAGCAATCCCTCGGAAACCATAGGCGCAAGGAGCTGAACAGTGATGAGGCACAGGGCGAGGAGCCATTCGCTCCTGCAGGGCCTCATCTTTTCTCCCTTTCTTCTACACCAATTCGACCATCTCAATGCAAATACTCGGAAGTCCTCCTTCAGTAACAACAAAATCTGAGACTACTGACAATCCCTCAGAACCGCAGAATCGATTGGCCGACGGAATCTACTGATTTCGGGCAGCTCTTGAATTTGACCGAAGATTTCGATGGCAATTCCAGGATGGGGCCATCTTGGGAGCTTACTTTCAAACACAATGCGAGAATTCGAGCGATTGAATAAAACGCTCTTTGACGTCCCAGAATGAATACGTTGGGATGGCCCAAGAATTTCACTGATTGAGGCGAGGAAGCTCAGATGAAGAATCACGGAAGCTGGGGAAATCCGGGGGCTTCCACGGCAAGGACCGACATGCAAAGCCGCATTGCCCCCCAAACACAAATAAAATCCTCGAACGCCGCCTGATAAATCCCTAAAAGAGCAGAGGACTTTATCCGCGATTCCCCAGTCCGATAAGAAATCCACCCGAAGAACAGGGGTGAAATGGGGAAGGGGGAAATTCACGAACCAAAAATGCACCAATGCTCCCCCTCAGAAAACAAAACAGAAAGAAAAATGCAGCACCAAATCCGCGGGCAAATAAGGGGATTTGGCGCGTGATCTGGAGGTTGCCACCGAGACGGGCGAAGCAATTTCCTCAGCTCTCTTTTCCGCGTGGCGTCTCCTGGAAACGGGAGGAGAAGGAGGAGAGAGGCGGAGACGTGGAGAGTCAAAACAGGGTCGGTCCCTTGGAAAACGGGAACGTTTTTGTTTGTTAATCTGTTTTGGAGTTGACATGGACATGGTGATTGCTGAATGCTGATTAGAGTAATAAAGTCAGGCTCAGCCCAACTCAACTGAGACACAGCCCGCGCGCTGCAGGCCTGGCAGACTATACTGGGCCTAAGATCTCTATGGCCTTTAGTGTTGGGCCTATTGAGACCGGCGCCTCCGTGTGCTGAGCCAGCCCGTCACGCTGTTTGGGGAGGACGACGCCGCCCGCGTCGAGCGTTTCAATCTCGTGCTCAGTACGGTCTGGAATGGACGAGGGGCAGAGCCAGTTTAAATTTGAAGCCCAATGGTTGAAAGAGGAAGCATGTCAGGAACTAGTGCAAAAAGCTTGGTCTGATGCGTTTCAGACGGGTGCTACAGATGTCAAGGATGGTCTCCAAGGTGTAGCGAGTGTGCTGCAGGACTGGAGCCATAATGTTCTAGGTGATTTGGAGAAGAGGATTAAAAGATTGAATAAGGAATTGGCCACGTGTAGAAGGGCACCACTTTCTGATCAGTCTGTCCATAGAGAGCGAGTGCTGCGATACCGGCTGCAAAAACTAGAGGAGCAGAAAGACTTGTACTGGAAACAACGGTCACATGTGGACTGGTTAAAATACGGAGATCGCAACACAAAATTCCATCATGCCCATGCGTCGCAGAGGAGGAAGCACAACCGGATTAAAAGGTTGAGGGGGAGGATGGTACTTGGGTAGAGGAGGAGGGTCTGTGTCAATTCATTGAATCACAATACAGAGAGCTATTCACATCGCAAGGGACAAATCGGATGCAGGAAGTCCTCGACAAGGTGCAAAACCGGGTTACTGATGAGATGAACGCTGCATGGCGGTCAGCGTATACTGCAGAGGAAGTGAAGAAAGCTCTGCATGGGATAGGCGATCTTAAAGCACCTGGCCCGGATGGCATGCCCGCTATTTTTTTCAAGACATTCTGGGAAGTGGTGGGGGAGCAGGTCAAAAAGGAGGTCCTCGAGGTGCTGAATGGCGCAACTATGCCCCCGGGTTGGAATGACACAACTGTTGTGCTCATACCGAAGGTTCAGAACCCGGAAAATCTGAAGGAGTTACGCCCCATCAGCTTGTGTAATGTGCTCTATAAGATAATATCGAAGGTTGTGGCGAACAGATTGAAGGAGTACCTGAACGAGATCATCTCCCCAAATCAAAGCGCATTTGTGCCAGGTCGGTTAATTACTGACAACGTTCTAGTAGCATATGAAATGACTCATTTCCTGCAGAATAGAAGAAGGGGGGCAGAAGGTTATTTGGCACTAAAATTGGACATGAGTAAAGCATATGATCGGGTCGAGTGGGATTTTTTGGAAGCAATGCTCAGGAAATTAGGCTTTCATGCAGAGTTTGTTGAGTTGATCATGAAATGTGTGAGGTCGGTACGCTATCGGATAAAGGTGAATGGTGAATTAACAGAGCCTTTCTCTCCACAACGGGGTTTGAGACAAGGGGATCCCCTATCCCCCTATTTATTCCTACTCTGTGCAGAAGGTTTTTCAGCATTGTTGCAAGATGCTGAAGCAAGGAACTTGTTACAAGGTATAAAAGTTTGCCAGCGTGCACCTAGTGTCTCACACTTGCTGTTTGCAGATGACTCGCTGATCTTGCTAAAAGCCACGGTCGAAAACGCTCACTGTCTAAACGGGATCCTGGACTTATATGAGGGGTGCTCGGGGCAAAAAATCAACAAAGAGAAATCTGCCATCTTATTCAGTAAGAATACCTCTGCAGCCAGGAGATATGAGGTGAAGCAAGCATTACAAGTTCAGAGGGAAACGACAAATGAAAAGTATCTGGGACTTCCTGTGTATATCGGCAGATCAAAGAAAGAAGCGTTTCAGTATATCAAGGATAGAATCTGGCAGCGTATCTAGGGGTGGAAGGAAAAGCTTTTGTCAAAGGCTGGCAAAGAAATTCTGATCAAAGCTGTGGCCCAATCGATTCCTACTTATGCAATGTCTTGTTTTGACTTGACCAAAACTTTCTGCGATGAGGTTAGTATGATGATTTGTCGGTACTGGTGGAGTCAACAAGATAAGGATAAAATGCACTGGGTTGCTTGGGAAAAGATGCTGTTGCCGAAGCAATGTGGTGGTTTGGGTTTCCGAGACCTTCATCACTTTAACATGGCAATGCTTTCCAAACAGGTGTGGCGACTGATTCAAACCCCGAACTCCTTGTGTGGTCAGATTCTGAAAGCAAAATACTTCCCCAATACACATTTACTGAATGCTACAGCCACCCAAGGTGCATCATACACATGGCAAAGTATATTGAAAGGAATTGAGCTCTTCAAGAAAGGAATGGTGTGGAGAGTAGGGAATGGAACGAGCATTGATATTTGGAATGATCCTTGGCTTCCGAGAGGGTCGACTCGAAGGGTCAGCTCGGTGAGAGGACAGATACTGGTCTCACGAGTAGATGAACTGATGCATCCGGCGTCTAACCAATGGGATGAGGAATTGGTTCGAGGAATTTTCTGCGAGGAAGATGCAGCTGGTATATGGGCTATTCCCCGACACGGTAACAGAGAAGATGCTATAGCATGGCATTTCGACCCCAAAGGGTTGTTCAGTGTCAAGTCGGCATACAGAGTAAGTGTAGAAAATGTAGCAGAGTTCCATGGTCCAAGCGAGGGAGTTCCTGTTCAATTTCCTGCAACAGGATCTTCTTTCCCGTGGAATAAAATCTGGGGTCTCCAATTGCCGAACAAAATCAAGCACTTTGTATGGCGGCTCGCTTATGATAGTTTACCATTGAGGAGGAAAATTAAGAGCAGAGGTATGGACATTGATTCTGTCTGCCCAGTTTGTAACCGGCTGGATGAGGATGGAGGCCACTTGTTTTTCACCTGCAAATATGCGAAGTCGGTCTGGCGGGAACTAATGCTGGAAGACAGAAGATTTACACTAGGGGCGGCGAGATCAGCTCAAGAAATGTTACAAGTGATCTGGCAGTGGAGCAAGGACTTGCAGCTTACTGCAGTGATCACACTGTGGCAGATATGGTCTTCTCGAAACGACACTAATGCAGGGGAGACACTAACACCCGCAGCACAGTTAGCAATGAGAATACAGAGGTATGTTATGGAGTATAAAGAAGCTTTCGTCTGATGTAAACTCTTTGGTAGCTGCTGATATTCAGTCAGCTCAAGGTTAATGGAATGTTTATTCCCCCTCAAAAAAAAAAAAAAAAAAAGAACATCGATGATCTCGACATGGCCGAGGCCCAGACAAACGAATTCCTTCGCGACATGCTCCTGATGCGCAAGGTCGCCACCGTAAGGGAAACAAACGCCAAGGGCAGGCGTGTCGGTGGCGGCGTTGGTGGAAACAGTGCAGATGAAGATGACCGCGGCGGTGATGACGACGACAGGGTGGACGCCAATTTTGAGGAGCTTTGCGAGGAGGACAGGATTTTAGTGTTCTTCAAGAGGACTGGAAACGGGAGTTGGATGCCATGACTGAGCTCGAGAAGACGACAGCAGAGGCGAAGCTGGAAGCATAATATTGAAACATTCAAGCAGCGTTCACGAGATCTCAACCCCCTGTTCGATCTCTGCAGGAAGAAGGTGAGCGTTCTTGGTTTGTACCATCAATATGAATTCTGAACAAGCTAGCCCTTTTAGAGTTTTAGTTCTTCATGCATTTAACTTTCATTTCGTTAGCAGAATTTGATTTAGGATACTGCCCATCGAATTAATTCTTTTGTATATCCATGCCTGCGACAAGTAGTATTCAGTTGAACTTTCTACAGAACTCTGTTCCGGTGATTCAGACTGTAACTATGCCTATGCCTTGCCATTGGTTCAAGCACAATGTTCGTGCAAAATTTTATGCTTACATCTGAATGTTGTTTTATGTTACTGCCTTTCCTGACTGTCTATTGTTTGCGATTCTGAACTTAATCATCGTTTATTGTGTTTAGTTTGTTCCCCGTGACATTCGTCAAGCATTGCTTGTTATTGTCGAATGCGGCATGAAGCACAATTATTTAGCAGCATCAGAGCAATACATCAAGCTGGCCATTGGCAACGCGTCGTGGCCTATCGGAGTCACCATGGTTAGTATCCACGAGCGTTCTGCCCGAGAAAAGATCTTCGCAAAGAGTGTTGCAGTGTTGCACATATCATGAATGATGAGACCACTCGCAGGTATCTTCAGTCAGTTAAGGCGCTTATAACTGTTTGCGAGCCATTTTATCCAGACTAACGCCAACAATCAGTGTACTTCAATAGTCTGCAAAATGGATGTTGCTTGCAGAGCTTTTACAAGAGAGAGGTTGGGGCAAAGCTACTAGGAAGTTAGCGGCAATGCTTAGATTAACGGCAAATCAGTTGCAATATCAAATAGTACTTCAACATATGCCGTTTTCACAATTTATTTTTGAACCATGAAACCTGCAGGAGAAGTCCATGGTTTGCTGCCACGAACATCTAGGGCAATTGCATGAATCCGTTTTCATCCAAGTTGTTGCACGATTGCCTCTATTTTGATGGGAAAAATCCGTTTTCATTCAAGTTGTTGCACGATTGCCTCTATTTTGATGGGGAAAATTATAGTTTTACCATCAAAACAGAGTGAAGGATGAAAGCAAATCCAATTTTGCAAAGTCTCAAAAAAGGTCCAAAATCAAAATTGAACTTGAAAAATGAGGGTAAATTTACAAATACCCCCATCATCTAAGATTCTATTAGGAGGCACTCAACTTTTAAAAGTTGGCTTTTATTAGTATAAGTTATAACATGAGTTGTGCTCAACTCGATCACACGGCAAAACATGGGCTCTGATCTAACTGGACACAAAGCCAAAGCAAAATCATAACTGTCAAATTCTCTTATTGGACACGAACAGATCCAACGAATAATTCTAAACTTGTTCAGCCTCTATAGAAGTGTGACATACTACTAGTTTGACAACCTCAAAATAAAGTTCCGGCTCACGTCGACAATATGAAAATTTTAACTTCGTTGTTCGGAGGAACTATGCTATGGAGTTTCTTGCGTGCACATTGAGTTTGTATGCAGATACAGTAAATGGAATTATAGCAAGTATCTTCGATGTTGCAGTGCACTCAACAGTCTCACAAGCTGATCTAGTTCAATGTTGGCCATCACCTTTGCCTGTTCGTGTGAATTTAATACAACACAGTTTGCCGTATGTTTCTATGGCAAATCGCAAACCGTTAGTTTCAGGATGTTAACCCAGGGTATAAGATAACTTTTGATTCTTCAATCACTACAACAAACTGGATTTTTAGCGGCAGGGGACAAAATCAAGTAACGGCGGGCCACTTTTCAGCCGCCGCTATTTGGCCCATACAGACTTTAGCGGCGGAGCAGCCCACCAACCGCCGCTACGTGGCCCAACAAGCCTCATCTCCTGCCGCCCATATAAAAGGGGCGAACCCTAGAGCCCTTCCCTGTCCGCCGCCCTCCACTCGGCTCCTCCCTCCCCTAGAGCCCCCACCACGTCTCTCTCTCTCTCTCTCTCTCTCTCTCTCTCTCTTCCGGCGGCTCCTCCACCGCGTCTCTCTCTCCCTCCCCTCTGCCGGCGGCTCATGCTCGCGGCGGCGGCTGCGCGGTGCCGGGGCCACGGATCCATCACCCGTGGTCGCGGCGGCGGCTGCGCGGCGCCGGCGGTGGCGGAGGCGGCGTCGTCGTCGTTGGGGGCCGCGGATCCGGCCCCCATCCTCGCGGCGGCGGCGCAGCGTCGGGGGCCGCGGATCCGGCCCCGTTCCTCGCGGCGGCGGCGGGGCGCTAGGGGCCGCGGATCCGGGCCCCATCCTCACGGCGGCGGCGGCGCAGCGTCGGGGGCCGCGGATCCGGCCCCGTTCCTCGCGGCGGCGGCGGGGTGCTAGGGGCCGCGGATCCGGGCCCCATCCTCACGGCGGCGGCGGCGGCGGGGCCGCGGATCCGGCCTCCATCCTCGCGGCGGCGGCGCAGCGTCGGGGGCCGCGGATCCGACCCCGTTCCTCGCGGCGGCAGCGGTGCAGCACCGGGGCCATGGATTCGTTCCTATTCCTAGCGGCGGCGGCTGCGGGGACGTCGGGGGCTGCGGATTCGTCCCCGTTCCTCGTGGCGCCGGCGATGCGGATCCGGCCCCATCCTCGCGGCGGCGACGCGGAGCTGCAGATCTACCGGCAACGGCGGCGGATCCGCCGCCTCTCGTAGCGGTGTTGCGAGGTGGGCCCGATGGGGCCCACTTTTTTTGTTTAGCTATTTAAACTGTAGCGGCGGGTGGTTTCGAATCCTGGTTATCCGCCGCTACAACAGATTCTTTGTAGCTGCGCACTCGTAGCGGCGGGAGGCTATTCCCGCCGCTACGGTGCGTTTTCAACCGCCGCTTTAGAATGCTTTTCTAGTAGTGAATGTCGACCGTATGGCCGTAGGGTAACTTTTATAGTACTAGTAAATTTTAATACAACATACAAGGAAACACTACATATCGCTGTCAAGAAACATGCCCTGTTGGAGTTGCTACATAGTATCAGATATTCACCATGACATATTTTTAATTTCGTGCTGCTACCTGGCTAGCAAAGTATATCAAGTATTACCAATGGTTAGTTGTAACTATGCTACTAATAATTTTGTTCATTGCTTTAATGTGTTTTGCGGTTCATTAGTTGTGTTATACATATATGATATATCGATTATGTTTTCTATGCACATTAAGTTTTGTGAGGGTTATTACACTATGCCTTATTATTATTGCTAGTGACTCCACACACTAGTTTATATGCTATATATAGGGATCATAGTTAGCACATAAACTAGTCCTTCAATGTGCTTCTATGTAGGCCATAATCCTAGGAGACATAACTATATTAGCTATAGATAAATTTAGAATGTACAACTAATGAAAATTGTTTATTTTTTTGTGCTCTCTCTCCCTCCCTCCCCCTCTCTCTCTCCCTCTCTCCCTCTCTCTCTCTCTCCCTCCCTCCCTCTCTCTCTCTCTCTCTCTCTCTCTCTCTCTCTCTCTCTCTCTCTCTCCTCCCACAATGGGTTGGCGAGATGGACGCGGAGCTGCGGCAATGGTAGATTGGAAGTGAGATGGGTAGGGAAGATGGGAGTGGTTGTAGTGGAACCCTAGCTTTGGCACTGATTTTCTTGGGCTAAATGATTTCAGCGGCGTAATAAACTGCTTATTCAAAGCCATGAATCCTAGATTGTTTGGTTCTACAGCCGGCAGTGACATGTCATTGCTAGTTCAAAGCCATGAACCATAGTGTTAAGTATTTCTACTATAGGTTCTTTCTGATGTCGATCATTATCCAGACGTATGGCTTCTGAACTGGTAGTGAAAACGTTTTACTGCCGGTACCAATTAAGCCAACAATGATGGCTTGGTAGTGATCGATTTTCTGTTACATGGCAGTGATATATTACAGTATAGTTTGATGGTAAATGTGTTCATCACACAAGAATGGACTTGATAGCTGCACAGTGAATATATATTCAGATGCTTAGCGAATAGATCCTTTTGAAATGGCCATCACTTTACGTATATATGTCATTCCGCCATTTTATATGGTGGTTGGTCACCACTTTAGGTATATATATATGCTATTCCACCAGTTTATAGTGGTTGGCCCCTTCAAGAATATATACCCTTCCACTTTAATTTAGATAATGGCAGGGCATTGGCTAACGAACAAAATTCCGCAAGGGAGTTCTTCAATCTCACGTTTTCCTAACTTTGTACGTCGATAGGAATCAACACCTAGCTAGAGGTAGCATTTCTAGTACTAGCTTAGTAAATTCTAATACAAGGAAACACTGCACATTACTACCAAAAGAAGCATGTCATGTTGGAGTTGCTACATAGTACTACCTGGTATTTCACCACGACATATTGTTAATTTATTCTTGCTACCTGGCTAGCAAAATCTAGAGAGTTCCTATTTATCTACCAAGTCTTGTACTGGTAAGTTGTAGTACATACGCACTAATAAATTTGTTCTAAGGTTTAGTTATGTTACACATATGTCAAGTATGTTTTCTGCAACAAGATCTTTTGTGCAGGATACTACTACTATATTTTACATAGTAGTAGTTTTCATAATTCGAGGCGATATTTTAGTTCATCTTTAATAATAGAAGGGATGGGTATTTTTGTTTTTTTATAATGACAGAGGTGGGTATTTTTTCAAGAAAATAAAATATATTGATGCTATTACTGTTACAGGCTGTTGGATTGCATGGCTAGATGTTTCTGATTTTTACGAGAGTTTCTAGGATTTGTCTTTTTTTTTCTAGGGTATCATCGCACGGGAGTATCATGAATCATTTTAGAGGACGTTGAGATATGTGGTATCCAAATGGCTAGCCGGGGCCATGGAAGGTGCGACACGAAACCATTTTAGGCTATAAATACTTGTGAACTAGTGTAATGCTAATCCCGAGTCAAGATCATATAGTTTCTTTTGAGTAAATCAATAACTATCACTTGCAACTCATATCGCTATGGAGGCAACGGCGCTGAGTTTGGCCAAGCTCACCCTGGACACGCTGCTGCCGGTGGCCAAGAACGCCCTGGCCGATGAGGCCATCCTCACGCTCGGCGTCCACGAGGAGGTGTCCTTCATCACCAACGAGCTGGAGATGATGCAAGCCTTCCTGCGGGCGGCTGGCGCAGATAACCGGGCCAACAACGAGGTCGCCAAGATATGGGTGAAGCAGGTCCGTGACCTGGCGTACGACGTTTTTTCTCTCGAACGTGCAGGAGAACTGCACGTCATTATATTAAGAAGAAGAAACGGAACCTCGCCAAAGATGGCTTACATGAAAGATATCTAGCGGCGCGCCTATGAAACTGAAACAACAACCATTCGCAATCTTTCCCTCGACATGAAAACCGCTAAAGCAACGCCCTTAGATCTTTAGCACCTGCTATAGCCCAGGAGCGGGCTTCGTCTAGAATGTCCTGCCGTAGCCGCTGCAGACATGGTGCCGCGCCGTCAAACAGACATCTGTTTCTGTGCTTCCATAATTGCCAAGCGACGAGCTGGATGAGGGAGTTTAGACCTTTGCGCTCCTTCTTTGGAATTCTTGAGGAGGCCAGTCTCCACCATTCGCCAAAACTGCTGTGCGCCACCGCAGGAGAGAGATGTTCGAGCCCGATCGCCTGCAAAGCCGAGAACCAAACCTGCCTTGCGAAGCTACATTGCAGCAATAGGTGATTGATGTCTTCTGGCTCTTGATCACACAGGAGGCAAAGTTCTGGGTGTGGCAGTCCCCTTTTGGCTAGCCGATCACTTGTCCAGCATCTATTCCAAAGCACTAACCATATGAAGATCTTCACCTTTAGCGGCGCCCAAGTCTTCCAAATCCGACTGTGGTGGTCGAACTTGATTGCACCCGTGAAGAAGCGCTCATAGGCGGATTTGACAGAGAAACTACCCGAGGCGGCTGGCGCCCGGGAGTAGTGATCCTCCTCGCCTGAAAGCGTAACTCCTGCCAGCATGTCCCATAGTTGGAGCACTTGGTCTACCGCCACGATTGGAACCCCCCGACCACATCACGGAGCCAAGCGCCCCCGGTGAGTGCTTCTCGCACCGTGCGTCGTCGCCACCCCGGCGCTTAACAAAGGGCATGATTGCCGGAAAGAGGTCTTGCAGAGATTTGCCATCTAGCCATCGGTCAGTCCGGAACAGAATGGTAGCCCCATTGCCCAGGTTGCAGCAAAGTGAAACTCGAACATGGCCGCAACTTCGCGAGGGACGTTGATCAGCACCTCCGCAAGTGGGTTGTCCGGTTGGGTGCGCTGAATCCACAGCCACCGCATCTTCAATGCCCATCCTAGGGTTTCAAAGTTCTGAATTCCCAGCCCGCCAAATTCTTTTGGCCCGGCGACTCGATCCCACGCAACCGGACAATTTCCGCCACGAGTGTCACGACGTCCCTTCCAAAAGAAGCTCCTTCCGATCTTGTCCAACGCCTTAATTAGCCGGCGCGGGACGTCCAATACCGAAGCAAGTGCAGCGGTATTGCTGTGAGCACCATCTTAGTCGGGATCAGCCGCCGGACTTGTCTAGTAACGCTGCCTTCCAACCTGGCAGCCGGTCCGCCAATTTGTCCGGGATGGGTAACAGGTCCATCGTTCGGAGTTTCTTCGGTGAGAGTGGCGGACCGAGGTACTTTGTTGGGAAGGTCGAAACATTGCAATCCGGAGCTGCATGCAGTCCGTCTAGCTGTTGGTCGTTGCATTGAATCGGCAGGGCGGTAGATTTAGCCATGTTAACTCGGAGCCCGGACGCTTCCCCAAACTTTGTTAGAAGATCCGTAACGAAAGCCGGTTCCTGTGCCCTCGTTGTGGAGAATAGAACCACGTCATCGAGCGTAGATGTGCAAACGATGCCTCGCTGGACCTTGAAGCACCGGTGTTAAGAGACCGAGGTGATCCGCCCTGGCGAAGAGGGTGGAGAGGACATCCATAACCATTATGAACAGCATAGGCGATAGGGGGTCTCCCGGCGCAAGCCTCGCCGATGCACAATTTCCTTGCCCGGCGATCCATTGAGTAACACCTGTGTTGTGGACGAGGCTAGTAGATTACCGATGACCATTCGCCGGCGATATCCAAATCCAAGACTTGTTAACACCTCCGGGAGGAAAGGCCAGGAAACAGAATCGAAGGCCTTCGATATGTCTAATTTGAGGAGTACCCGAGGAGTCTTGCGACGCTGCAACCGGCGGGCTGTGTGCTGGACCAAAAGGAAGTTGTCATGAAGGCGCCTACCACGGATGAACGCGCTCCGGTTTGACGAAACGAGGGTGTTCGGATGTTTGGCCAGCCGGTTCGCCAACACCTTTGTAAACAGCTTGGCGAACCGTGAACCAGGCTGATCGAGCGGAAATCACCCGCTGCTAACGCCTCTTCTTTCTTCGGGATGAGAACAATGTATGCCGAGTTTAAAAGCCCGAGTTGCCTCGCATCACCTGCGTGTATGGCCCCAATCGCCGCCATTAGATCTTGTTTAATAATGCTCCAACAAGCCTTGTAAAACCTTCCCGTGAAACCATCCGGCCCCGGCGCCTTGTCCGACGGCAACTCCTTAATGATATCCCATACCTCCCGAGTGGAAATCGGGGCATCGAGGTCATGTAGATCCACCGGACCATGGTGAAAGACATCCAGGTTAAGCTTCGGGGGTCTTGGTTGTGAGGTGCCCAGTAAAGCATTGTAATGATTCAAGAGCTCCTCCCGCATCTCGTCATGCGAAGTAAGGATTGTGTCGTTGACGAGTAGCTTGGCAATGAAGTTCTTTTGGCTTCTATATTTGGCATGTGAATGAAAGAAGCGGGTATTGGCGTCGCCCTCCACTAACCAATCAATCCTAGCGCGAGCTCGGAGAATTGTGCGGTTGAGGGATGTCAAGGCTAGGCAACGCCGCCTCAGCTGCCGGTGCAACCAATCTTCTTGAGCTGAGAGGGATCTATTATCTTGCGCCATCTCTAATCTATGGAGTAATTCCGTGGCCCGATCAAGTAGTTGCTTCACGTTACCGACCCGGCGCTGCCCCCAGGATCGTAAAGCTCGACCGGTGGCGCGAAACTTCACCGCAAGACGCTGGATCGGGCAGCTCGGGCTCGTCACCGAGTTCCAAGCCGTGGCCACAACCTCCTGGAAGCCCTCCATCTTTGGCAAGAAAGGCTCGAAATGGAATCTGCCTTTCCTCCCTCCTTTCGAGTGAGTGGTGAGCAACGAGAGGGCAATGATCGGAGACCCCTGCTGTAGTACTTTGTAAAAGCTGGTTTGGGTAGAGCTCTTCCCACTCGTTGGAACAGAAGGCCCGATCCGGGCGAACGAGGGTGGGAGCGGCCCGTTCGTTAGACCAGGTGTATCGCCTGCCAAGCAACTCTAGTTCTTTTAGCTCCAAATCGTTTAATACGCGGCGGAAGCGACCCATCATGGCCCGATCTAGGTTCTCGGTTATTCTTGTCGAAGCTCGGTAAATCATATTGAAATCTCCCAAGAGCAACCGGGGCCCCGGCGGTTAGCTCGACGGAGCGGAGTTCCTGGATGAATTCACGCTTATCCGCATCTTGCTGGGGCCCGTACACGGTGGTTAGCCACCATTGACTTCCAGATGTGAATTGGAGAAGGATGCTGACCGAGAACCGATCAACTCTGCTAGTGATCGCGTGGCAAACACTCCCTCGCCAAGCAACCACAATGCCTCCACGAGTTCCGGAAGCCGGCAGCGCAACATGTTGGTCAAAATCGGAGCCAAACGTGGACAAGATGACACCCTGGGTCAGGTTTTGGATTTTTGTTTCCTGCAGACGGACGATCTCCGGACTAGCGTCGCCCACTAGGGTTCGCACCGCATCTCGGTGCGATTTCTGGTTAAGCCCACGTACATTCCATAACAGCAATTTAGACAAATCCATGAGTAGATAGGGCAGGCTACCCGAAGGCTCGCGGTGCAGCTCGGGCCCGACTCTCAAGGAGAACCGCCGAGCGCATCTCGCAATCTTCGGCACGATCCATCCAAAGATGGACGCAACCGCTGCAAGTTGAGAACGAGAGAGCGGGTGATCGAACAATCCGGCATATGCCTCGGCAGCTTCGCGGGTGATGCTCTCCCGATCGATAAGTAAGCCAAGCTTCCTCATGAGAACACATTGCGCGCGCTCCAAGGCCGGCCGCGCATTCCCGGATAGCGCGATACGGCGACTACGCCGGATGATGGTCTGTTCCTTACAGCCCTCCGAGTGAACCCGTGCTACCGGCGAGGCGGGTGGGTTGAGAGAGCTTTGGGGTAGCGCTCGTGGAAATAGCTTGCAGGAAGAGTTCCCGATTGGTTTGCGCCGGTTACGTCGAAACTTCCAAACTTTGATGCACAAGTCGGGCGTCCGGCGTGGGGAGGGGCGCTCGCTGAAGGCCATCCCGCTCTCTCGTGTCTGTATGGACCTGTAAACATGGCTGGTCCAGATATCCGACGCCCGATCTAGTGCGAGGCTGCGATGCCCGGGCCGAGGTTGGCACAACCTGAATGTGGGCTTCCAAACGCATCGGGTCGAGATCCAAGTGCCGCTCGTCACGCGCTTCAGCCTCTACAAAGTGATGCGGGAGTAAAGCAGCCGCATCGGATGCCTTTGGAGGGAGCCGTTGGAGGGCGATTGACGGGAGGATCCTACCGCAACTCCGAGTACTTTGCGCTGTCCCGACAAGGTTTAATGGCGCATGGGCGAGTCGTTGTGGCGACCGCGCAATGAATGCGACGTTGTTGCTTGGGGAGCGTTGCTCCTTGCGGGCCCACTCTTACCCGCCGTCTCGGTCGTCTGCCGGTGCGCGGCTGCGCCGCGCTCCCCGGCGACGGAGATCAGCGGGGGATGAGATGGCTTCAACAGCTGGGAGGTTAAACCCCCTGCCATAGCCGAGCTCGACGGAGTAGCCTCATCCTCGTCATCGGAATCCGGTCGGCGGTCGGAGCGGAACCTGTCGTGTCTCCGGCGGGGCTTCTTGTGGGAACAATCCGGTGATTCATCATCGGAGGGAGGAGGTGTTGCCGGGGCGGGGGTGGTGGTGAGTCCGGCGGGAGGCGAACGATCAGCCTACGGACTGTAATCCTCACCGGGTACTCGAGGGTGCGCCGGCATGAGCGGAACATCGCTTCCGCATCAATGGGCTCGGGCACAACCAGAGTGATGTCTTCCGGGATTAACTCCGACCGGGTAGTCCAGGCCGTGACACGGAAGACCGAGAAGTCTCTTCGGGCAGCGAGTGACAGGATCCATGCCTTCTAAGGAGCGAAGGGGCGGAGTAGCTCGGCTGCCGTGCTTGAACTCCCGGACATGAGGTGGAATTCCGACCAGGTCAAGCTGCACTTTGTGATATAGAGCACCCGGTTCCGCATTTACCAAGCGGCTCCAAGGCCGGATTTTAAGTTGGAAATTGTTACCGTGAACGAGTACGGTCGCCTCCCGAGCAACAGCGGTAGCATGTCATGATTCGGCACACGGAGCAGGAAATCATTCGGCGGGGCGGCTCGCAGCATCCGGAAACGATCATCGGGTTGGAACTCGAACCGGGCGAGAACCGCTTGGAGGGCCTGCTGGCTTGTAATCTCCGGTCGAGTACCAGTAATCTGCATCAACACCGCCGGATACTCAAACTCGGCTTCCCACCGTTCGGCATCCGGGGATCGATCAATGAAGCATTTGAGGGCATGGTTGTTCCGGCGCCTTGAAGGGGAGTGTGGGGAGGCCGGGCTAGAAGGTTCCGACCGCCTTGGAGGAGTGGGGCCATCTTCTTCGGACTCCTGCTCTCCTAGCCGCTCGTTCACACGCCGGCCTCCGCGACGTCCCCTGCGCCGGCGACGACGCTTAAGGCTCTCGTGGGGTGGGGGGGCGCCGTCTCCCGAGTGGCCATGAGCCGCGGGATCCGGGTGAAAACCGGGGCCGACTTGGGGAAATGCCGGGCTTCCCGGAATCGGCTTGCCGGCCTCCGAGGTAACTCTCGACGGCGAGGGAGGGGGCACTCGAAGGATCCGTGCCCGGACCGGTCGCAGCGCAGTGCACCGTGTTGGTTCGCGGCGGGTAGATTTCTTGTGACCTCTCGCCGGACGGTTGAAACAGCGGCCAATCATAGCTTCGGGGATCCGTCGGGTCGGCCGCGCCACTCTAGATCTGCGGCTGCGCCTACGCTCAACCTCGCGCCAACCCTCCGCATCCGGCGCGGCTGCATGGATCCGGTGGATCTCGGAGCGCGATCGAATGCGGAGGGGCTGTCGGGGCGATGCGGCTGCGGCCGAGATCTAGGGTCGCGAGCGGTTGTGGTCTCTACTCCGAGCAAGGCATCCTTGTAGGTCGGCCGAGGGGTGGCACCATGGGACTCGAGGCGCCGTGCTCTCCGGCCAACGGCGGGGAGTCTTGCCACCGCAAGGCTTTGGAGCGCCCACGAGAAGAGGGGGTGAAGGGGGTGGCATCCGGGGAGAGATTGGATCTAGGCGTGGGGGTGGGTACCGGCACCGGAGTGGTCGCCGGCGCGGGCGAGGAGGAGGGGCGGGGTGGGGCACGGATGGGTTCGCTCATTCTCTCGTTCCGCGTTAACGTTCCCCGGCGTACGACGTTGAAGACTGCCTCCGGGAGTACCTTGCCCTCGACCTCGGCCCTGCGGGATGCGACCTGCCGCCACGTGCACGGTGGCTCGGGGAGTGCGGCTGTACCGTCTCCGGGTCGGTTGAAAGCTCGGCACCAAATCGCCGTCCGGATAAAGCAAGTGAAAGGCGGGGTGGAGGAGATTAGCAAAAGGAACCTCCGCTACAACATCGTCGTCCGGCCGAGCGGCCCTGCCGCCGTCCACGACATCACCATGGAGCACCGGCTTCTCGATGCCGAGAAATTTGCGGCCGGCATCGCCACCGAGGAGTCGGACCTCGTAGGGCGCGACCAGCACCGGGCGGAGCTGGTTGACCGCCTCGTGAGCTTGCCCGGCATCGAGCCGCTGCGGTGTTGGCTCTGCGGGGCATGGGTGGTGTCGGCAAGACGGTGCTTGCCGGGGATGTGCTGCGAAGCCCGAGACTCCGGCGAGCATTCCGGCTCCGACCTTGGGTCACCGTGCCACACCCCTTCGTCATGGCTGAGTTCATCTCGAGCTTGGCCGACCGGCTAGAAATAATGATGGACCTCGGCCAGCCCTTGCACGCCAAAGTCATGCGCCACCTTCGTGAGAGGAAGTACGCGATGGTTGTGGACGACGTGTTGACCATTGCCGAGTGGGAGAAGATCAAGCGAGGCTTTCCCGGACGGAAGCACGGGGAGCTGTATCGTGGTGACGACGAGGGACGAGATTGTCGCCATGCACCGCTCGACGTCGTCCGGGCATGTGCGCAAGCTCGACCGTCTCTCACACATGGAGTCTTTCCAGCTCCTCTCCAAGA
Organism: Chloris gayana; assembly: GCA_031894775.1. Classification (NCBI taxonomy): domain Eukaryota; kingdom Viridiplantae; phylum Streptophyta; class Magnoliopsida; order Poales; family Poaceae; genus Chloris; species Chloris gayana. The sequence continues at coordinate 999,849 of JAUNZO010005157.1, forward strand.
AGGTGCCACTACATCGGGAGGGGCCATTGATGCCCATGGTGGATCCCATCCTCAAGAGATGTTGTGGGCTGCCTCTCGCGGTGGCCGCCATTGGGAAGCTACGGCTACAATGTTGAAGACGCCGGCGGAGTGGAAGAAGCTGCATGACCACCTCGGGTCGGATCTCAAGGGCAACCCTCGCCTTGCGAGAGATAACTAATGTCCTCACATCCAGCCTACGAGGGTCCGCCGTATCACCTCAAGTCCTGCTTCCTCTACCTCGAGCATCTTTCTCAAGTATCGTGAGCTTCGCCAAACCCGGGTGTCATGGCGATGGATGGTCGAGGGCTCGTGCCCGAGAGTTCGTGCATCGACCCCGAGGACATCGGGGAGAATTACTTCAACCTCGCTTATCGGCGGGAGCATGATCCAACCAGCCACCACCGGGTCAACCTCAACGACAGGGATCAACACGGCCCAAGTTCATGACATGATGCGAGAGATCATCCTCGCTAAGGCCACCGAGGAGAACCAATTGTTTGTTGTCAACGCCCGCCGTCCGTCGAGGCTCCCACGGGAGAAGATCCGGCACTTGGTAATTACCGGCGACTCTTGTCGTTGGCCACCCGGCACCGATGTTCCGGACGGCATTAGCAACATGTCGCATGTACGGTCACCGACCGTTAATGGAGAGTGCCCACCGCGCCTAATTATTCCCTCCAAGATGAAGATGCTTCGAGTCCTTGACCCGAGGACGAGCATCAATGCCACGGATGAGCACCTCTCGGGTATCGGCGGCCTTCGCCAACTCAAGTATCTAGGCCTCAAAAAGACAAGCATCACCAAGCTACCGGATTTGTTGGGAAGGCTCAAGTTCCTACGATCCATCTGGACATCCGAGGCACCAAGGTCACCACAATCCCACAAGGTATTACCAAGCTGGAGCGGTTGCGACACCTTATGGCCGGAAACAGACATGTCGCATGATGACAACACCATCAACTCCTTGCCATCCAGGCCATGCTTCTCCTGGAGGGCAATGAGCAACATTAATGCTAGAAAATTAACCTCGACGACGACATGAAAGTGCATCTAGGCCCCTAATTATGGTTTTGAGTGATTGACGTCAATACAATTAAAAATTACTAATATTCTAAATGAGCTTGTGCGCAGTGCATATTTAAAATTCAATTGAGAGCAAAGAAACACAAAAAGGAAGTGGCCATAATCATCCACAGGTGCAACATTTGAACAATGGATCACTCATGCTCAAGATCAAGCGATGAAGCCTTTTATTTATGTCTTGAGTATAGGAAACACCGTACTATCAAGAGGGACACATAAGTGTGAGGTGTGAAAAATGAAAGTGCTCAAAACTCATTCCAAACACAAAATATTATTTGGAGTCGGACATATCCGACTCACTCGGATATTGGACTCGGACTCCAGAGAGCTAGCCAAAGAAATTCCACATAGACTCGGACATATCCGACTCGGTCGGACAGAGAGTCGGACTCCGTAACCGTGGCACACTTTTGAAACCGTAGGAGTCGGATATATCCGACTCCACGAGAGTACTCGGACATATCCGAGTTATGTCGGATTTAAGACTCGGACTCCGGAGCGAAATCCAATCTTTCGAAACCCTAATAGTCGGATTTATCCGACCCACTCGGATATATCCGAGTCGGATCCGAGCCAACGGCTCTTTTGAGTGCCCGGCTATAAAAGTGGACCACTTCCCACACTCTCAAAAATACTCCCCAACTCACTCAAGCTCTCCTCTTCTTCAAGTTTGTTTCCCCACTCCAATCCTTGGTGGATTTGTGAGAAGATTGAGGAGAAAATCGTTGAGCTTCATCTCCATCTCAAGAGCACTTGATTCTTTCGCATCGCCGGTACTTGTTGTGTTTGTTACTCTTGGGGATTCATCCCCTAGACGGTTAGGCGTTACCCGGCGAGCTCCCAAGCTTGTGGTTGAGACTCGGATCGTTTGTATTGCCCCTCCCTTCGTGGAGCTTTGATTTAGTGGATTTTAAGCCGGCCTTTGTGGCGGCTTGACGAGGTTTAGGGTTGAGAGCAACCCGGTCCTTGGTGGACTCCTCAACGGAGACGTAGGCTTCTTGGTGGAGCTGAACTTCGGTGAAAAATCGTGTGTCTTTGTGTCTCCCTTTAATTCTTGCAATTGATGTGCTATAGCTCTAGGGTGTTCTTGCTTAAATTCCTAGATCTACTTGCATAGGTGGCTTGCTTGCTTGTCTCCTTGTAGCCTTAGCTTTCTAGTATCTCTAGCTGCTTGCTTGTTGCTTTACTTCCGCGGATTTGTCCATCTTGACTCCCATTCCCCTTTCCGCACGAGGGAGTCGGATTTGTCCTACTCTAGTCGGATATTAGTCCATAGTCGGACTTATCCTACTATAGTCGGACATTTGAGTCGGACAAATCTTTCCTGCGTATTTAATTTGTTAAATTAAGTGATTTTCAGGATTATCGCCTATTCACTCCCCCTCTAGGCGACTTTCAATTGGTATCGGAGCGGGTATCTTCGTTGAAGCCTCACCGCTTGAAGATTAAAGATGGCAAATGAGAAAGATGCAACGGTTAGTGGTAGTGTTGAAGCACCACCTAAGGTAACCGGTGAAGGAAGGCATGAAAACTCACCGGGTGATGCTTGGAGAAGGAAGTGGAAAAGGAATTGCCAAGGATGGAAATGTGCCAAGTGCTTTGCCAATAAGCTACAACAAAACACCATACTCCTACAATGACGGAAGAGATGAGCATATTGGACAAGGGTCCGGTAGACTACCATATTTTGATGGTCAATACTTTGATCATTGGAAAACAAAGATGTTGCTACATTTGGACTCAATGCATCAAAATGTGAGAAGTGTAACTCAAAATGGATTCTTGTGGGAATGTAGAAGCAAGCCAACCGCACAAGATTTGTTCAATGTAAGATGCAATGTGGCGGCAGCTAGTGCTCTAGTATCCGCACTTAGTCCCGCCGAGTATGAGAAGGTAACCGGATTGGAGGATGCCCATCAAATTTGGTTGAAGCTTGAATTGGTTCATGAGGGCATTGATAGTGTGAAGGAGTCTAAGCTAGAATGGCTTAGAGAAGAGTTTAACTACTTTGTCATGAGGTCGGATGAAGGGCCAAGAGAAGCCCATGATAGAATGATGAGGATAGTGAACATGAGAAGAGCACTCGGAGAGAAGGTGTTGGACTTGGATGTGAATAGAAGATTGCTACAAGCATTGCAAGCATGGGATGCAAACATAGTATCCAACATAAGGGACAAAGATGGCTTTAGATACTTTACCACCGATGAAGTGATTGGAAAGGTGCTCTCCCAAAAACAGCAAATTGATCAAGGTAATAGAATCAACGTTTTGCTTAGGGACAAGGAAAAGGCTAGTGGGAGCAAGAATGATTTGGCTCTCAACGCCGAACAAGAAAAGAAAAAGAAGGTGGTTGAGGAGAGTGATGATAATAGTGATGATGAGATGGCTCTCTTCGTGAAAAGATTCAACAAGCTCATGTCAAAGAGAAGCTTCAAGAAGGATGATCAAGACAAGAGCAAGTCAAGAAAAGCCAAAAACAAGTGCTACATTTGTGGAGACAAAGGTCACTTCATGGCGGAGTGTCCGGAAAACTACAAGAACAAGCAAAACAAGAAGGGTGACAAGAAGTACAAGAAGCATAGAAAGTACCGTCGGGGTGAAGCACACATTGGGCAAGAGTGGAATTCCGATGGAACATCTTCCTCCTCCGAGTCGGAATCCGATGAAGAAAAGGGAGGGATTGCTTCACTTGCTATAGGGCTAACACCGATCAACTCCTCCTTGTTTGGAAGCTTAACCGATGATGAAGGTGACACCGGGCACAAGTGCATGATGGCCAAAGGCTCCAAGGTAAACACTAATGCTAGTTCTCAAATTCCTAACATGTTTGATTTGTTGGACATTATTGAGCAGGAAAAGGAGAACAATGAGAGGCAAGAGGAGCTTCTTGAGAAACAAGAAGAAATGCTTGTTCAAGAGAAGCAAAGGGTGCTTGAATTTGAGAAGCTCCTAGAAGTTGAGAGGAAGAAGAATGAAGACTTAGTGAAGTCCCTAAAAATGGTTGAAAATGAAAGTGTGACACTTAAAGTCACAAATGTGTCACTTCAAGAGAAGTGTGATAACTTGCAAAAGGATCACAACTCTCTTAAAGTGCAATTTGAGGAAATTAAGTGTAACACTACTTCCTCTCAATCTTCGTCTTGCCCCCGTCTAGCATTGAGTGTTCTAGGTGTCTCAAGATTGATGTTGAAGCTTGTACAAGAAACATCAAGACCATTGGTGATTTGAAGAAGCAAGTGCAAGAGCTTCAAGACCAAGCACAAAAGAAGAAGAAGGTCATTGATGACGCCAAGGCCGAGTATGCAAGGGGTGCATACACCAATGTGAGACGGTCACATGTGAAGGATGGCATTGGGTACAAGCAAGGTGACAAGCATAATGCAAGAATCAACAAGAACGGCACCGAATTCATCAAGTTTACCAAAGAGAGTGGACACCAAAAGAAGCAAGTCAAGACGGAGGAGCAAATCAAGAATACTAACAAATCTTCTCTTATTTGTGATTTGCGTACTAATGTGCCTAACCCCCTTGTGCTCTCTTTAATGATTTTGATGCGACCTATGTGCTAATGAGAAACAAGTATGGTCGTGTCTATGCGAAATATGTTGGGCCACGCAGCAAGACACACAAATCTTGTGTGTGGGTGCCCAAGGCACTTGTTACTAATGTGAGAGGACCCAAACAAATTTGGGTACCTAAAAACAAAGCATAAATTGTTTTGTAGGAATACTCCTCCGGTGGCTCATCATGGGTGGTGGATAGTGGATGCACCAATCATATGACCGGAGACAAGAAAATGTTCGAGTCATTCGAGCCAAGCAAAGAAAGAAATGAATATATCACCTTTGGAGACAACGGAAAAGGCTATGTGTTGGGATATGGTAACATTCCTTTAACTTTTTCGCATTCACTTTCGAAGGTTATGCTTGTGGATAACGTTGACTTCAATTTGTTGTCTATCTCACAACTTTGTGGAATGGGCTACAATTGTTTGTTCAACGACAAGGGTGTGATTGTCTCAAGGAGAAGTGATGGCTCGATTGCTTTTGAGGGTGTGCTCAAAGGGAAGCTTTATGTTGTGGATTTTACCGCGGATAAAGCCAAACTTGACACATGCTTAGTTGCAAAGTCCGACATGGGATGGTTGTGGCATAGACGACTAGCCCATGTCGGTATGAGAAATCTTCACAAACTCCAAAAGGGCGGTCATATCCTTGGACTAACGGATGTTTGCTTTGAGAAAAATAAAATTTGTAGTGCATGCCAAGCCGGAAAACAAGTTGGAGCATCACAACCATCCAAGAACATAGTGACAACTACAAGACCATTGGAGATGCTACACATGGATCTTTTTGGTCCCATCGCCTACATAAGCATTGGCGGTAACAAATATGGACTTGTTATTGTTGACGATTATTCTCGCGTCACGTGGGTATTCTTTTTGTGTGATAAAGGTGAAGTGAAAGATGTACTCAAGACATTCTTGAAAAGAGCACAAAATGAATTTGAAGTGAAGATCAAGGCCATAAGAAGCGACAACGACACCGAGTTCAAGAACACTCAAGTTGAAGAGTACCTTGATGAGGAGGGCATCAAGCATGAGTTTTCGGCACCTTACACACCGCAACAAAATGGGGTGGCCGAAAGAAAGAACCGCACTCTCATAGAGATGGCAAGAACCATGTTTGATGAATACAAGACCTCCGATCGCTTTTGGGCCGAAGCAATCAACACCGCATGCCATGCCTCAAATCGGTTGTATCTCCATCGACTCTTGAGGAAAACGCCATACGAGCTACTAACCGGTAAAAAGCCTAACATCTCGTACTTTCGAGTTTTTGGGTGCAAATGTTTCATGCTCAACAAGAAACCCAAGACTTCAAAGTTCTCCCCTAAAGTTGATGAAGGTTTCTTGCTTGGGTATGGGTCAAATTGTCACGCCTATCGTGTCTTTAACAAAACCACCGGTTGCGTTGAAGTTTCACGGGACGTGACGTTTGACGAATCTAACGGCTCTCAAGGGGAGCAAGTTGTTATTAACAATGCAGATGTTGAGGCTCCTAGGGAGGCAATCAAAAGGATGGCACTTGGTGATGTGAGACCGCAAGAACCGCAAAATGATCAAGATCAACCTCCTCCCTCAAGTCAAGACCAACCTTGCACAAATCATGATCAAGCTGATCAAGATCAAGAGGTTGGCAATGAAGATCATGCTCAAGGACAAGATGATGAACCTATATCGCATGATCAAGGGGTTGAACAAGACGGCGGTCAAACAAGCTCACATCCACCGCACCCAAGAGTGCACCAAAGTGTGCAACGTGATCACCCCGTGGAACAAATTCTTGGTGACATAGAAAAGGGGTAATCACTCGTTCTCGTGTTTGCAATTTTTGTGAACATTACTCTTTCGTCTCTTCTTTGGAGCCATTTAGAGTAGAAGAAGCACTCGAGGACTCGGACTGGGTGATAGCCATGCAAGAGGAATTGAACAACTTCACAAGAAATGAAGTTTGGACATTAGAAGAAAGACCAAGAAGCAAGAATGTTGTGGGCACCAAGTGGGTGTTCCGCAATAAGCAAAATGAAGACGGCGTTGTGACAAGGAACAAAGCAAGATTGGTGGCAAAAGGATATTCACAAGTAGAAGGATTGGATTTTGACGAAACCTATGCCCCGTGGCAAGGCTTGAGTTAATAAGAATACTACTTGCCTTTGCCACTCATCATAACTTCAAGTTGTATCAAATGGACGTGAAGAGTGCTTTCCTCAACGGACCAATCAAGGAAGAAGTATACGTGGAGCAACCACCGGGCTTTGAAGACCCCAAGTATCCTAACCACGTGTACAAACTCCATAAGGCGCTCTATGGGCTTAAACAAGCACCAAGAGCATGGTATGAATGCCTTAGGGATTTCCTTTTGAAAAAGGGTTTTGAAATGGGCAAGGCCGATGCAACCCTCTTCACTAAGCGTTTTGATCATGATATATTTGTGTGCCAAATTTATGTCGATGACATAATATTTGGTTCTACTAATCAAACGTTTTGTGATGATTTTAGTAAGATAATGACAAGGAGGTTCGAGATGTCTATGATGGGAGAGTTGACATTCTTTCTAGGATTTCAAGTCAAGCAACTCAAGGAGGGCACCTTCCTATGTCAAGCCAAGTACACTCAAGACATATTGAAGAAGTTTGACATGGACAAGGCAAAGCCCGCCAAGACGCCCATGGCTACAAACGGCCATCTCGACCTCACCAAGAAAGACAAACCGGTTGATCAAAAGGTTTATCGCTCTATGATCGGCTCTTTGCTTTATCTTTGTGCATCTAGGCCCGATATCATGCTTAGTGTGTGTATGTGTGCACGCTTTAAAGCCGCTCCTATGGAGTGCCACATGGTGGCCGTTAAAAGAATCTTGAGATATTTGGTGCACACACCCAACCTAGGGCTTTGGTACCCCAAGGGTTCAAAGTTCAACCTAATAGGCTATTCCGATGCGGATTATGCCGGGGACAAAGTGGATAGGAAGAGCACCTCCGGGACTTGCCAATTCTTGGGTAGATCCCTAGTGTCATGGTCGTCCAAGAAACAAAATTCCGTTGCCCTTTCCACAGCCGAAGCGGAGTATGTGGCAGCCGGTAGTTGTTGTGCACAACTACTATGGATGCGACAAACTCTAAGGGACTATGGTTACAAGTTGAACCGCATTCCACTCCTATGTGACAACGAGAGTGCCATAAAGCTAGCTTACAACCCCGTTGAGCATTCGCGCACAAAGCACATAGACATTAGACATCACTTCTTGAGAGATCATTCTATCAAAGGGGATATTGAAGTGAGTCATGTGAGAACCGATGAACAATTAGCCGATATTTTCACCAAGCCACTAGACGAAACCCGTTTTTGTTATTTAAGGAGTGAGCTGAATATCCTTGATTCTAGTAATGTGGCTTGAAGGCTTGCATATCTGCTGTGAATTAGAGTAATTGTTTTTGAAAAATAAAATTCTTGAAAAATATTGTATGATTTGTTCTTCGAAATCATTTGGTTCTTGATCTTTGGATCATGCGGATTTGGATGTATTCATTGTTGGAGTGATTGATTGTAGCTGGCTACATCCAATGAAGTTTTAGCACATGTCCTTAAGTTTAATTGAGATCAAGAGAGAGAAGAGTGAAGGATCTTTCTGCTCTTGGAGCAAGGCAGTTTAAAAACCGCAGAGTCGGATTTATCCGACCCGGTCGGATTTATCCGACTATCCCCGAGGAGTCGGACATTGTCCGACGGAGTCGGACATATCCGACTCCACGGGATTTTTACCTATAAGCCCGAATCCAACTTACCCCTTCACCCTAACTCCCTCATTCAAACACAATCTTTCTCTCTCCTCACCCAACGGCGGCTCAAGGCTCCCCTCCGGCGATCTCCCTTCTCCACCGGCGTTTTCGTGAGATTTGTGGGGGAAAGGCTCCTCCTACTCGGACTCTATCCGACGCCATTGTTGGCTTCAAGGTTTTTCCCCTATTCCCATCTTTTCACCTAGGGTTTAAAGTCAACTTCCATGGATTAGGTGCTCTAGTGTTTCCCCTGCCTAGATGTTGCATAGATGTTGTTCCTAGGATGCTATAGATGCTCTAAACGCAATATGGCTAGGAATGTGCGGTAGATCTATGCGGAATAGCGATTTTAGTAAAAATCCTGTTGTAGTCGGACATGTCCGAGTGAGTCGGATATATCCGACTCCCTCGACTAGTCGGATTCTGTCCGACTCGGTCGGACATATCCGACTCCAACAGAATTTTAACTAAAGCTCGAAATTGTGCATTACTTCTATCCAAACTCAAATGTCTATGCTATTCATCTCATACCATTCCTTGTTTATCTCTTGTCGGCATGGGTCGTTCATCTACCAACCCCCATCCGGAAAAGAGGGCAAAGGTTGCCGGAAAGAAGAGAAGTAGAACCATCGGTCTTCCCATTGTTGAACCTAGGGAAGAAGAGGAACCCACTGAGATCCGCAGGGAGATGAGGGATGTGGTGGTCCATCCCGGAGTTGACCGTGTGATGATTGACTATGTCAAAGGGCTGAGGCAGCGGCAACGAGAGGCAAGAGAGGTGAACTGGTTTGACATGGAACGGGAGTCTCTAGACAACCGTTTTTGTCTCACTTTCACACGGACTGGTACACGTGTGCCTACGGGAGCAAAGTGAAGCCCACGAGTGCCCATGCAGTACATAGATTGGGACTACATGGCTAGCGAGCACACGACTTTGTTTGATGAGGTCATTGCTATGTGTGAGTTTCATGGACTCAAGGACATCATGTGTTTCAAGTATGATTGGAACCAGGAGATAGTGTGTCGGTTCTACTCCACTGTGCATTTTGACAAGAATTTGGGCAGGTTTTGGTAGATGACCGATGGAGAGAAGCTTTCTTGTACCTTCGAGCAGATTTGCAAACATTCTTGGATTGAGGGACACAATGAACAGGGATCTTCGCTTGCATGATTCAGATTCTCTCAACCCGGAGCTCATGAGGTACATGTATGAGGATGAGGACACGTGCAAGCCACCCTTTGCTCACGGTCTCAAGCCTCTCTATGTGGTCTTGCACAGGATGCTTCGCCTCACTCTCTCTCCTAGGGGTGGAAATGCAGATCATGTTGCTTCATATGCCAAGGATCTATTTCATATCTTGCCCACTCGGAGGAAATTCAATGTGTGGGACTTTATCTTTAGTGAGATGTGGCACAGCTCCGTGGACGCTCGTCGTGCTTGTGTTTATGCACCTTTTGTCATGTGCATGATTGAGAGGATCTCCAAGAAGACTTTCAACAAGGACTGCATGCACAAGCCCCTTCAGCCTAGGATGCCAGCCAATGCTCCTAAGACCCCCTCCTTTGGTGCTCCTCAAGCTCCTCCAGTTGCCCCAGCTGCTCCTGCTCCTACTCGGACCCGTTCTACCCGTTCTACAGCTCCTAGCTCTAGCACGGCTCCTCGTCCGGATAGAGCCCGTGATCGTGGTGCTAGCACGAAGAGCAAGAGTGCTCTTTTCAAAATGCTCAAGGGAATCTTCAGCATGTGCCGGAGGGTAGATGCCAAGGTGGACAGACCTCAAGCAGGATCATGAGGTGATAAAGACAAGACAAAAGATTATTCTTGATCATCTGCAGATCACCTCTCCTAGAGTTCCATCTCCCGAGCCAGCACCTCCACCTCCTCCAGCTTGAGTATCCTTGGGATTCCTTCACTCCGGAGGAGTCCTTCTACTTTGGGTACTTCCCACCTCCTCCACCTTTCTCTTCAGGTTCCGACTTTACCGCTGCTCCTACCGGTACCTCCACTCATACACGCTTTCACTATGAGGAGGATGAGCCTGTGGCAGCAGCCTCGAGGAAGAAGAGGAAGACGAAGAAGAAGAGGAGGACATGGCCAAAGACCCCAAAGGCAAGGGCCTCGCTGTGGAGGAAGAAGAAGAAGATGATGACGACGACGAGGATTGGGGCGATGATGAGTAGACCTCCCCTCCTCCTTTTTGGTGTTTTGATGCCAAAGGGGAGAAGTTATAAGTTCAAATTCCCGAGTTGTGAGAAGAGCAAGTGAGAGTTGCTCTTGTATCTTGTTTTACTTCTTGGACATGTTGCTACTTTTGAGTTGTACTCGTGATGAACTATGTGGTGTGCTTTTATTTGTAATAACTCGTTTTTAATTATTTATGTGATAAGCTATGCTCTATGAATGATGGATGGTGTATTGTTTTTTATTAATTTCTAGCTGCATTTGTGTGATTCACATGTCATATGCATTTTTGTTGTCCTTTCGTATTATATGCCTTGTGAATAAAATGCATGGTCTTAGGGGAGCTCTCTTGTTTTTCTCTCAAATATGTGCTTTTGGTTTTAAAATGACCAAATATTGAATTCAACTCATGCACACATTTAGGGGAGCTCTCTTCTACTTGCTCTCTTGTTCAAGCTCTTTTTACACTCAATTGTGAATTTTAGTTGTATTGTCATCAATCACCAAAAAGGGGAGATTGAAAGTGCATCTAGGCCCCTAATTATGGTTTTGAGTGATTGACGTCAATACAATTAAAAAGGACTAATATTCTAAATGAGCTTGTGCACAGTGCATATTTAAAATTCAATTGAGAGCAAAGAAACACAAAAAGGAAGTGGCCATAATCATCCACACGTGCAACATTTGAACAATGGATCACTCATGCTCAAGATCAAGCGATGAAGCCTTTTATTTATGTCTTGAGTATAGGAAACACCGTACTATCAAGAGGGACACATAAGTGTGAGGTGTGAAAAATGAAAGTGCTCAAAACTCATTCCAAACACAAAATATCATTTGGAGTCGGACATATCCGACTCACTCGGATATTGGACTCGGACTCCAGAGAGCTAGCCAAAGAAATTCCACATAGACTCGGACATATCCGACTCGGTCGGACAGAGAGTCGGACTCCGAACCGTGGCACACTTTTGAAACCCTAGGAGTCGGACAATCCGACTCGGTCGGATATATCCGACTCCACAGGAGCACTCGGACATATCCGAGTTATGTCGGATTTAAGACTCGGACTCCGGAGCGAAATCCAATCTTTCGAAACCCTAATAGTCGGATTTATCCGACCCACTCGGATATATCCGAGTCGGATCCGAGCCAACGGCTCTTTTGAGTGCCCGGCTATAAAAGTGGACCTCGTCCACTTTTGGCGGTTGGCACTTACTACACTCTCAAAAATACTCCCCAACTCACTCAAGCTCTCCTCTTCTTCAAGTTTGTTTCCCAACTCCAATCCTTGGTGGATTTGTGAGAAGATTGAGGAGAAAATCGTTGAGCTTCATCTCCATCTCAAGAGCACTTGATTCTTTCGCATCGCCGGTACTTGTTGTGTTTGTTACTCTTGGGGATTCATCCCCTAGACGGTTAGGCGCTACCCGGCGAGCTCCCAAGCTTGTGGTTGAGACTCGGGTCGTTTGTATTGCCCCTCCCTTCGTGGAGCTTTGATTTAGTGGATTTTAAGCCGGCCTTTGTGGCGGCTTGACGAGGTTTAGGGTTGAGAGCAACCCGGTCCTTGGTGGACTCCTCAACGGAGACGTAGGCTTCTTGGTGGAGCTGAACTTCGGTGAAAAATCGTGTGTCTTTGTGTCTCCCTTTAATTCTTGCAATTGATGTGCTATAGCTCTAGGGTGTTCTTGCTTAAATTCCTAGATCTACTTGCATAGGTGGCTTGCTTGCTTGTCTCCTTGTAGCCTTAGCTTTCTAGTATCTCTAGCTGCTTGCTTGTTGCTTTACTTCCGCGGATTTGTCCATCTTGACTCCCATTCCCCTTTCCGCACGAGGGAGTCGGATTTGTCCTACTCTAGTCGGATATTAGTCCATAGTCGGACTTATCCTACTATAGTCGGACATTTGAGTCGGACAAATCTTTCCTGCGTATTTAATTTGTTAAATTAAGTGATTTTCGGGATTATCGCCTATTCACTCCCCCTCTAGGCGACTTTCAATTGGTATCGGAGCGGGTATCTTCGTTGAAGCCTCACCGCTTGAAGATTAAAGATGGCAAATGAGAAAGATGCAACGGTTAGTGGTAGTGTTGAAGCACCACCTAAGGTAACCGGTGAAGGAAGGCATGAAAACTCACCGGGTGATGCTTGGAGAAGGAAGTGGAAAAGGAATTGCCAAGGATGGAAATGTGCCAAGTGCTTTGCCAATAAGCTACAACAAAACACCATACTCCTACAATGACGGAAGAGATGAGCATATTGGACAAGGGTCCGGTAGACTACCATATTTTGATGGTCAATACTTTGATCATTGGAAAACAAAGATGCTTGCTACATTTGGACTCAATGCATCAAAATGTGAGAAGTGTAACTCAAAATGGATTCTTGTGGGAATGTAGAAGCAAGCCAACCGCACAAGATTTGTTCAATGTAAGATGCAATGTGGCGGCAGCTAGTGCTCTAGTATCCGCACTTAGTCCCGCTGAGTATGAGAAGGTAACCGGATTGGAGGATGCCCATCAAATTTGGTTGAAGCTTGAATTGGTTCATGAGGGCATTGATAGTGTGAAGGAGTCTAAGCTAGAAGGGCTTAGAGAAGAGTGGGCTACTTAATTGCCTAAACATGATAGAATCACCCCGCCGCATCCGATCACTCTGCGCCTATGTGGTCATCTTGGCAGGCTTCCCATGTGGGTTGGGCACCTCCAAGACATCACCAAGATCAAGTTGTTGGCCACGGAGCTGGAGCAGGATGCGAGTGAGATGCTCGGTGATCTCCCAAACCCGACTGATCTACATCCGTGGAGGATGTCCTACATAGGGCATGAATTGCGCCTTGGCACCTGGAAAATTTGCCAAACTCAAGCTCATTGACATCAACCGCCTCGAAGACCTAGTGTCATTGGTAATTGAAGGAGCATCGACGCCACAACTCGAATGGATGTGTCTCAAACAATGTTGTAGGTTGAGTGACGATGAGAACGGTGTTGTTGGCATGCCACTCGTGCACAAATTGAGAGAACTTCGGATAATTTCCTGCGGTGACAAGCCCAAGCTTGTGGGACTACTACAGAAACAACTAGGAGAACACCAAAATCGCCCACTCTTTGAGTGTTTTTGAAATGTAAAGAATTACTATTTTTTTCTTTTCCATTTGCTTGAAGGACTCACCCGTTCCGTACAAACTTGATCCAGATGTAAACTACAACTATATGAACATCACACAAATTGTGATAAGCATAATTATATGTACACCTGAGATGCCTTTATGTACTTAATGGATATTTAGTTGTTATATATGTTTAAGGGTCCATTAGTTTGGCTTTTTGGGTGCTTTTGCTTTTAGAAAAGCAGAAAGCCAACCAAAGGAGGTGCTTATTGAATCGGTTGTGAAGAAAAGCACTTGCTTTTCGTAGTGCAAATATGAAAGCTCCTCCCCCACCCTCTACTTTTGCTGGTTGTGACTTCCTCAAAGTGGTGAAAATTACCCCTCATGCTACTGATTACACACACACCGCTTCGATTCTTTTTCTCCTCCATGTCTCGCACCGCGACCAAACGCGCTCGAGCTCTTCTCCCGTGACCGCGAGTGCTAGGGTTAGGGTTGCTCTCTAGGGTCGGCGCGCCTCTCCAGGTCGACGAGCAGGCGACGGGCTTGTGGCGACGCGCGGTAGCAGGCAACGTGCACAGGCTCGCACGGCACGTGCGCGCGGTAGGGCACTTGCGGGTCGCGGGCAGGCGCGCGCGGCAGCATGCGCTCGTGGGTCTCGGCAGCGTGTGACACATGTACCTCTCCTCCTCCTTTGTTCCTTCATTATTCCGTCCAAAGTGGTGAAGTAATGGTTTGCTAGTCCAATTGGTGAAGTAAACCTGCACATTAAATTTGTTTCTTTTCATTGTTTCGAAGCATGTCGGATAAAGCAGTTTGGAGTGATGCCAATTTGACGCATTTCATTGACATTTGTAACGGAGAGATAGATGCCGGTAATAGGCCAAATGGACAATTCACTAGTACTGGTTGGAAGAATTTGAGAACCAAATATGAAGAAAAGACTAACCTCAAGCAAACAATGAAACAATGGAAGAACAAATTAGACAAAATGAAAAAGGAATATGTATGGTTTATGGAGTTCAAGAATTGTGCCACCGAACTTGGATGGGATGAGGCAAAACAAATTGTGGGACTGCTCAAAAGAATGGTGGGATGAACGTATAGCTGTAAGAACTATTTTCTTATAAGTAATTATTCATTTTGAATGTTTTTCATGTATGGACATATTTGCTAATGTTTGTCTTCTTTAACTTCGGAGATGCAACAACCCGAGAAAGGAATCAAATGCAACCATTTGAGGTTCAAGAAGCAAGACCCGAAGCACCTTGATGATCTTCATATTAAGGCACATGTGTTGACGCCGGTTTTTGACCAAGGGACCCATTGTCAGCGACTATAGGTCAAAAGAGGGCCGGTGGGCGGAAGGTCGACGGCCGCTTGGGCGAGTAAAGGCGCGTCCCTCCGGGAATCGTGCGCGGACGCCAACGGAAGAGCATAACATTGATGGGCCTGGCCCACGTTGTAAAATTAGAAATAATAGTTTAATTTTGGGAAAGATCCTAGTCGGTTAGGAAATCGCCCAAGTTAGGATAAATAGCAATTAAGCCATCTAATTACGAACAATGCGCCGAGAACTAGACAACAATGGGCCGATTTCCTAACCGACTAGGATCTTTCCCAAAATTAAACTATTATTTCTAATTTTACAACGTGGGCCAGGCCCATCAATGTTATGCTCTTCCGTTGGCGTCCGCGCACGATTCCCGGAGGGACGCGCCTTTACTCGCCCAAGCGGCCGTCGGCCTTCTCGCCCACCGGCCCGCTTTGACCTATAGTCGCCGACAATGGGTCCCTTGGTCAAAAACCGGCGTCAACACATGTCCCCCGATCCGGGGTATGCAACGCATGCGTCGGACTGATTTATCCTCTTTATCTGCGCCGGTTTTATCGCCCGTCACTTCTCCATAAAACCCGGGGCCACCCCGGTCATTTCCCATCTGTTTCTTCTCCTTGGCTTTCGTCTTCATCTGTTCTAGCGACCTTCGCCTTCTCGAGCCCTTTCAACTTCTCACCGCACCGCCGCCGTTTTTTTCTCCGGCGACCATGAATCCTGCTCGTTGATGCTTGCTGCGACCGCCGCCGCCGGCCGCGTCGTCGCCACCACCAACGCCGTTCCGGAGGTAATGTACATCCGAGCATCCCTCTTTTCTACCTTTGCAATTTTCTTTGTGTTCTTGTTCTTGTTCATTTTCACAATTTATTTCTGTTTCGCTTCTCACTTTAGCCCTATTCCTCGTTTTTAGGAGATCCGAACCAAGTTGTTATTCCATCCATTATCCCAACTCATTTCTTCTTGGGCCCTATGGGTGATCCCGACCCCACGGATCTCATTTGTGCCGAAACGAACCGGGTCCCGTTTCGGCAACGGTCTCCTCTACCGGCCGATTGGGCCAACAGCTTTCGGTCATGGCCGACTCCCGTTGCAGGATGGCGTGATTGGTATAACCGAGTATCGGCCGTCCATCGGCAAGGTTGGGCCAATATCGGCATCGCCCACGCCATCAAACTCTCTTTGGCCGATCACCATAAGAACGAACCGTTGTTGGTGGCAGCTTCTTATCTCCGGTCGGATGCCTTGAACTGCTTCATGTTCGGCCACGGCCCGGCTACCATGACCCTCCCGGACACGGTCATGTTGGCCGATTTGAATATCACGGCGGAGGCCACCCCGGATGCCATCCGCATTAAGTCCCCCCATCGGATCAACCCTAAGGACACCAGGGGTTGGAAGAACTACATCCGGACCTACAACAAGGGGCACGGCACGGTCGATCGCCGCGAGCACGTTGCCTTTCTCAACATGTGGCTTGACCACTTTTTCTTCCGTGGGGTCGGCGTGAGCCCCACAAACAATTTTTTGCCGATAGCCGATAGGGCTGGCCGACGGCTATGCCCTCCCCATGGGCAAGTATCTTCCGGGATCGGCCTACCTCCTTCTTCACCAGGTTTCGGTGGAGTTGCGCTCCGGCCGATCAGTCAAAAACCCGGGAGGTCCTTGGTGGTTCATCCAAATGTGGTTGTCCCTTCATACCACCAAGGCCATCGATCCGGACCTTAGTGTCCTCACCTTCCCCGGCAACCATGCCGAACCGGCCACGCCCGATCCAGCCGATGTATCTCTTTCGGGAAGCGTTATCCATGGCACCGGGGACGGCCATGTCGGATGACAACTTGGCATATTGGTTCGCCGCCCTCTACAAGGGCCTCAACAACGAAAGTACGGATTGGTATCCGTACATCGATTTCTTCGAGAAGGGGTATGACACTCCCTTCCCGATCGACCCCACCTTCCCAACGGCCGACGGGGAGGCGGTCAAGATCTTCACCACCCGCCTCCGCCCCGTCTCGCTGCCGACGGGACTCATTGCTCGGGAGCAAGGCTTTCTGCTCCTATGAGTTCTACCACCCGTCGGTGGCGGCCCGCCAACTCGGTTTCGGCCAGCTGCCCCCGACCTCTTCTATGTGGGGCAAATAAAGGCGCGGGCTATCGTCGACAACGCCATCCGGTGGAATTGGCTCGTCGGCCGCACCGCCGATGTCGTCACCGGTGACTTAACCGGATTTTCCCCGCGCCCGGAGTACTCGCCTCTTTGACCGTTGGTGGGGCGAGTGGAACCGGCACCTCCGCAGCCGGAACACCGCCTCCTTCTTCTCCGGCTTAGTCCCGAAAGAAGCTTTCGCCGAGGTACGTGCAGCCGATTTATTTTATAAGGCCGATTTTTGTAAATGAAATCGGCCACTCCAAATGCTCACCCTTGTATATTCTTTTTCGATCGGACACGGAGGAGCCGCCGACCCGAGTACCGATGGCCGGCCGATTGCATACTTAATGCCGAGCCCAATTGCTCCAAATATCGGCTTCACCGATCGCACTCCCGCCCAAGCTTTTGCGGCGATGAGTCGAGGGCACCAGCTGCCCGCAAGGCCAAGACTAAAACGGCCGCCCCGAGCAAGAGGAAGGCCAATGTGCCAGCAGCAGGGCCGACTCAAGCCCCGAGCGACACCGCGCGCCGGTGAAGCAGCTCGTGCGCCCGTCCGACCCGGACTATTTCGATGAACCATCTCCGCCGCGTCAAGTTATTATTGCATGATTGCTGATTCCTTTTTTCACTTTACATGCTATCTAACTATGAGTTCTTAACAGGAACCGGCGGTTCTTCCTCCTCGGGTCCGGACTCCAACACCCGATAGGCCGATCCGCCTGTCGACTCCTCCACGGGCCAGGACGCCGATTCAAACAGCTCCGGATCTTGAAATTACACCAAGCCAGGCCGATCCAAATCCTACGGAGAGCCCAACTCGCTTGGATCGGCCTGCGTCTTCCGAGGTCGCCGCCGAAGTTGAACAAGCGGCCCATGTGTCACCCATCGCTTCCCCCAAAGGCACTATTGCTTGTCGAAGAATCGGCCGGCCAAGAGCCGCCCGCAGCTTCTCCTCGTAAATACCGCTGCCGATGAGCTCGCCGATGAGCCCGCCGAAACCGAACAAGCCGGCCATGTGCCCGATGCTCGCCTCCGAGGATGCCGCCGGTGAAGGGGGATCGGCCGGCCGAGAGCTGATTGGAACACACGAACCTGTGGGTTCCATGGCGCAGCCGATAGACGTCCGGCCGCTTCGCATCGACGCTTCACGGGTTTGTTTTTACTATCTCCTTTCCGATTCGCCGCTGTTCATTAGCTTCACTTTATTTCTCTTGGTATTTCGAGCGCTCGGCTTCCCTCGTCCTGCGCCGATTCTCGTATCGGCTTCCGGTCTTACCACCATGGCCGAAATCGCGCGCGAGCTTGAGGCTTCTTCGGTTGATCGCTTGGTGGCCGACGCCCACCCCATAAGGGCCCGGTACTTGGAGGTCCGGACCGAGCTCCCGAGAGGACGTTCGCGACGCTCCGCACCGTGTGGCATACATGGAGTACCGGCAAATGGACTTCATCCGTGCTCAGCAGCGTCCGGCTCGCCACGCGGAGCAGCAGCAAGCCGCGTTACTTACCGAGGAATCCATCAAGCGTTCCGAGGAAGAGGCCCGCAAGACCCAGGAGATGCAAGAGCAACTCTCAAATCGGCAGGATGAACTGCAAGTAATCAACCAAGAGATTGCCGATTTGAGAGCATCGCCGGCTCTCAAGGAGAAGGAAGCGGCGGCCTTGGAAGCCACCATTGCACAGCTGCTCGGTCGACGTGGCGGCTCAACGGAAGACGACGGACGAAGCAATTCAAGCGGCCGAGAAGATGGCTACAGCAGCGCACGCCGATGTCGGCCCCATCGAGGATGACCTGCTGGTCATGGCCAACCTTGACTCCATGCTGGCCCGTGCACTATCTCGCCGTTCAAGACTTCTTGTCTCGTGCCGAAGCCGTCGATTATGCTTAGGTGTAATAGGGCCTTGAACAAAATTCGTTATAAATATTTTTTTGCACTAAGGGCGATATATAATCATATCGGCCATCCGAAGACGATGTTTAAAACATTGGCTAATTTTTTTTTTTTGGCTAAGGGCGATACTCTCAGTATCGGCCGTCTCAAGGCGATGTGCATCGACATCGGCTGTAGTCTCTTTTAGGCCGAACACTATGAGTTAATCCAAATACTAGGATAATACTCGCTTCAAATACTTCCCGTTAAGTGCTCGGCCGAATTCTTCTCCTGCTAACTCTTTCAAAATATATGCGTTACCGGTGCCGATCGGCTAATCAAATAAGGTCCTTCCCAATTAGGCGACCATTTACCAAACCGATTGTCTTTCACACCGATCGGCATCCTAAGCTTCCGGACCAAATCGCCTTCTTTAAATCTGTTTCTGCACAACCTTCTTATCATAATGGCGGGCAACCCTCGCCTTATTCTCGCTCTATTTTTTCCAATGCATCCAGCCGATTTTGAACTACATCTTCTAATTCATCCATCATTAATCCGTAATATTGATCGGCCGAAAGCTTTTGTTGCAATTCAATCCTCCTGGAGCCGATAGTCTGTCTCCCATGGCGATACGGCTTCGTGCCCATATACAAGTTGATACGGCGCGACTTGCATGGCCCCATGCCGTGACATACGATAAGCCCACAAAGCGTCCATCAATTTCATGTGCCATTTACGAGGATACTCCTGTATCTTCCGCTTGATCAACTTGATCGGACTCTTATTTGCCGCTTCAGCTTGGCCATTGGCTTGGGCATAATACGGCGATGAATTAATCAACTTAATCCCCGTCTCTTCAGCAAAAGTTTGAAATTCGTCCGACGTGAATATTGATCCTTGATCTGTCGTGATTGTTTCCGGAATCCCAAATCTATAAATGATATGCTCCTTAACAAACGTTATCACGTCGACCGTAGAAACTTTGCGATAGGGTGCCGCTTCAACCCACTTTGTGAAATAATCTGTAACTACCAATATGTATTGATGTCCTTTGCTTGACGCTGGATTTATCCGGCCGATCATATCCATGGCCCGACCTCCGAACGGCCAAGGTTTGATTACTCGGATTCATGGCCGATGCGAGCGCCTCCGTATAGGCCCGAATTACTTTTATAATATTTGAAACAATCGGCCAACATTGTCGGCCAGTAATAACCAGCTCGCCTTAGCAGCCACTTCATTTTATGGGCCGATTGATGCGTTCCGCAAATCCCATCATGTACTTCGCTCATTACCACTTTGGCTTCGGTATCATTAATACATTTGAGAAGCACCCCATCAATTGTCTTGAAAAATAATTGATCATCTAACAGCACATACTTCAAGGCTTTATATCTTATCTTCTTATCTCGTAGGTTGGGATGGATTGCTCAAAAAATTTCGAATTTCGTGCGCCAATCGGCCTTTTCAATATCAGCTATTTCCAAGCTATTTCGGCGAGCCGATATCCAGATGCTAGTTGAGCCAAGTTATTTGCTTCAAAGTTCTGCTCTCTTGGTATATGGCTGATTTTAACACACTTGAATCTTTCCATCAACTTCTGGCATTTTTCATGATATTGCAACAATATTTCATCTTTACACTCATACTCATCGGCCAGCTGACTCACGACCAATAAAGAATCGCCGAAAATTTCCACAAAATCAGCCCCGGCATCGATGAGTAACTCCAGTCCTTTTAATACTGCCTCATATTCGACTTGGTTGTTGGTGTGCGCCTCTACTGTAATAGAGTATCCACGTACTGCCCCCGAGGCGACACAACAACCAAGCCGATTCCGCTTCCTTCCTTGCAAATTGAACCATCAAAGAATACCGTCCATGGCACTCGGTTCAACGTATCCGGCCGAGTGCTCACCGTGCTGCACTATTAAATCAGCCAATACTTGTGCTTTTACTGCTTTGGCCGATTCATAGCCTAGATCAAATTCCGCAATTGACAACATCCATTTGCCCAACCGGCCTTTGGGGACCGGGGCCGATAGCATATATTTTACGACATCGGCCTGGCAAACCACGAGTGCACTCTTCGGCTAACGGATAATGCCTTAGTTTTGTACATGAAAAATATAGACAGAGACATAACCTTTCCACCTCTGGATACCGTGTTTCTGCATCAATCAATTTGCGGCTGAGATAAAATATAACCCGCTCTTTTCCCTCCCTGTTCTTGAGTCAACGCCGAGCCGATGCACCTATTATCGGCCGATAAATATAACTTAAAGGGTGTGCCCGACTTTGGCGGAACCATCATCGGTGGGGACACCAAATACTTCTTGATATCTTCTAAAGCCTTTTGATGGATCGGCTCCCACCGAAATTCTTGATTGGCCTTGAGCTTTAATAATGGCGTAAATACATCAAGTCGACCGGACAAGTTTGAGATAAACCGCCTAATAAAATTTATCTTGCCGATCGGGACTCGGAGCTTCGTCTTGTTCGTTGGTGGTTCCAGTTTTCGGATAGATTCAATACTTTTAGGGCCGACTTCAATTCCCTTTTCATGCACAATAAACCCCAGAAATTGCCCGGCCGAGACACCAAACGCACACTTGAGCGGATTCATCTTCAAGCCATATTGTCTTGTTCTCTTCAACACTTCTCCGAGATCAGCCACATGACTCCCAACCGATTTTGATTTCACCATGACATCATCAATATAAATTTCCACCAATCGGCCGATCAAATCGTGATATATAAAATTCATGGCTCTCCGATATGTAGCACCAGCATTCTTTAGCCCGAAAGTCATGACAACCCACTCATATAGTCCCAACGCCCCAGGGCACTCGAACGCTGTCTTCGGTATATCCTCTTCGGCCATAAAAATCTGATTGTACCCAGCATTTCCATCCATAAAGCTCAAAATTTTGTTGCCGGCGGCTGCATCAACTAACAAATCGGCGTTTGGCATTGGGTACTCATCTTTCGGGGTTGCTTTATTCAAATTTCTGAAGTCAATGCAGACCCGCATCTTTCCATTTTTCTTTTCCACCGACACGATATCTGAAACCCACTCGCATATCAGCATGGCCTAATGAAACCGGCTTCATATAATCTAATAATCTCTTCTTTGACGAGCTTCATAATACCTAGGGTCAATCTTCCGAGCCCCTCGCTTATATGGCCGATATCCGGGTTTGGTGGGCAACCGATGTTCAACGATCGATCGGCCGAGTCCAGGCATCTCGCTATAATCCCAAGCAAAACAATCTTTAAATTCTTCCAATAAGGCCACTAATTCATCTCTTACTTCTTTACACAATTTCTTGCTAATATATGTCGGCCGAGGCTTGTCTCCATCCCCTATATCTACTTCTTCTAACTCGTCGGCCGACACAAAACCGTGACCTAGTTTCCCATCTTCTGTTTCGTTAATCGGCCGACTCATCATATCCTCAATCCGTGTATCGATCGGCCGATTATCCGCTAATTCTCCTATGGGGCCCATCGGAGCAGCTGGGGGTACCCGACCCCCGGTCACAATAACTCCGTCGTATGTAATGTTTATGGCCTCCGCATCCCAATATGTGCCCGATAAACAAGGCAAGCTCTCCAGACCGGCAAACTCGAAATCGGCGGTTGCAATGGTTACGGACTTATCGGCCCGCACGATTTCAACCCCGTTGCCGACCCATTGAATCAAACACCGGTGCATGGTCGATGGGATGCAACAATTGGCATGAATCCGGTCTCTCCCCAACAAAGTTGTGTATGCACCTTTCCCGTCGATGATGAAAAAAGTGGTGGGTATGGTTTTGCTGCCTACGATGATCTCCATTATTGCGGCCCCACGCACATCTTGGCTTCTCCCGCCGTAATCCTTGAGCGTCGGATTAGCCTTCATCATTTCTTCCGGCGTCTTCCCAAGCTTGCGGTATGTGGTAATTGGCATGACATTAACCGCTGCTCCTCCGTCGACCAACATTTTCCTCATCGGCGACCCGTTGACGTAACCGCTAATATACAATGCCTTGAGATGCAAATGATCGAGTTGATCGGCTTATCAAATACCGCCGATTCCGGCGTCCAAAGAATTTCCGAAGCATCCCCAACTGGTTCTTCTTCAGCCGAATTCTCATCGGCCAATCCGACAATCCTGGGCATCGGGGACATCATATTCACCGCGGCTTCAGCTTGGACCACCCGAGACCGCACTTTCGGCCTCCATTCCCTCTTGGGCTTGGCCTCATCATCCTGGTCATCTCTATGATGCTGTTTACCCTTGATTTCTCGACAACGCATTCTTTGAAGCCTTCTCTTTTGGGTTTTGTTGAGCAAACCACCGGGCACCACTCGTCCTTCGTTCTCGGTTTGGTCATCTCTCAAACCTTCATGGTATTGGTAATCGGACTCTTCTTCATCATTGATTGGCCCCAGCCGATCGTGAACGGAGGTTCTCTTTGGCACTATGTATCTTCGCTCATCATATCTCGTGATCATAGTCGATCGCTCTTCCGGGGGCCGATTGTTGTAATTCGTAGTTGTGATCAATCGGCCGTCCCCGGTAACTTGATGACCCACCATCACGATACTCTTTCCGGCCGGTGCACTCCGGGCAGTTCTCGATAGATGGAAGCTTCATGTTTTGGTCCCAGCAGATCGAAAGAAAGGACAATCCCAATGTGGGTCAAAATCCTGTCGGCGGATCACGCTTTGCCTGTACCGCCGACTTTGACCGATAGATTCCTGTTCATGTGCCATCCGATCTCTTTCTTCCCTCTCTCTCTTCCTCTCATATCGGCGTATGAAACCAGCCGATCCACCGCCGACGGTATTGATGTACATCGCATTAGCCGGAAAGGGTGCCCATCAACTTTCATCTTCTTCTTTACATCAGCTGCTCGCAATACCCCACTCGTCAACCGCCTTCGAATCTCATCTCTCATAGCATAACAATCAACGGTGTTATGATGTGAATTTCCATGCCACTTGCACCACTTAGCCATTTTCTTCAATTCTTCCGGCGTAGGAATTTTGTGATGAGGGGAAAGCTGGATTTTCTTTTCCCGTAGCAGCTGATCAAATATCTCGTCGGCCTTGGATAAATCAAAATCATATTTTCTCTCCTTAGGATTGACATGTGGAGAAAATATCGGCCGTTTGTTATTAGTCCACTCAACTGCATTAATTCCCTCTTCATCATCTTCATCTGTCGAACTCAGCATAAGCTACCCGATACCGCCGATTCCTGGTGAGTCGGAGATTCTCTTCCTGGCCAACCGCCCTTCGTGTCAGCTGTGCCAGCCCATCAAACTCATGTGGGGTAAACTTTTCTTTGACGTTGGAGAATAGCCCAGCATAAGCAATTTCGGCCAACTGTTGCTCTGTCAGATTCAGGTTGTAGCATCGTCCCCTCGAGTCCTGAACCTCCGTATATAATCAGCTACCGATTCCCCGGTTTTCTGTTTCACCGCCATTAAATCGGACAAACTAAGCTCGGTGATGCCCGTGAAGAAGTACGAGTGAAACCTTTTCTCTAGATCGGCCCAACTCTGAATAGAACCAGGCGACAGTCGAAGCAAACCATGAAAAGGCCGATCCGGATAATGACAAGTGGGAATAGCCTAACCCGCAAAGCCTCCGGAGTAGATGCCTCACCAAGTCGTGCGTCATATCGGCTGATGTGCTCCATAGTTGATGTGTTATCTTGCCCAGAAAACTTGGAAAACTCAGGAATTTTATACTTATTGGGTAAAGCCACGGAATCCATCCAGTCGAGGTAAGGTCGCCGATACAATGCACTCTTTTCTTTAGGCTTCAAATCGAACCGATCTTTCATCATATCGGCGATCTTAGCCATGAGGCTATTCATATCATTGGGTCCGACAGCTGCTGATCCGGTACCCGTCATATAAGCGGTGTTGGGCTGTCCCCCAGTCGTGTGTATCAACCGGCTGTTCCCGGAAATCCCAGTGCCGGTAGCCGGGAATAGTGTCCGCGAACGATTCCATAATTCATGGCCGATTGGATCGGCCATCCAGTCATGAATCCCTGTCCCCAGCCCGATGCAGTTGGTCGTGGAATACCGGATATCGGCCGTACTATAGTGGGTGAGTTCTCAATTCTACTCGGGCCAGTATTTGGTACGTAGAAAAAATTGGGCTCGTTGTGCCATCCGTGGGACCGCTGCCACATTGGTTGCTGCCCCCAACTCGAAGTCGGCTGTTGTACATCTTGCCTGTCGCCTTCTTCCGTTACCGACTTCTTGGGGCCACTCGTCATCATCTTTGCCTGGCTGGGTTGCACCGGTACTCGCATTTGCATTGTCCTTGCCAGGCCACGGTTGAGGTGGCATGCCGTACGAGGCTGAACCCCCGCTCGTGGTGTGGTACCCTGGAAGCTAATTCCCCGACTCGTCCGTACAGGAGTGCCGACAGTCGAGTGTATGCAGGTCCAGTAATACCCTTCGATGAACAGCCTGCCATCAATTGTGTCCTTGATCAAATTCCCGATGGTGTTGGTCAACACGCCCGATTGATTGATTAGGGCCCGATGAACGGACGAGTTGACCATATCACCGAGCTGGTTGGCATCCGGCAGTCTCTCGGGCTTTGATTTGGTCTAGTTCTTCCGGATGCGGAATCCGAGGGAAGTCTCCTTTTGTGGCCACTCCGCCACGTGTCACCTGTCAGGGCTTGAAAATACTTTTTCATTGCTTCGGCCAGGTATTCTTGGTACTGCAGCTTTTGTTCCGTCGTCATCTTTCCCCAGTGCCGAAACCCCATTATCATCGAAACTTCTCCATGTCCTTTGCCATCCGTCCCGAGAGGAACCGGAACCAAAATTGGCCGATTTTCAGTATCGACCATTGGTGTTCCGTCCTCCCCGACAACTTGTATGTACGACATCTTGATCTTGGATGCTTCTGTCCCACCGAGCGTGCCAAAAAGTGTGTTGACGTCAAAAGTCGCCAATACACCGTTGTCCGGAGAGTCCACCGAAACTACGGCCGACGCAGAGTCCCGTGCTCCCAACGGACCGGCTCGGCTCGCCGATGTTAGTATGCGCCGGTGCGTGCCGGATGGTTTTCCCGCAAACCAACAAAGACAATAAAAAGTGTAAAATTCCAGGTCATCGGCCCGGATAGACCGATGTGCGGTCGTGACCGATTATGGCGTAAGATAGACAAAATCGGCCATATACGAGGAACAACACGGCCCATCCATTTATGTATTAAATGCCGAGCGAACGAACTGTGATATGAATGATACGGAATCGGCCGACGCTATAACATGCAATCGGTGGCTAGCAGCCGATTTCGTCGATAAGTGATCAAATCATTAAGACTTTACATGGATACGTTATCGAATAAAACATAAACAAGGCAATTGTCAATGGGATGTAACTAATTTAATAACAAGAAGATGTTTCAAACATCAATTAGATCCGTGAATCGGCCGATCGGGTATTCGGCCGATTCTCGCCATTGATTATAGCAGTGAATTAATTAGATCTATCTAAATGTATAATGATGATCAATGAAATTATACTAATAACTCCGGTTCAAAAGCAGTTTTGACAGATTTTTGGCACTAATTAAACATAAAACAGCTAATGAACGTGATAAGCAATCGGCTAAACACTCCGAAAGAACAAGTAAGACAAATACAACCACGCAGATCCCAAATCGACCGATCGCTCCAACAGGACAAGTCAACCGATGGCACGCGATCGGACCAGATCTAACGGCCGCGCACGTCCGGCCGATTCAGGACAAGCACAATCATAAACGCCTTAACTATGAAAGTAAATCTACACCCTAGCCAATCGGCTGCATGCGCCTAGGACAAGTCAACTATCGCAAAGGCAAACACAGGACACGTCAACCGAATCTGCACGATCGAATCGGCCAAGATGTAAAAGAATTCTCATAGTGACTATCGTGACTCGAACGACCGGATCCGAGCCGATCGGCGTTGGGAACAAAGGCTGGAACAGGGAAGCAGGACAAGTCAAACTACCTCCACCACGAGCCCGGACCAGGTCAACTTGACTCATCCCGGCCGATACTCACTACGCCGATCGAGAACAGATCTAGTCGCCGGATAAATAGCAATTAAGCCATCTAATTACGAACAATGCGCCGAGAACTAGACAACATAATTACCTTGTCAAGCCAACTTGTCGTCGACCGGAGCCCCGAAGATCCCCGCGCGAAAACGAGTAAAGACTTAACAGAAAATTAGGGTTTGGCGATGCGCCGAAAGTTGTATTGGATGTGAATCGAGTTTACATGTTACATCCGAGTATGTATTTATACTCGGCACAAAGAATCCTACTCGGACCCTCTTCGGGCCGATTTCCTAACCGACTAGGATCTTTCCCAAAATTAAACTATTATTTCTAATTTTACAACGTGGGCCAGGCCCATCAATGTTATGCTCTTCCGTTGGCGTCCGCGCACGATTCCCGGGAGGGACGCGCCTTTACTCGCCCAAGCGGCCGTCGGCCTTCCGCCCACCGGCCCTCTTTTGACCTATAGTCGCCGACAATGGGTCCCTTGGTCAAAAACCGGCGTCAACAACATGTTACCGGGTTGATCTGTATCTTGTCCTGGAAATATTTACTTAAGTCACTCAAGTGACGAGGAAGAAGCCGATGGTGATGGTGATGATGTGAAATTGGCTCCCCTAAAGAAAACAAAACAAGGAAACAAGAAACGCAAGAGTGAGAAGAGCTCTAATGCTACTAAAGACAAGAATGAGAAGAGCCCCTTCTTCCGGTTGTGCAAGAACACATGTATGAAAATAGAATCCGCAACCGAGAAGATGTCCACAAGTGTAACATCAACTCCTCCTAGCAACCCAACCTCTATCATCAAGGAGGCCATGCAAATGGTGAAAGATTGTGTAGTTCAAGAAAAAACTTCTCTTATGCACACTCGTCGGTGTAGGGGGATCGGGGGTCCCCCTAACCGCGCGTGGGCTGCTTTCGACCCACAAACGAAGATGAGGCCCACGAAGCCACGGAGTCCACGAGGCCCACGAGTCCCGCGGAAGCCGGAGGAGAGGGAGCGCCGGAGGGAGAAACGAAGCTTCGCGGTAGTTTCCTCCGGCGCCCCAACTACCCGGAGTTAATGCGGCACTCGATGGCCCTCGGCGACGCCGCAGCCCGACAAGACGTGCGCGCATCTTCCCCGCGCGCCGCGTCTTGGGAAGCCACGCAGCTACGGTACCTCGCGGGCCGCCGCGGTCACCTCGCGACGGGTCACGATCGCTTCGCGGAAGTCCATGTGGGCCTCCGCCTCCTCCAACTGCGCGCCTCGAAGTTCCACGGCACGCTCCCACTCTAAGACGCTTTGGAGGCGGTTCACGCTTTCAGCCTCGCGGGCCTTCGCGTCACGCAGCTTCTCGGCGGCTCGGTCGTCGATGCCGGCAGCTTGGTCCAGCTCATGCTGGATTTCTTCCATGCGGCGCCGATATTGCTGCTGGGCCGGCTTCACCGCCGTCTCCGGGGACCGCCGCGCCTCCGCCACCTCCGCCTCGCGCTCGGCCGGCGCGGCCTCCCGGTCCTCCGGGGACGCGTCCGCCTCCTCCACGGCCGCCTTCATGGCAAGAAGCGACCGGGTGGCCTCCCCGATCACATCGCCAATCTTGTGGCAACCCGTACCGCCGGAGCGACCCGAAGGTGACCCGCTCCGGCCGCGTCCGCCGCGCCCACGGCCCCTATCGGCGGCGGCGGTCGACGAAGTGTCTCCGCCGACCACCACACCCGGCTCCGACCGAACGCGTGGAGGGGAGTCGTTCCCCTCCAAGCACTATAGGGCTGGCGGCGCCGGCACCCGGCCTCGGAGCGGAAGACCGTGGCGGACGCCGGCGGCGCCGATCGGGAAGGCACTCGGCACGCCTCCGGCCGGAGAAGGTGACGCCCGGCCGGGGTCGAGCCCGGCAGAGGCACCCGCGGTCTCCCCTCCGGCAGGGCGCTCGTAGCCCCCTCGCCGGCAGAGACACCCGCTGCCCCCTCTTCGGCGACGTCCGCAGCCACCTCCTCGGACGCGCCCGCGGTCCCCTCTCCGGCGGCACCTGCGGCCACCTCCGCGGGATCGTCCGCGACCCCTTCCTCGGGGGCACCCGCGACCCCTTCCTCGGGGGCACCCGCAACCATCTCTTCAGGGGCACCCGCTGCCCCTCCCGCGTCGTCCTCCGCCCCGGCCACCGGAGCCGCACCGGCCGCCTTGGGGTTCGGGGGACCAGGTCCGAGTCCGGTTCGATCCGGACGAGTCCCGCAAATGACGCAAGTCGAACACGTTTGCAACCATCGGCCTACGACGAGACGAGGTGCAGCACACCGGGCACACGGCTTAAGAAAAGAAGAGAGGGAAGCTGCCTACCCGTCGCGTGTCCACCCGGCCGCTTGCACCGGTGCGGCTACAGGAGACCTCCCTCGCGGAGCGGCCCCCGTCATCGGCGCCGGCGAGCCTGTCGGGCCCGCTTTCGTGGTGCGGAGGCGGGCCCGAAGAGTCGGAGGAGGAGGGCGACGGAGACCTTTTCCCCTTGCCTTTGTCCCGCGCGCTCGGAGCAGGCCTCGCAGCGCCGGGGCTAGAACCCGGAGCTCCGGAGGCGCCCCCGAGGGTGACCGTCGCACCCGGGCGGAGGAAGGTGCGACCCCGGGCACTCGGAGACCGGGGGCGGGAGTCGGGTTCGCGTCGAGAAACCCGAGCGGCCCCGGCCGGGGCATGCTCGTCAAGGACGGCGCGCTTGTTCGCCGACCGATGGAGGGGCTCGGCGCCTTCCGGCACGCGAAGGAGGCGGGCCACTTCTTCTCGGTTAGCGTCAAGTAGGCGAACCGCTCGCGGCCTCGGGCAGGTCGGAGCCCGCCCCGTGCGCGTGCGGCCGGCGAGGTTGAAGTCCCGGTACATCCACGACGGGACCGATCTCCGGCGAAGGGGCGCGATGTTGCGCTCGAGGAAGTCGTGCACCACCCCGCGCGAGTCGGACCCGCCGCGGCGAGTGCCGCGATTCGGTCGACCACGACCATCATGCCCTCGGGAAGTCGGGGCACGGCGTCCCGTACGGCCAAGTGCTCGGGCCGGACCGGCGGGACGCGGAGACGACGAAGATCCTTCTCGTACGGCACCGTGAACCAAGCCCTCTTCCACGCCTCCACCTTGTTGTTGGGCGAGTACTCTATGTACCCGCCGTCGGGCCGGCGGTCACCGGACGCACCCGATCACCTCCGAGGCATTGGTGAGCGTCATCTTGAAGTAGCGCTCGGAAGATGGGGAAGCACGGCTGCACCCCCACGAATCCCTCGCACGGATGGGCGAACACGGCCGACACCGCGACCGCGTTCGGCGTGAGGTGCGCCATGCGGATTCCATACTCCCAAAGCACCTCCAGGAAGAAATCGGAGAAGGCGGGGGAACGGCGCCGGCGACGACGAAGGACAAGAAGTGGAGGATCTCCAGCCCCCGGTCGGCGGCGGCAGCGGTCCCCCGACGCGAACGGCCCCATCGCCGTCCACCGGCAGAAGGGCGAAAGCCGCGACATGTCGACCCCGGCGTCGGGCAACCGCGCCGTTGGCGCGGCGGCTCGCCGACGGCGAGCGCGCGCGAGAGCTGCTGCGGCGGGGGAGGATCTTCCGCGGCCCATCTTGACGGCAAGCGACAACGGCGACGGAAGCGGCGGCGCGAATCGGCGAAGAAGAAGGCGAGGGGAGGCGCAGCGGCAAGAAAGAAGCCGAGAAGGCGGAAGGCGAAGGGCGAAGTGGGAGACGTGCTCCGAGCAGCCGGCTCTCCCACTACTTGAGCGCGGACGCCGGGCGGGCCCACGGCACGCGAACCGAAGCGACGCGACGCCTCGGGCGCTCGTGCCCCGTAGCCCAAGCGGTTCCGCCCCTCCGAGAGCCGCGCCCGGAGCAACCCAAACGTTATCGGGCACCGACGGGTGGCCCCAATCCTCGCTCCGACCCCGCGGGTCGGCCGACCGGGCCGGGGCTCCTGTCGGTGTAGGGGGATCGGGGTCCCCCTAACCGCGCGTGGGCTGCTTTCGGCCCACAAACGAAGATGGGGCCCACGAAGCCACGGAGTCCACGAGGCCCACGAGTCCCGCGGAAGCCGGAGGAGAGGGAGCGCCGGTGGGAGAAACGAAGCTTCGCGGTAGTTTCCTCCGGCGCCCCAACTACCCGGAGTTAATGCGGCACTCGATGGCCCTCGGCGACGCCGCAGCCCGACAAGACGTGCGCGCATCTTCCCCGCGCGCCGCGTCTTGGGAAGCCACGCAGCTACGAGTACCAGGAGGGCTCTCAGCCAATAGGAAGGGAGAGATTGGGAACGCGAACCAAGGGACAAAGATCGCAACGGATTTATGTCGGGATCATGTCGGAACATGCCCGGAGGGTCCGGACTCCCACCGGTGCCGGGTACCCCTCCGGTACTTGCGTAGTACTCCCCTCCTTGCCCTTTAAAAGGAGGGGACACCCCCATGTAAGAGAGGGTTCCTTTTTAACACACAAAGAAAGCAGGACGTAGGGTATTACGCATCTTGCGGCCCAAACCCGGGTAAATCCCGTGTTCTCGCTCATTTGGATCATCCACACTAACGCGCGAGCGGATCCGTTCTTCCCGAGCCTAACCCAAGGGAGCCTTGACAGGCCCCCATTTGGAGGTGTACTCACACACCGACACACACAACCACCTTTTTGATAATGAAACCTGAATTTAGGGAGGTTTTTAGCTTCCTGGAAACAAATGAAGGCAGGTTTGATTTGTCTGCAGAGGGAGCATGAAAAGGAGCAGTTCAAGCGTCTTTAGAACATTTTCCCTTATTTCTAGTTGATGGTGTTGTAAAACAATAATTTGCTTCATGTATGTGTGAACCATTTGCTTGTGGTATTTGAGGACAATAATTTGCTTGATGTATGTGTGAACTATTTGATTGATATATGTGTCAACCATTTGCCCGTGTCCAGCTTTTTGTTCATTGATGTCCTGATTTTAATATCTGCCATGTTCATATTCAATTTTTGGTTGATATTAATTATGTACTATCCTGTGTAGATGGATGCCACCACGGAAGAACTATGGAAGCTAGCAGAACTAGCACAACATGCGGCCCTACTTGGTGAGATGGACAATCGAGTACATCGATAAATATTTGACCAAAGGAGAATATAGAGAAACCGGTGAAACTGGGATTCAATGGGTTATGAATTGCTTCAAGTATTCAAGGTACTACTATAAGATGTTTCGGATGAGTCCTAATATATTCATGCAACTTCATGACTTGCTAGTTTCCGACTACAAGCTCGCATCAAATAACACCGTGTCTTCAATTGAATCATTGGCTATGTTTTTGTGGATTGTTGGAGGACTCCAATCATTATCTCAAGTTGAGAATCGATTTACATGGTCACTTTGGACTGTTCACACCAAATTTTAAGAAGTACTAAAGTGTTTGCGCAAGTTAGGAAAGGAAAATATTAAAGCAAAGGACCCTTTTTCTAGTGTCCATGATAGAGTGAAAGAGGACCTTTTTCGCCCATATTTCAAAGATGCTATTGGAGCTATAGATGATTCACATGTTCCTGTTGAATTTCCCGAGGAGGAGGTGGTGAACCACACTTGTAGGCATGGAAATACGACTCAAAATGTGCTAGCTATTTGTGACTTCGATATGATGTTCACCTCCGTGGTTGCTCGGTTGGCCGGGTTTTGCACATGACACACGGATCATGAATCATGCATTAGCAAATTTTTCCTTTGCCTCCTAAAGATACTTATGATTCATTTGCAATTCTTCAAGTCATTTTTTGTCATTATTTTGTTGTGTTGTTTTTTTCATTTGTGATTGCTGATTTTGTTTGATAGGAAAATACTATCTTATCTACTTCGGTTACCCAAACCGATGTAGATATCTTACACCTTTCAAAAGAAGAACGTACCATATACCAGAATTTCAAGCTTGAGCTGGCCGTCCCCCTCAAGGGAAGTATGAGTTGTTCAATTTCTTACATTCATCCTTTCACAATGTCATTGAACAAGCTTTTAGAGTATTGATGAAGCGAAGTGGCGTATTTTGAATGACATTCCAAGTATCCCTATTCGTACTCAAGAGCATATCATTCTAGCATGTATGGCTTTATATTACTTTATTCGTGACAACAAGTTACAGGAAAAGGAGTTTGATAGATGTGATGCAGATGAGGATTACCTACCACGCGCGGTGAGAAATACGAGCAACACATGTTGACAACGCAAAGAAAGAGAACGAGGACACCATGAACATCATTCGCGATAGATAGCCGATGACTTGTTTAGGGGGATAATTATGGTGCATGATGTTATTGTTCCATTTATGTGGACCAATTTTTTTGTATAATGCTATTATTCTATTTATGTGGACTAACTGTTGAATATTTATATAGATCTAATTAATTTCTCTTCCTAAAATAGTCACTTCCATGTTAATCTTAGAACAAATCAATGTTTTATGATTATATTGCGTATACATTGTATATAGGACATATAGGGGCATTACATTCGTTTCAACTGCTTATTCACAGTCACAACCAACTCAATCAAATGGTTTTTCATCTTTTCCACAGCTTACAGCTCACAACAACTTTTTCACAGCTGACAGCTCACAACAATTTTTTAAAAAAGCCACAACCAACCAAACACACCCTAAGTGACATTCGTTAAGCAGGGTAGGAAAAATAGTTCATTTATTTTTTTTTTTTTGCATTAATTGACCAAACATGCTTGAATTTAGGGCTCATATATAGATACTAGGATGAGAGGCGCGCTAACCTCGTGCCCGTATTCATGCGCAATGGTTTTTGGTATGGATAGGATTGTTAGATGTTTTATATGCAAGAGCAGCTTGGTACAGATATAAAAACAACTACAAATTGCGTGGAACATGATGTTTTGAAGGAACATCAACGCCGCAATTGGAACGGATGTCGCTCAAACAATGTTGTAGGCTGAGTTACGATGAGAACGGTGTTATTGGCGTGCCACTCGTGCACAAATTGAGAGAACTTCAGATAATTTTCTACGGTGACAAGCCCAAGCTCTTGTGGGCCTGCTACAGAAACAACTAGGAGTGTTTTTGAAATGCAAAGAATTACTATATTTTTCTTTTCCATTTGCTTGAAGGACTCACCCGTTTTGCACAAACTCGATCCAGATGTAAACTACAACTTTGTGAACATCACACATATTGTGATAAGCAAAAAAAAAAATTGAACCAGAAATGTACTTCCATTATTCAGGTGTCGTAGTATCACTAGCAACCAATGACATAATACAAGAAGGGAGTTCATCCATGATGGGATTAATCTCCGGATCACGAACACTACCCCAAGCTGCTAGAGCATGCGCTACAGAGTTATATTGTCGAGAAACATGACAGAATCTGAAACTATGGAAATTTAAGCGTAACACATCCTTCAACCCTTCCAAGTTCCAACAAACTAACTGAAGTCGGTAGCTGATACCCGTATGACAATACAACCTGCTTCACCAACAACGCATCAGTTTCAAGCAATATGTGAGCTGCCCCAATATCCACCACTTCTACTTGGAATGAATTGAGGACATATTCAAGTTTACCTCTGCTAGCCAAAAATCACGTCCCCATCAGAATCCCTGATAACAAAGCCTCATCCACCCGATCCATCAGCTTTTTTGAATGATGCATCACAATTAATCCAGGGTGGTGCCTCCTTGGCCTCTTGGGAGCTTACTTTCAAACACAATGCGAGGATTCAAGCAATTGAATAAAACGCCTCTTTCACCTCTCAGAATGAATACGTTGAGATGCCCAAGAATTTCACTGATTGAGGTGAGGAAGCTCAGATGAAGAATCACGGAAGCTGGGGAAATCCGGGGGCTTCCACAGCAAGGACCGACATGCAAAGCCGCATTGCCCTTCAAACACAACCAAAAATCCTCGAACGCCGCCTGATAAATCGCTAAAAGAGCATAGGACTTTATTCACGATTCTCGTGTCTGATAAGAAATCCACCCGAAGAACGGGGGATTCATGAAACGAAAATGCACCAATGCTCCCCCTCAGAAAACAAAACATAAAGAAAAATGCAGCAGCAAATCCGTGGGCAAATAGGGGATTTGGCGCGTGATCTGGAGGCTGACACCGAGACGGGCCAAGCAATTTCCTCAGTTCTCTCTGTTCCCCGTGGAAACGGGACGAGAGAAAGGGAGGAGAGAGGCGGAGACGTGGAGAGTCAAAACAAGGACGATCCCTTGGAAAACGAGAACGTTTTTGTTTGTTAATCTGTTTGGAGTTGACATGGACATGGTGATTGCTGAATGCTTTGGGATGGAGGAATGAAGCTTTCCTTTCCTATGAAAAGGATTCCTTTCCTCTACAAAATGGAGGAAACAAAACATCCACTCTTACCTCATGGAAAATTCTCTTGTGTGTGAAGGAGGAGCTAATCTATCTTGCTAATTGCCTACTCCTGAGGTGGTCACGCTAGCTCATGTCTCCAGCTTGCCGTAGAGCTCCCGAGGATGAGAGATGAATCCACAAAGGAGATAAAATAGTAATCTTGCTAGTAAAAATAAAAATTAGTGCAGACATCTAATTGTTTGTGACTTTGTTGGCTACAGTACTATATTAGACATATGAACGTTAGCAAATAGTATGAATAAACAATTATGAAATACAAATGGAGATTAGTAATTGAATTTATATGCATTAAATATTGATAATATAGCTTATAATACTTAAATTTAAATGTATCAATATTTTTATTTCCTTGTTTCTATTCCTGCATCCCAAACACCTAGGTTCTTCATTCCTATGTTTTGAATTCCTGTGGGTTTTTTCCTTTCTCGATTCCTATGTTTTCTCTCTTCATGTATTTTTTTATATTCCTGTGTTTTGTATTCCTTAATTCCAAACGGACCCTTAATCCGTTTGGAGTTGACATGTTTAAATTTGGGCCGGCATGGCCTTATTGGACTCAGCCGAACGCAAGACGGGCCGAGTCGGAGTCGTATTCTAGGAGGCCGCGGCCTCAAATACACGGAGACGGGCTCGTCGTGGGAAGCCAATTCCGCGCGATGGATCTGCTCAAGGGGGAGCTGCAGAGGAAGCGGAAGGCGACGGCGGACAGCTTTGCCGGGAAGTGCTTCGTGCGGCGGTCGGAGCTGGAGCAGAGGCAGCTTCAGAAGCGCCGTGAGGAGCACCGAATCAAGCTACTTGCCAAAGCCCGCCAGCCAGCGCGCTCCTCCGCCGCCTCCGGCCCCAGCGAACCAGGCGCCGCGTCGGGAGAACCTAGCCCTAGCTCCCCCACCGGCGCGGCGGCCTCCTCCCTCACGCCCGCCCCCGTCCTCCCACGTGAAGAGGTGGTCCGGCGCCTCCGCGTGCTGTCTCAGCCCGTCACGCTGTTCGGGGAGGACGACGTCGCCCGAGCCGAGCGCTTCAAGCTCGTGCTCAGTCTCGTCCACGAAATCGATGATCTCGACATGGTCGAGGGCCAGACCAATGAGTTCCTTCGCGACATTGTCGAGACGCGCAAGCGGCGCAAGGTCACTGCTGGAAGGTACACCGACACCAAGGGTGGCGCTGGTGGAATCGGTGCAGATGAAGACGAAGGTGACGGTGATGACGACGACTTGAAGAGGATGAACGCCAATTTTGAGGAGCTTTGCGAGGAAGACAGGATTTTGGTGTTCTTTAAGAGGCTGCTTAACGAGTGGAAGCAGGAATTGGATGCCATGACCGAGCTCGAGAAGGGGACCGCAAACGGGAAGCTTGTGCTTGCAACATTCAATCAGTGCGCACGAGATCTCGAACCCCTGTTCCATCTTTGCAGGAAGAAGGTGAGAGCTCATCATTTAACTTTCTTGTTAGCAGAATTCGGTTTAGGATACTGCCAATCAAAACTAACTGTTTTGTAGCTCTTAAGTATAGTACTCACTTCCACCAACTTTTTACAGAACTTTGTTCCTGATGATTTCAGATTATATACTGCCTTGCCATTGGTTCAACCTTGTCTTGACAACACCATCTGAATATTGTTCATGCATTTCTAGTTCAATGTTGCCTCTTTTCCTGGTTGTCTATCCTTTGCGATGTTGAAATTAATCATTGTTTATTGTGTTTAGGTTGTTCCCTAAGACGTCCGTGAAGCATTGCTTGTTATTGTGGAATGCTGCATGAAGCATAATTATTTAGCAGCGTCAGAGCAATACATCAAGCTGGCAATTGGCAACGCACCGTGGCCTATCGGAGTCACTATGGTTGGTATCCATGACCGTTCCGCCCGAGAAAAGATCCACGCAAAGAGTGTTGCACATATCATGAACGATGAGACAACTCGCAGGTATCTCCAGTCAATCAAGAGGCTGATGACCCGTTGCCAGCCGCATGATCCTGCGCAACCCTGAAAGCAGTGAAGCTCAACAGCATGGTAAATGGAACTGTCCTGTCAAGGTGCTTGAATCAGAGGGGAAATTCAATCAGAGAACCAAAATAGTGATGCTTTGTTAAGGTAATTGGAACTTAAAAAGATGTAGTATAAATGCTCAGTTTTCTGTATTTTTCCTTTCTTTGTGCCTTGTACTTGTGGATCAAAATTTAGCAACAGAACCGTTTATGTTAATCAAATCACTTTTCGCTACAGTCGACTGAAAGGACCGATCCTTTCTGTCGACGCTCTGATCAGCGCGGGCGCAGCACGAAGGCGGTAGAACCCAACGACACCGCCGAAGCAGCCGTGTCGCCATGCCTGAGGAGCTGGCTAATCTACCCTGCCTAAGGGCCGTGACGGGATGAGTGGTCCATCGTGCCTAACGGGCTATCAGGCCGGCCCGGCACCCCTAACTAATTTTGTGCCATGTCTCGGGCCGGCACCCCTAACTAATTTTGTGCCATGCCTCGGCCCGGCATCCTAACTAATTTCGTCGTGCCTTGGGCCGAGGAACAGCATGACCCGTTACTAATGTCGGCACGAAATTAAATGGCTCTTGCAATTGCCTTAAAAAAAGGCTCTTGCGAGTACGAACTGTTTCTTCTTGAGAAGAACCCGGCCGAATTGGAACTCTTCGGCAGGTTAAGCCTCGCTATTAAGCCTAGTGTTGACCAAACGGACCGCCCGGCACGGTCTAACCCAAGCACGCTAAAGCACAACCCGTTTCTTTTCGGGCCGGCACGACACGAATTTTGTTTTGGGTCGTGCCGCACCCTCGGTCCATGACACGACACGAAAGCTGTAGACCGTTAGGCACGTAGGCCCGACAACCCAATTTCAAATCTTGGCCTGTTAACACTTCAACTCAACCCTGGTCTGTAGGATGGGACTCAACTAGTCAACTTGCTTACCACCAGGCCACTCAAGCATTCATGATGCTATGGAAACTACATTTGTTTTAGCTTAATTTTATTTCGGGCCGTGCCTAACTAGGCCTTATTTGTGCTTTACCGGGCTGAAGCATAAATGGGCCGTGCCTGTACCGTGCTTGGGCCAGGCAAAAATTCCGTACTTTGGGCCGGCCTGCTTGGCATGGCCCGTTTGGACAACACTAGTTAAGCTCAAGGCCTCAAGGGATTGGAACGATCTGGGAACTCTGCGTCGGGAACGTGCCCCACGGTTAGTACTTTGGAAGAAACATTTAAGCCTAACAGGCCCAACCCCGTATGGACCGGACGATTGTCAACCGGGCCGGACCGTTGTGCCAGGAATATTCGTTGTGCCGGACCAAAGGTACCGCGCGACCGGTCGCGGGATCGACCGAGTGCGCGACCGCTCCCTTTCGGTCTCCGGGCTCCAGCGGGCAATCGGCGCCCGGCTTTTTTTCCGTCTTGCCCTCCTTTCTCGTCTTCCCGCTCGCGAGATCGAGGCATTGGCATGGTGGCGCCCTCCTTTCTCCGTGATCTACGTGACGAGGCTGCCCTTCTTCCACGATTCAATCCGGCATGGCGGCGCCTTCCTTTCTCCGTGATCCGGACAACGAGGCTGCTTTTCCTCCGCGATTCAATCATCCGGCTTGGCGGCGCCCTTGTGTCTCCGCGATTTGGTGGCGGCACGACGATGCTCTCGCTCCTCCATGATTCTAGCATGTCTCGTTGGCATCTCCTTTCCTCTCCATGATTCAGGAACAGCTCGGCGGCACCACCTCATCCTCCCCACACAAACCACGCACGGCTCAACGGCTCCTACTTTTCCTCCGTGATGCATGCATAGATGGCTCCTCCCTTATGCAATACATCCACGACTCATCGCTTGAACCAACTGATCTGGGAGTCAATTGAAGCTTCATGAACTTCCATGGCACATTTTGGAGCTTTGACGTTCAGACCTTCGTGTGTGATGGCATGACCACATGCATATTTGCAGCACATGGTTTGCTTCAACTATAGTCTCGCAGAAATTGATTCCTTCTATTCATGCTAGCCTATGATTCCTGCTAGCTTGAGTCACATTTATGATCTAGCTTGTTTTAGGGAGCATCACATCACATTGTTGCCTTATCCACAGTATGCCTCATGTATATTTAGCTCAACTTATATTAATTAAAACATGAGGTTAAACATATAGGTCGTATGTCTCCAATGTTCTTTTTTGTTCCCTTTGTAGCAATATCAAATTCCAGTAAATGATTAAGAGCTATTTTCTTTAAAGAATTGTGAGTGTCCTTTTTTATTCTTTTTGTTTCATAAAGCAATATGTAAACAATAATACTAAACTTTGCCTCGATGTTTCTAGTTATAATTTTATTTTTCATGTAGCAAATTCTTTTTTTCTTCTAGTAGCAAATTATTTTGCCCCTCTAGTAGCAAATTTGTTTAAATTAATATCACCAACTTACAATGTTCCAGAACTGAAATGATCCATATATTTTGTTTATCAAAGTAAACTTTTTCTTCGATGTTCCTATTATTTCCTATTTTTGTATAAGAAGATAGCAAATTATGTTCAACTCTTAGTAGCAAATTTTACTGACCCGTTATAGCAAATTCTTTCGGATAAGAGTATCAAACTCTGGTAAGTAATTAAGATAGCAAATTATGTTCAACTCTCAGTAGCAAATTCTACCGACCCGTTGTAGCAAATTCTTCTCGAATAGGAGTATCAAATTCTAGTAAGTAATTAAGATAGCAAATCATATTCAACTCTTAGTAGTAAATTCTACTCACTCGTTGTAACAAATTCTTTTTGAACAGGAGTATCAAATTATAGTACTAAGTAATTAAGATATAGCAAAATTATGTTCAACTCTTAGTAGGAAATTCTACTGACCTGTTGTAGCAAATTCTCAATGACCTTCGGTAGCAAATTATCATCATCCTCCGGTAGCAAATACTCTTGGATATTTAGTAGCAAACTCTCTGTAACCTTTCTGGTGTTGTTTCTATAGCATGATATGGTTATTTTTTTTCGCTACTGCAATGATGTTGTGGGTTGTATACCTGCAACTATGTGCCTACTTTTGCTAGCAATATTTAATCAACATTAAGTAGCAAACTCTGTTCAACCTTCAATAGCAAATTGTCTTCGCTCTTTAGTAGCAAATTATCTTTGGCCTTTAATAGAGAGTTCTCTTGGATCTTTAGTGGCGAATTATCTTTCCCTCCTAGCAAATCTCTTTGAATAGCAGCAACAAATTATAGTAAATTATAATCACTAACTTATATTTTTGTATAAGCGATCCTTGTATTCTCTTTTTTCAAGAAAAAGCAACAATACAGTTTGCTAATGGTTCTAAGATTTTCCCTTTTTTATGGGCAAATAGAAAATTCTATTTAATTTTATGTAACAAATTTTTTCATCCAACTAAATCTAAGAAATGGGCTGACACTTGGTCCCGTTGGATGGCTACTCTGCATGCAAGAAAGTGCCTCTCTGTTGCACATTACAAGGAAGCCATATGGAATGGATGGGTTAGGGAGAATGCGAATGTAGCGGACGATGGATGTGGATGGACGCCTACAAAATGCGTACAGTAAAAACGCCAAAAATCAGGCAATCCTGGTCCTGCTCACCGCCCTTGTCGTCCTCCGCAGCCACCACAAGGCGTCGTCTAGCGAAGTCATCCAAGGATTCGATGCTTCGCGCCCTTGAAGACATACAGGCCATCTCCAGCGCAAACTTGATGTCGCCGTTGCCTCGAATGGAATGAATTTGCAGCTCAAGCACACTAGGCTGTTGTTTCGGAGATGGAATGATGCCGAGGGGCACTGCGCCGTTGCTCAAATCGTGGAGGAGAGTGGCGTCGTGCCTCATCGCGGAGGAAAGGAGATGCCGCCGCGCTGCCAACTGAATCGCGGGGAGGAAGGGGGACGACGCTGCAACAGAGAAGAAGAGGGATGCCGCGCTGGCGCTGGATTGCGGGGAGGAGAAAAGAAATCGACGGTCGGACATGAGATCGCACGGAGACGGAAAAGGAAAGGGACCAGTCGCGCGCTCGTTCCATTGCGCGACCGGTCGCGGGATAACCGTGTCCGCCAGACCAAAGGTACCGCGCGACCGGTCGCGGGATCGACCGAGCGATGCGGAGCGGAGGTCAGCTGTGACGCATGCGGTTATGCAACGCAGGCAGACACGACCAGGACCAGCCAAGTCGGATTTGAACAAACTCCGGTCAAATCTAATGCTTGAGCATCCGGGTACTACTATTATCCACACGAAAGAAAGAGGAGCGCAGCAACTCGCATCGGCCATACGTACGCGTCAAAAGACAGGCGACCAGTAGTAGTACGTAGGCATGGAGGCAGGGGAGTACTAGCAGCGTTGGCTGCAGGCGAGGTTTCAAACGGGACCAGACCAGCAGCACCGCGCCAGCGCACGTGCCACTCCGAAGTTCGAACCGAAAGAAAGCTTCAAATTACTTGTACAATCAGATTCCGTACGTGCGCGCCGCCCTGGAGGCGTAGTTTACGTACAGGTACAGACTCGATAACACAGAGCTCGTGCTGCGCGCACGTGAGAACTCTTCCCGTTCCCGATCGGCCGACTCCTTCAACTCAAGGTTCCCTTTTCGTCGTGAATGAGACCAGCTCCCGGAGTGCTTCCGCTTCCTGGCTGGCGACGGGCGGCCGGATCCAGCACCACGAGGACCCGATCAACGAGACGCGATCTTGACCCGAGTCAAAGGGGCTGCTGATCGATCAGCGCGCGGGCGCACCAGCGGATCGGATCAGGTCTGCGAGGCGGCCGTTCACACGAGTTCACATTCTGCCTCACGCGCTGACACGCACGGCGACAGCTAAGCTGCCACGATCGGAAAAGGGTTTATCAGGTTGGGGTTGCACGGGATGAGATGCGCGCTGGCGTCAGCGCTCCTACCGCGTCGTCCCCGGGTTCGGTGGGTGCGGCGGTTGCTTTCACGTACGTTACGTGAACTGCAGCACGGGATGCGGCCGCGGCTTGTGACGGATTTTGTGGGTAATCTCAAAGCAACAAAGCTCCCTTACCCTCCGCGACTAATCGACGAGACGAGTGGAATGCTCTTGGACGAATCATTGTACTCGCACCAAATACATGCATGATGGCATGATATATAAAAAAGAAATGATGGCATCGGATAAGGACATGCGTGCGTCGAGGAACCGGGGCAGGTGGCCGGTGGGACTGGTTAATTTTAATTATCACTGCTCGAATCATGACAAGCATACGCACACGAGGCAATAATCCAGTCTCTACTCCAATGATGTTTTCTGTGGATCCACATGGCCGGCCGCACTATCCTTGGATCGATCGCGCACTTGTCCTCACCCGCACGCCGATCGATACGCATCTTCCCCGCACGAGCGCATCAATCCCTGCCTGCCGTCCCACGACGCGCTCCACGCCCTCCCGAGCGCAGCAGCAGCAGCGATATCATCGAGGGAATCTTGCTGGGTTTGCCGAGGAGCAGGACCTCTCAACTCTAGTACGTTCTTCACACAATCACACGCCACACCGCCGGGAAGGAGTCCCTTGAGGACGTGGAAATTTCCTGCTGCTTGCAAGCGATGGATTACTCTTTCTCCTGATAGAATTGTCGTGGTCCTCATTAATAAATCCAGTGGATGCGTGGGTTGTATTTATGCAGTAGTGTGCATTACGCAGTGCCGCGGCATTGCTATGAACAGCACATGTTTCCCGTGGAGGCACGCACCACCAACAACAGCCATGGCCGCCGCGTGATAATAAACCAATAACGCCATTATTGGATCACGATAAACGTTGGCCCTCAGTCGCAAAATTTTTTTCTTACAAAAAAAACGTTGGTGCACATGGGAGTTTCTGTTGGCGTGTGGTACCACCGCGGTGACGTGCACATCAGTTCCCAAACTGCCTTCAAGCTTAAAATAATCGATCACTATTTGGATTATCGGTGTACGATTATTTCTTGTTTTGGAGGTGTTTTGAGTTGTCCAGATTCATAGAGTGTTCAATGGATAGACGATGTGTCTAGATTCCGAGAGTGTTTAATCAACCTGGTAGGAATCCAAAATGAAAAATAATTTGTGACAAAGAGAGTACAATCAAATGGTCATTTCTAAACTAGTTCAAGGAATTTATAGACTACTCATTCGTCTAGAAATATAAGCATTTATCG
Source organism: Chloris gayana (assembly GCA_031894775.1). NCBI lineage: Eukaryota > Viridiplantae > Streptophyta > Magnoliopsida > Poales > Poaceae > Chloris > Chloris gayana. The sequence continues at coordinate 1,043,522 of JAUNZO010005157.1, forward strand.
ACCTTCACACGTCACGTTTGATCATTCGATCATATTAAAAATATATTACCTTATTTATTTTATATATAATTTATTTCTAGCATCTTTTTTATAAATGTTTGGATAAGATGTGTGATCAAACATGATGTAAAAGTTAATAAAACTTTGCATCTCTAGAGGGAGGTAGTAGAATAGAACCACGTCTCTCATCCAAGACAAGATGGGGTACAATGCCGATTTTGCTCAAGGTGCAATGTACTAAGTGTACCCAGCCGAAGATAACGAATGCCTGCTCATCACTTGACGACAAGCTTGTCACTCTCACTAGTTCTTTCACTGGTAAGGAAAAAGGAAGATTTCTTACAAAAGCTTCACGCACGGGGAACATCTAATCTAATCCACTACATGATCATCGTCCAGGAGGCCCGTACTTGATTACCCCAACTGAGCTGCTGCACTCTTGGCTCTTAATTAAACCCCGTTGCTTCTCCTTCAATCGATCATCCCCAACCGCAGGAAACCATTACTTTTGCGAATCCTCTTGCAGAAGCCAATTAATCTGACGCGACAGCGCAGATCAAAAGCCAGGAATCACTTCCTTTTGTGAGGTGAGAGACCCGGTCACTTTTATATTATTCTCGAACGTACCACCCACCAGGACAAGGATATTTGGTAAAATTATATACTAGTGGTAGTAAAAAAGAAAAAGCACGCGGAGCACTCGCGAATTCGCGATCCCGTGTTGAGAGCGCGCCTCTCGTTGGCACATCGTCGAATCTGCACACGTCAGCAACCTCACCTGGTAAAAGGTAAAGCCATATGGCTACGCCTACGCTAGGCTCCAATTCCTGGGCGGGCCCGCGCGAGAAGTGCGTGGCAGCGTGGGCTGGGCGGCCCACCGCCCGCGTCGCTGTACCTCACAGTTGCTGGAGGGCGCCAGGCACGTGGCAGACTGCCTTTCGAGGATGGCACACTGGTCTTCTAGAAGCCTGAGTTCATTTGGCTGTTCAGATCTCAGCCTTTCGTTCGCTCTCTGCCCAATTTCTCTTTGCTTTCCCGAAAATGTACTACACGGTACTGGTACGGTCAGATGGGTCTGGTTTCATCAGTTTGGTCGCTAGTAGAATTCTTCATTGCTGAACCAAGTACTCTTATCTAACTGTTCGTCACCAGTACGAGGTACCTTGATGGTCAAGTAAAACCAGTATAATTCGGACTGAAATTCAATAAGTTACGAGTTAACATACCCAATCTTTACAATTAGATGAAGAACAAAACGTATCGACTATTTTCTTTTAGCTGGCAAGGCTCTGTTCAAGAAGTTCACGGTAATGCCAAAAATGTTTGTGTTCAGAAATGCTGTCCAAGTCAGTTTGAGTTTTCTCTGTAGAGAATCTTGAACGGAAAAGAAATCAGTTGGCTGCCGTGAATTTCTCGACGAAGGGAAAGAGGCGTGGCATCATATTCCCCAATCAAAATGGACAACACCCAGGCTGAGAGCTACCGGCCGATCACCTCACCCTCCTTTGTCGGCTTCCGGATGGCGGGCCCCACGCACACACACGGGTCCCACGTCACCAACTTATCTCCTCGATGAGACGGCCGGGGCGAACTAGCCATGCACAGACCCTCTCAGGGTCCTCCGATCTAAATCGGACGAACGGCAGCGGTTCAAACGTATCCACGTCAAGTCAAATGTGAGGACCGCGTGGCGTCGCCCACCGCGTCGCGCGTGTCGACTTCGCCCGTGGCCCAACCCGACTGCACGCCCAGCACGTGACCCTCCTCATCCGTCCGTCACAGGATCTCCACCGCTCGTTGTGAATTGGACAGTGAGTGATCCCTGATCCAACAACGTACGGTCGCTGGTGTATGGGCCCCGGTACCGCGACGCGGAAGCGCTGACCGCGCCGTTCGAGACGTGGCCGTGACGGCGTGAGGCGGAGACGGTGACGGTCGCCGTCAGGCTGGGGGTATATAACGCGTGGCCGCTTTGAGGCTTCCCTCTTTCTCTGCAAAGATATTAATTATCGCGCACACAAAAAGAGGAGGCGCAAGCAAGAGAAGGATTAGGACACTAGAACCAGCCGAGGAGAAAGAAAAGCTAGAGAGAGAGAGAGAGAGAGAGAGAGAGAGAGGTGGTGGCGGAGCTGGATCAGGACGCTGGCCGTGCTGATCGGAGGAGGTGAGAGCTCTCTTCCTTGTGCCCCGTTGGTTTCCCCGTAGCAATTGAAACTTTCGTGCTGAACGAGGCTTGCTGCTGGAATTTTGATGTGCGTCTTGGGTGTGCTTTGAGGGATTGTTTGATCGGCTTGGGAGGGCGTAGGTAGGGATCTCTGCGCTCTTTGGGAGTTAATTTGGACGGGCTCATTCGGTTGATGGAGTTAACTGGTCGAGCCGCAGCGGACGAATTGGCCATGGGATTTGGGGTTAGATTCCCTTCTGTTTCATCGTCGCTTCTGGGAGCATTTTGCTTCTTGCTTAGATACCGCGCTTCCATTTCGGGGATATGCTGATTTATCTTGCTTTGGCTGCCCCGTAGTGGCGTTTCCTGTCAATTTTGTGCTATTTTTAGTAGGTGGATCAGTACTAGTTTATGTTTCGTGTGTTGCTTTAGTTGCTATCATGAGCCATGCGGGATGCATTTTGGTCTATTCTGATCGGATTTGTTACCTTTTAATGGAACGAAACAGTCCCTTTCCTCTGATTTAGGGAACAGGGGAGGATACAGTACCAGTTTTGTTGCAGTAATAACTAACAAAAGTACCTCGTTGTAGTGAATGACTTGAGCTCCTACTGGGAAAAACAATTATTCTCGGAAAAAACGAAGTTCCCTGTAGGAACTGAAACTTTTAGGAGCCATTTGTTTGTTTGATTAGGGCATGAATTAGAAAATGCTATTATCACCTGGATCGGTCAAATTGACTTAACTTTTCTGTTCACAATCGATATGAAACTGGTTGTTGAATAAAAATATCCCAAGGAAAGAACAAATCAAAGTTGTTCTTCAATATGGTGTCTCTGACTGATTTTCACATGGTCAACCAGCGTCCAGGATCCTAGAAGTTTCAGATGTTTGCTTACTGGGCTGAGTATTAGACTAGACAATATGCCTTCTTGTTTGGGCGATGAAGGTGATGTTGATTCTACACGGTCGGTCAAACTTCTTGTTGGGAGGCCCCTTCAATGGAATTCAAGAGGGGACCATGGACTGGTAGTCAAACCAATAGTTAGGTCAATTGTCTTCAACCAACTAGAGAAGATTGGTCTTGATTGTTTATCTAATGATGAATAAGCAAATAGTATGGGTCGGTTCTGTTGAATCAGCTAGAAATTTTGAGGTTGCTTTTTTAAAACAAAAATTGGGAGAGCTGTCAATGGGAGTGCTGACTGAGGCATCATAAGATAGTTGTCCTATGTTTAATTGCTCTCCAAAATTTCTTATTAGATTTTCTCGATTAGTTGATACTTGAATACTTGAGCACCTCCATTTGTTTCTTTGCTTCCTCTAGTGAAGTCTAGTTTCTATTCCATTATTTGAATTCAACACTCTGAATACATGATATTTATTTATGTGGGTGTGCTTTTGTTTCAAGGGTAGAAGTGCCATTCTATTAGCATTATTGGGAAGCGAGTGGCATATGACTTGCTATGCTGAGTTGCATGAGTACGACACGTGATGCAAATAAGGCTACTTTGTCCCTATATTTGCAACCTATCCTTATGAATATGTTTTTCATGAAAATTGCTTTGTAATGTTGCTTATTTTACGTCACACTGCTGGTTTGCAATGTTTGCTTTCTCTTGCTTGTGCCTTCTATTTATTCCTCTGATTATATGATGTATGTTCCACTTGTAAAACGGCATTTCATTCTGCTTGTTTGTTTGTCACCATCCATGAAACAAGATGTTCATAGTTTCCACTTTTTTCCTATGTACAGGTCATGAACAGCTAATGCACATTCATTTATTATGGACTTGCAGCAGTTTAAGTACAGATTCACATGTGCTAACGTGTTCTACGAAATCCCTACAGACAACAACTTAGCAAACTCTCCTTGGCCAGCCAGTCCGCTGAAGTCTGAATTCGGCAACTCTCCGTACAGCCCTCTCTCTTCACAGCTTGAGTGTGATAATTTGTCTGCTCTTAGCAACACTCCGGATAATCAGAGTTCTACAGACACTATTTCAGCCCAATCGATATCACCACTGGAAGCAGACAGCTCATACAGACAGGCAGGTATCATTCTTCGGGAGAACATCCAAGTGAGACCTGATCCATTGTATGCAACATCAAGGCATAATATGCAACACGCATTACGGGAGATAGAGACTGTTCTAATGGCACCTGATGCTGATGATACAGCAACTGGTACCAAGCATGAGATTGAGGATAACAAGCCTGCTCAGCTCATGAGGCAACGGTCAAGAACCTGTAGTCATGAATCACGGCTGCCGTCACCAGGAGTTGCCTGGTCGCAATTTGCAACTGGATATCCCCCAGCAAGCTATGAATTCCGCCCAGAGAAGCGGCAAAGGGAGTTGAGGGAAGATCCGCAAAACATCGTAAAGCAGCTGCTAACAAAATGTGTTGAAGCCTTAAGTGAGGAGAGGATAGAGGAGTTCCAAAAACTTGTCCAGGAGGCTCGTGGAGTTGTTTCAATAACTGGGGAACCAATCCAGCGGTTGGGTGCTTACCTTCTTGAAGGTTTGGTTGCTAGGCATGGTAACTCAGGTACAAACATTTATCGTGCACTCAAGTGCCGTGAGCCAGAGAGCAATGAACTTCTGTCTTACATGAAGATTTTGTATAATATCTGTCCATACTTCAAGTTTGGCTATATGGCTGCCAATGGGGCAATTGCAGAGGCACTGAGAAATGAGGACAGAATCCACATAATTGATTTTCAGATTGCTCAAGGGACACAATGGATAACATTGATACAAGCTTTGGCTGCGAGGCCTGGGGGTCCACCACATGTCCGGATTACCGGGATAGACGATCCAGTGTCAGAGTATGCTCGTGGTGAAGGTCTGGACATTGTAGGGAAGATGTTAAAAGGCATGTCTGAAGAATTCAAGATACCTCTGGAGTTTACCCCTCTGCCTGTCTATGCCACTCAAGTCACAAAAGAAATGCTAGAGATTAGGCCTGGCGAAGCTCTTGCTGTCAACTTCACTCTCCAGCTGCACCATACACCAGATGAGAGCGTGGATGTTAACAACCCTCGTGATGGGTTGCTTAGGATGGTGAAAGGGCTATCCCCAAAGGTGACTACGCTGGTGGAGCAGGAGTCTCATACCAACACAACACCATTCCTGATGAGATTTACTGAGACCATGGATTACTACTCTGCCATGTTTGAGTCAATCGATACGAACCTGCCACGGGACAGCAAGGAGAGGATAAATGTGGAGCAGCACTGCCTCGCCAAGGACATCGTGAACATCATCGCCTGCGAGGGGAAGGACAGAGTGGAGAGGCATGAGCTCCTTGGGAAGTGGAAGTCCAGGCTGACCATGGCTGGCTTCAAGCCTTACCCGCTGAGCTCTTATGTAAACTCGGTGATAAAGAAGCTTCTCGCATGCTACTCTGACAAGTACACTTTGGAAGAGAAGGACGGCGCGATGCTTCTAGGATGGAAGAACAGGAAGTTGATATCGGCTTCTGCATGGCACTGACAATAAGACAGAACATAAGAAATTGCCCCATATATACGTATATATACTGAATTTCCTGGTCTGTTTTCCAACAAGATGCCCTTTGTTGTACATGTACAAGATGTTGTGTACCCTTAGTGTTGCTTATCTATGTAGACCAGGATAATCATTGACATTAGATTGTAGCTGTATGATAATTAAAAATTTTCTGGTGTTATAATGTGTTCACCAATTACTAGTTGATGGTATCTGGGTATACCTCTCGGTAAAGATGTTTTCCATTTCAATTTTCATGGATCGCTGAGTTTGTCCTGGTGAACCCCTCTTGCTTGCATTAACCATTCTTGGAAAGGAAGAATTTCAGTTAGGCTCTTAGAAATACAGACTACTGTCAGATAATATTCTGTGCAGGCAAATGTGACGTTGCTGTCACTATTGAATCATCATTCAAGAAAGAGAGAGACCACGAGAGCATAGCTATCATTTCTCTCTTTCTGTGAAGATTGCAGCTGTATGATAATTACAATTTTCTTGATCTATCATGTATTCACCGGTACTTAGTCGATGGCATATGTTGAATGTACTTCTTGAGGCATTCCTTTGTTGATCAGTAACTTTTTGTTGAATATCATTCCTGGGAAGGAAGAATTTCAGTTGCGCTCATAGGAAAGTCGAGTGCTGTGATGTAAAATTTTGTTTATGCAAACGTGATGTTACTGTGATTCTTGAATGAGGATTCAAGTTAACACTTTCTTACACCCGAAGACCTTGGATTGTGATGTCGTGATAAGGGAACAGACAAATTGGACATTGCCGACATCAAGTGATGGGTTTATCTCGTACGAAGGAATCTGAACCTTACACCTGAAATGCTTGGAGATAATGCTCCAGGTATGGAGTGCAGCTGCACCTGTGCAGGCGGCAACTACGGCATCAGAGTATCAGACGATTCAGCAGGCAGAAGGTACAATCGCACCAAGACAAGTGGTAGGCTCCGTTCAGCTCACCGGGCAGCACAATAATCCAATCTACAGATTTAGAGCTATAGCTTAGCTGGGAATAAGATGCTCCCACAGTCCCAGTGCACAGGTTCTGTGAAATATAATTTAGCACAAATACTGTAAAAATTTGCAAAGACCCATCGCTACGACATGTCCAGAATACATGTGTGTTTTCACTGTCTTACTCTTCCATTTTCTGAAAAACATTGGAAAGATGAAAACCAGAAGTTGAGCACAATGTTCCTTTTGTAAAAGACCAGTTCTGTTTGTTTGCGAATCGATAAAAGGGATTATAGATGATAAAAGGAGCTTCACGATGAAAAGACGGGATTCGAGATCCCAGGGCACTTTGAGCTTTAGTATGGACTCTGCGATAGGCACTTTGATACAGCTGTTTAAGTACTTCCTCTTGCAAAGGAAAAAAAAGCTGTAAATACTTCGATTTTTGTGTAATCAAAATGCACATCAACTGGCTATGCTTTGGTCCTGTTTGGATCCTGGTGGCTAAAATAAATGGACTAAAACTTAGTTAGTTTAGTGACTAAAATATCAAACAAGCTGACTCGACTTAAATGATGTCTAAGACTTTAGCCACCCGTGTGCACGCCGGTCGCCCTCTTGGCCTCCAACGACGCCGCCCCATCCGCCGCCCGTCGCCGCTCGCCCGATAGGCCGAGTCGTGCAGGCCTATAGGCCCAGCTCTGTTGGCCGTCGGATCACGGTTCACGGACAGTCAAGAATCAGTAGCCCCTCCTCTACCATCTCAACGTTATCCGATTCTCTAAAAAAAAAGTTATCGATTCCACCGCACCTTCTTCCGTTCGCCGGCCCGTTCCCCGGAGCTTGGGGAACGGCCGCCGCGCCATGGCGGGGGCCTTTGCTCTCCGCGTCGTACCGCGCCTCGCCGCCCCGGCCCCGGGAAGGAAAAGGGTTGGCAGAGGAGGCGGCCATGATGCCGGCAGCAGAGCACTGTAAGTGGGGACATTCTTCTACTGCAATTGATTTCCCTCGCCTTGCTCTATGAATGCGAATGCCTTTCTTAGGAGCACAATTTCCACCGGAAACGTTTGGTTCAAAGTGGCCTCTGGTCAAGGCACACGAGAGTTTGATGGATTTAATCGATTTATGTCACACGAGAGTAGTTAATGATCTTAGTGACACGGTGCGGTTTATCTTGTAGTATTAGTCGTCATTTGGATTCAAAGATGTCTCCTGTAAGGCGATTCCATGATACGAACATTTACTTTAGATCTTCTAGGTGCTTAGCACTAATGTATTTGTACTGGGTGATTTTGTTTAGGGTGCACAGTAGAGCAACTATATGGAGTTTGAGGCATAGATCCATTATTTGCACTCCTATGGTACCTAGTGTTAATGTCAGTTCTAGGATTCGTACAGGTTGCCAATAGAAATTGTACTGCAGCCTAAAGTTTCCTTGAATATCAGGAATGCTACTATAAAAGTTTGTTAGTCCCTTTCCTACATTTTGATATTGTGGCCAGGCAGATGGCCTGCAAGCCATTATTTTTCGATGGCTTCCTGGGTCAAAGGTATATTTATGATAAAAACTAATGGCGTTTAGGAATGCTACCGTGTGTAGTCAAAGTAGTGTGACTGGCCTCACTCTCATTATTCTTTAGGCATTGTTGTATCATCTGGATTCATTCAGATTGCAACTATTGCTGCCAAGACTATGATGTATGCTCTGACTTGTTCTTCATCAAATTAATTTGCATTTATTATGGTCATAGGGTGTCAAAGCAACCAAACAAGCAGCATCATTTGTGGATTAGGAAGGAGACAGCTGGGTCGGGGAAGAAAGCTGTCCGTCTTGTTGGTACTGTAAGATATGACACCACTTTGTCATGCTTCAATTATCCTCACTCAGCATATAAAACCAGTTCAAGAAATGGTGTCTTCTGTTATCGTATTCTTCCTTTACTATGTTTTGACTAATTAAAGGTTAACTATTGTAGCGATGATCCTATCAGGCTTAAGAAACTGACATTTCTCAAATCAGTCTGTGGAATCATATTTTAGGTTTCAAATCTACCAAATGAAAGGGAAGCTATATATGGTGCATTGGACAAGTGGAGTGCTTTTGAGCCTGAATTTCCTGTTATAGCAGCAGCAAAAGCTTTGGGGATGTTGAAAAGGCGAAGGCAATGGCTAAGAATAATACAGGTATAATCTAGTCCAGATCTGAGCTATTAACTGAAACTCCATTATGCAACTTCAAATGTTTCATAGCAAGGCTGTTTTCTCATTGGCCTATCAACTTTTGATGTTTTTCATAGGTGACCAAGTGGTTGCTGAGCAAAGGGCAGGTGCTGACATGGACAACGTACGATACTCTTCTTATGGCACTTTTTATGGATGGAAGGGTGGACGAGGCTGAGTCAATTTGGAATACCATAATACAGACTCATACACGCTCGGTGCCTAAGAGGCTATTCTCTCGGATGATATTGATGTATGACATTCGCAACTGTCCAAACAAAGTTTTGGAGGTGAGATCAGTTTCATATTTATCTGTAGGCTTAAGAACATTTTGGACCCTTAGGGTGTAGTTGACGTGTGGCTCGTTTCCAGCTAGCTGGTTTTCTTTATTCAAGAGTATTTGTCGAATAAATGATTACAAATTGATATGCTTTTGTACTGAAAAGTAGGTTAATATCAAACTCAGTGTTCAAAACAGTATGTACTTTTTGTACAGTCAAATTGGAACATGAAGGTCAATTCTTCCTCGTTTTTGGCCTAAAGACCTGTTTCGATAATTCTGGTCCAGATTTGAGGCCTGAAAAACTTGTTTGTCCCAGAGGGAAGCATGATCTTCTTACTCTTTTATCCTTTTGTCGATTTCAGATATATGCAGACATGGAGGAGTTAGGGGTGCGTCCAGATGAGGATACAACAAGAAGGATCGGAAGAGCATTTGATACTTCAGGCCAGAAGGACAAGCAACAGGTTGTCCTTGGCAAATACTTGAAGAAGTGGAAGTATATCCATTTCAACGGGGAGCGTGTTCGGGTGCGGAGGAACGGCCCATTGGCTTAGCATAGTCCTTATCTGAATTGCCGCTCCTAGTTTATGTGAGGTGGAACAAAGCCGAGAGATTGTATTACCATTAACCTCTAGGGACAAGAGAAGTGGCTTGAGTTAGGCAAGTAATTAGTAGCTAGCTAGGAAGATGCAGATTTGGTTATTGTTAGCATCCAAACGTTGTGACAGGTCATACCGGTCAGTTTAGGCTGACTCCAACAATAGCAGGTAAATTGGAGAGCCAAAACTATATCTGCCTCACATGTACAGTGCTAAGAGAGCAATTCATTTTTTGCTATCTCCAACAACAGGAGGCAAACTAGACAGGCAACTCAGGAGCGGCGGCGCGGGGAGGGAGCGGCGGGGCGTGCTCGTCCGCGGGACCGCGGGGGAGGAGCTCCGGCGCTCTGCTCGGCCATGGGGGAGGAGCTCCGACGGCACGCTCGTCCGTAGGACCGTGGGGGAGGAGCTCCGGTGGCGCTCTGCTCCGACGGCGCGCTCCGGCGGCGTGCTCGTCCGTGGGACCGCGGGGAGGAGCTCCGGCGCTCTGCTCCGTCGACACGCTAGTCCGCAGGGCCGTGGGGGACGAGCTCCGGCGGCACGCTCGTCCGTAGGACCGTGGGGAGGAGCTCGGTGGCGCTCTGTTCCGACGGCGGCCGTGAGGGAGGAGCTCCGGCGTCGCGCTCGTCCGCGAAGCCGCAAGGGGAGGAGGTCCGGTGGCAGCGGTGCGCTCCTCCACGGGGCCGCGAGGGGAGGAGCTACGGCGGCGAGGTGCGGGCCACGTGGAGGCGTCGGATTCGCCCGAGCAAATGCATCCGAGGAGAGAGGGATTGTAATTTTGGCTTTCCTCTCTCCTCCTATGCAAAATAGATTCCCATTTGGCTCTCCTTGTTGGAGACGATTTTAGCATGCACAGTAGCTCCCAGTGAGGCAAAAATACATTTGGCTGCCCTTGTTGAAGTCAGTCTTATAGCTTGTATAATTGCCTGTGTAGGGTGTTTGAAGTTTTCCATTAGAATGGTGTTCTGATATGTTTTAAATTTGCTCCCTTAAACTGTCTTTGCCACCGGAAGTCGTGGACCTCATGTGCTCGGTTGCTAACCTATTACTCATTTTTTTTGCTGTCCCCTACCCAGCTGTGTTTAGACGCTCTTCAGGCTCATATCGAAAGGCTCAAGTGAATTTTGTTATGTTGGTTCTGCACTCCTGCCTGACAGTCGACCTGTATGTTTGGCTGAATGCTGTTGATTCAAGCTCAGATTATGACCTAAATAAAGGATTGAAACACAGATTCAGATGCTTTGAGTCCGTTAAATTGCCAAGCAATTGTCACCTCTTGTGCTCGCGCTGCAGCCACAAGTTTGGCTACTCCCATGTCTAAGTCTTGTTGTCTGACGCTTTGGCACGCTACATTTGGTCGCTTCGGAAAACAGCGACACGAAGATATGAGCAGACACGGCGGCCCGGATAGCCGACGTCTCCGGGTGCTCCCGAGCTGGTGGCAGCAGGCAAGGCAAGGCGTTGCCCGTGTTTGTCCTTCGTGACGGCACTGGAACTGGAAGCTTCCCCGGCACAGCCGCGCAGGGAAAAACGCGCGTCCGGCTGCGGTGCCGGTGAGGTTGCGATCGCTCGTGGTCGTGGACGTGGATGGCAGCAGATGATTGGTGAAACGTTTGGCGGCTCTGGTCGTCTGAGAGGGACGGACGACGACAGAAATCTGCGATCTCCGCAACTGCTACCGGATCGCTGGATCACCACCGGCCTATAGACAGCGCAAGACACACCGAGCGTGGCTTCATCCAGCTCGCTGTCCTCGCGTGCGACAACCGCAGCACCAGGAGGGGTTTCAATATCATACCACTACCACTAAAAAAAGAGAATATAACATATCAAAATTTAAGTACTAATATATAAGCGTTAACAAAGGTTGGATGCAAAACAAGTACTCTACCTACACTTGTGCTGCCGAAATATAATGACCCGAACGAATTTGATGGTACTACCCACTCCTTTTGAACTGACAAATTTTGACAAAATATTCCCTTCTCATTTGTGTTTGAGCTCCCTTTTCTTGTTTCAAAAAAGTCGATCAAATGTCAGTATGAGGTGTAAGAGGGCAAGTTTGACATCCACTTAAACTTGCATTTCAAGCTCCGATCCACGGTGGGAGCCCAGAGACCATGTGATTTTGAACAACCGAGCCAAAGAACACGAGCAGGACTAAAAACGTACGCCCCTGGACCCACCTGCTGGTGAAAGGACGAGATAAAAACATTCCACTGCTAAGTGGGAAATGCAAAACATTCGACCCACGCCAACACGCGCCTGACCAGCGATCTGGACCCGGGATTCTCCGCCCACCCTCTGACATGCGGGTCCCGCCACGTCGTCCAAAACCAGCCGATCGCTTCCCGTTATTTATCTGCCCCGCACACGCCGGCCGGGCCCGTACCCCTCACCCGGAGCACGCTCACACTCTCCGCAGCCGCCGCCGCAACGCCGCCGCGCTCCTCCGCCGGATCCTACGCCGCGAGAAATGGCCGGCGCGGGAGATGACGCCGGGATGGACGCCGTCCAGAAGCGGCTCATGTTCGAGGACGAGTGAGTGCTCTTATCCCCTGACTCCCCGTCCCTTCCTATTCCCTGTTCCGCCGCTAGCTTGGCGATCTGCTATCTGCTCGTCCCCCCATCCCGTTCCGTGATGCGCTTCTATATTTGATCGCCTCCGACCAGCGATCTCCTGCTCCTGCGGATCTCGCCAGCGATCACAGCGCTGGCGGCACGATTTAGCTTGCGGGGCTCCCGCGACCGGGCCGTGGGGATTGGCTTGGTTTTCAACCTGAGAGTTGTTTGCTATTGCCTTGTGCGGCGTGTCTGGTCGGTCGCGGACCATCAGTTCAAAGTTCATCACGTTTTCGGCTCACGTTTTTGGTGTGCCGTCTCGTACCACACGTCCACACCGTGAGTCCGTGAGCGTACTAGTATCGCCGAAATTCCGGGCACGCCGTGCGCGCACGCTATAGGCAGAGGATGGAAACGGTATTTCAAGGAAAGGAAGGGCAACTAACCATCAGAATTCGACACGGTCGTTACCAAAATTTTTGCTTCATTGCACAGTCCTTACCAATCATTAAAGTCTTGTAGTATGTCACAAGTTTGATGGACTAGTAGGATAGTAAGTACCTGACATAGGATCAGGTAGTACTTCTAATTGTCAGAGCAATGCTGTGCTTAGCTCTTTAAGAAACCTCTATAGCAAAATTTAAGTGAGATCTGATAGTAAGTTCCTGACATAGGAGCAGGATTGTCGGGAAAATGCTGTGCTTAGCTGTAAAACAAAATTTAAGTGAGATCTGGCTTAGATGAGCTGTGAGCACGGCTAAAAGAAAATGAATTTGGGTTTACTGGATTTGCCTAGTCAACACTTAGTAAGGCTTTTCTGAATCGGAGTGTTAACCTAAAGTCCTAAATCTAGGAAATGAGTTATTTTGAGGTTTGATGGAGTTGCCTTCTTTTTGTTGACCAGAGTGTCTTTTTGACCTGAAAAAGCCCCCTTGTTTAGGTACATTGAAATAATTTATCATTCACTTTTTTTTTGCCTGTGCTTGGCTTGGTGATTCCATAGATGCATAGTCAACAAAGTAAAGCTTTTCTGAATCAGAGTGTTCGCCTAAAGTCCTAAATCTAGAAAATGAGTTATTTTGAGGTTTAATGGAATTGTCTTCATTTTGTTGATCAGAGTGTCTTCTTAACCTGAAAAAGAAGACCTTTGTTTAGGTACATTGAAATCATTTATCATTCACTAAAATTTTTGTTGCCTGTGCTTGGCTTGGTGATCCACAGATGCATTCTGGTTGATGAACAGGACAATGTTGTTGGCCATGAATCAAAATATAACTGTAAGTCTTGTTCTGCTCTGGACACGTTGATGTTGTCCTAACCTGTGTAAACTTTACTTTGAACCAATTACTGGAACTGTTACTGATTCATCGTTTGTATGGCTTGTAGGCCATCTGATGGAAAATATTGAATCCAAGAACCTGCTCCACAGGGCTTTCAGTGTGTTCCTTTTCAACTCAAAATATGAGCTGCTTCTTCAGGTTTGTAAAAGCCGATTCAAATAGTTTATGATACACTGTAACTTTCTTTATGATACATTGTAACTTTCCATAGTGTCCAGCTATATTCATCCTGACAGAGGGCTTTTAAGTTTAGTTGGTTTCTATCTTCCTATGTTTGAATTGGTACTTGGTAGTGACTAAAAAACTAGGTTTCCTAGTTTCCCAAACTTCTCCGCTGCTTCTAACACAAGATGTCGAGCAGGAAGGCTTAGCTTATGCCTTGACAACTGTCATCGCCTGAACCCTGTGGGTTTGTTCATATATGTGCAATTAAAATCTTGTAGGTGTTATTTAGGTTATGGTATATACGAGTGCATGACAGCTATCTTTGAAATTGTGTTTGTTGATGCAACTCCCTGGTTCTAGTGTACATGTTGGGTTGACTGGTTGCCCGGGATAAAGACAATGATTAGCGATAGCGACAGTAAAATGGCCAGATATCGATTTCAGTTGTAGCAAAAATATCATGGTCCACATTGGTGTTTTTGACTGAAATATCCACTTATATTTCTTCACATTTTCATTGTAGAAATATATTTCTTCAAATTACTTATGATAAGTATCTTTCTACTCATGTAGCAAAGGTCTGCAACGAAGGTTACATTTCCTTTAGTTTGGACCAATACCTGCTGCAGCCATCCTCTGTACCGTGAGTCTGAGCTTATCAAGGAGAACCATCTTGGTAGGTGATGAAGAAGATAGCAAACTAAACTTTTTTCTTTGATTACTTGCTACGTTTCACTAATTGTCAGTGACCTACCATTCTCAAGGTGTAAGAAACGCGGCACAGAGAAAGCTCTTGGATGAGCTTGGCATCCAGGCTGAAGATGTGCCGGTTGATGAGTTCACGCCTCTTGGTAGGATGCTTTACAAGGCCCCGTCAGATGGGAAATGGGGCGAGCATGAACGTAAGTTGTTGTTACTCCGTTGGAATATCTTGCTATGTGTTTCCATGTTTCTGTTAGCATGTGAGATTATCACCCAACGCTCTGTGCTAATAATTTTCTTTCTCATCCTCAGTTGACTACCTGCTGTTCATTGTCCGGGATGTGAAGCTGCAACCAAACCCGGATGAAGTTGCTGATGTGAAGTATGTGAACCGCGAGCAGCTAAAGGAGCTCATCCAGAAGGCGGACGCTGGCGAGGAAGGCTTGAAGCTCTCACCCTGGTTCAGGCTGGTCGTCGACAACTTCCTCATGGGATGGTGGGATCATGTCGAGAAAGGCACACTCAACGAGGCCGTGGACATGGAGACCATCCACAAGCTGAAGTAAGAGCCTGCCGCAAGCACATGCGTGCTTGATAAGAGTTTGAATGTTGTTGTGCTGCATCCTCGCACTTGGCACACGTGGAAGTGGACTTGTGTGTTGGTAGACTGAAATATCGTTCATTTTGAACCGGCGGCAAGAGTTGCGGGGAAGAAACTCTAGGTTTCCTTTGAGGGGGTTTATTTGTGTATGTTTCTCAGGAATCGCATTGGAAACTCATGTTTACTTTCACTGGTCCTTGCATTATTGCATACATCTGAATAAAAAAAAATAGCAATAAGAGTTCTCAGCCTCTTTGTCTCAGCGTTGCCATGTGGCTTGGAAGAAGAATTGAAGATGTTGTGCAGCACTGACGCCATGTTTTTTTTTCCTGGTAACTCCACCAGAGTTCGACGGCACCCTACTAGGAACAGGTGAACAGAATCGCTGTTCCTAGATGGAAATTTTGGAATTTAATTCAATTTAGATGAAACCGAAATGTGTCTCTGGTCGATTGCTTTGCCAGTCCATGGACCACATCAAATGTTTCCTATAGGAGACTTGATATACCCCATATGATGCAACCATAATATAGTAATAAATTCATAATGTACGTCATCAAATAAGTGTCGTATCACACATTCCATACTGCACCGGGAAACATAGAATCCCCTCACGGGTTTCTACTTGTTTTCAAGAAGAGTGCGTGGCCGCGCTGTAGAAAATGCGTGCAGAGATATCGTGCTGGCAGTTTGCCGGTGCATATGTGGGTTTCCCACCGTCAGGACACGGGCAAGTTCCGCGTGTAACCAAGGTCGTGCCCCACTTGCCACGGCACCACGACACGAGCCTTATTACGAGCAGAGATATGGACGTTTTCTTCAGAATCAGCTGCTGACGATGTCAATCGACCAGTAGTTTCTCTGCATTTGAAGGTGGTCTAAAAAGGTACTTAGCAAAAGTACATGGGAATGAATGAGAACGAACGAACCCCTCAACCACGAAAGGTGTGGTATACATGACCGAGGACACGGTCATCGCGTGAAGTTAGTGTCTCGATGAACGCTTCGTTTCGCTGGAATTTTGCAAGGGAACTGCTGCACGTCCGACCCAGCCGTGCAACCAGTGCAATTCTCTGCCACGATGTGTCGGTCGAACCCGGGTTCCCGCCCGAGGCCGAGGGGCAGCCAGCAGGCGGTTCCCGGCCGAGGACTCGGATCGGTCATCCGGCTTCTCGGTCCTATAATAATGAACCGTCCTGACTAGAGCAGAGTCCAATGCCACAACAACATCGGCAGCATCGATCGGATCGGGAGTCGCTGCTGCAGCCATGGGCGCCGCGTCCGCGTCCAAGCGCTTCTCCCTGCGCGGCGTCGCGCCGGCGGCGGGGCTCGTCTTCCTCGTCCTCGTGTTCGTCGCCGGCGCAACCGCCACGCTTCACCACAGAGGCGCCGCCGCCGTCTTCGTGAACGATCGCCCGAACACGCCGCCGCCGGCGCGGTCACGCAAGATCCTTCGAGACGAGTTGGGGACCCAGCAGAGCCGGTCACCACCGGGCAGCAGCAGCAGCAGCAGCCACCCGCTGCCTCGGGGCATCGTGCACGCGACGACCAACCTGGAGATGGAGGCGTCGCTGGCGGGCAACCCGGAGCAGCGCAGCCCGCCGCGGCCGGGGACGAGGCGGAAGAGCCTGTTGGCCGTGCCGGTGGGGATCAAGAACAAGGCGGTGGTGGACAGGCTGGTGTCCAGGTTCCCGGCGTCCGAGTTCACGGTGATGCTGTTCCACTACGACGGCGCGGTGGAGCAGTGGTGGGAGTTCGCGTGGTCCCGCCGCGCCGTGCACGTGGCGGCGCCGGGCCAGACCAAGCTGTGGTTCGCCAAGCGGTTCCTGCACCCGGACGTGGTGGCCGCGTACGACTACGTGTTCCTGTGGGACGAGGACGTCGAGGTGGCCCGCACGTTCGACCCGGCCCGCTACCTCGCCGTGGTCCGCCGCGAGGGCCTCGAGGTCTCGCAGCCCGCGCTGGACCGCGCCTCCGAGGTCCACCACCCGCACACGGCCCGCGCGGGCGAGGACGGCGTTCGCAGGTGGGCCGGGTGGGTGGAGGTCATGGTGCCCGTCTTCTCGCGCGAGGCGTGGCGGTGCGCGTGGGGGATGGTGCAGAACGACCTCATCCACGGCTGGGGGCTGGACTTCAAGCTCGGCTACTGCGCGGGCGCCGACCGCGCCCGGAGCGTCGGCGTGGTTGACAGCGAGTACGTGCTGCACCGCGGCGTGCCCGTGCTCGGCGACGACGACGCCGGCCGGGGGCCGTCAGGTGGCGCTCGTTCAAGGAGATGGAGATTTTCCAGAGGAGGTGGGACAAGGCTGCCGCTGAAGACGAAAACTGGACGGATCCTTACGCCGCCGCCCAGCCGCCGGCGGCGACCCCAGCCAGATGATGACCAATGCTCGTCGGCTGTAGTTAAGCAGAGTTTAGATGGTAGTTTTTTTCTTCGTTTTTTTGCTATGATTAGAATACAATAGAAGGACATAAATGATTCTTTTAGGGAAACGGAGCTTCGGCCTTGCATTGTGTACCATTCATTGTTTTGTATGTTCTTAGAGCATCTCCAACCGTTCCCTAAATGAGGTTGCTAAATGGAAATTTAGGCTGTGATTAATAAAAATCATTCTCCAACCGTTCTCTATATAAGGTTGCTAAATTTATCAACTCCCAACCCATGGCTTAAAGGTTGCTACATTTAGCCACCTAATTCTTACTCCTCAAAGGATATTTAAACTATTTAGAAAACGATTATTGGGAACGGTTGGAGTGCATGTCTTCCTTTTACTCCCAATAGATATAGCAACTCTCTAAAACCAGTTTTTTAGGAGTAAAATTATTGGGAACTGTTGGAGATGCTTTACCAATCTCTACTTTATTACGATTGTTATACTAAAGCGAAGTATGTAGCATGATGAGCAAACTTATTCCGAGTGATAAAGGCCCTGTTCGTTTCTAGCCCTCTAAAATTTAGCACTGTCACATTAAAGAGAATCTTACCGTTTATGAATATTTCGATCAATTTAATAATAAAACCCTATTGACAGATTGGTGCTAATTTTCGAGATGAATCTAATGAGCTTAATTAATTTATATTTGCTAAAGTAATGCTACAGTAACCGTCTTCTAATCATGACTTAATTAATCTCATTAGATTCGTCTCGTAAATTAGTCTAGAGGCCTATAATTTATTTTATAATTAAACTTTATTTAGTACTCTTAGATAGTAAGATTCTTTTTGATGTGACAACTATAAATTTTAGACCCTAGAAAACGAACACACTACTCGCTCTGAGTCACCAATAACCACTAATAACCTGTTCCCTTCACATCACAAACAGTTCAAACAGTTCTTACCGTCTTTAGCGATTTCCACAAACATTGGGACCAACACGAAAGGATTATAAACTTACACTTATTCTCAGGGTTCCATTCAATTCTACAATACAGGAACCGACTTTTTCCACACGCTGCACACAATCCTCATGTTGTGATGTTGAGTTGGATTTTTCACATTATCAATGTCATTTTTTTTTACGATAACGTTATCAACATCATTTGAAAATTTCAGTGACGTTCAGTTTATAACCCAAATTAGCCCAATAGCAGGTCGAACGACCGGGTGGGATGGATGGTTGGCGCGACAATGGAACAGGTGGCACAACCTGAGTGGGTTTAAATCGATTTCAAATTTTCAAATAAAATTTTCCCTAAAAGGATAACTCTATTTTAGAATCCATTTGAACTACTTATAATTAATTTTTAAAAATGAGATCTCACGTGCATCTATTTTAATATTTTAAAAAATGAACTTTTGAATTTATCGATTTGTTATATTAAAAATCAAACGTGCTAGCAATGAATATTAGTTGTTCCAGAAGTTAAACTTGTTTGTTCCTGTAGTTATAATTATTTGTTCTACGAGTTATTTTAAAATTTAAAATTTCATTTTCTAGACATGGTCTAGCAATGAAAGTCCATTGTTCTTGCAGTAAAGATCTATTGTTCCAACAGTACAACTCAATTGTCCAAGTAATAAGACTATCCGCACTCGTCATACTCTATTCCCACCCTCTAAAAAGAATATTCCGTCCTAATCATCAATATTCTCTCCTCTATATTCGGTTTTGCTGCACCTATCCATACTCTATATCAATCCTCTATATCAACTACCCAATATTTTATTCAACCATCTCCAACTATCATCTATTTTCATCTCTCATCCACTTTATTTCTTTCATTTCTTTCCCTTTTACAATAGTTTAACAATCCATTTTTAATTAAATATTAATTTTTTCACTTCTTTTTTCTCATTTTTTTCTCTTTTTCTTTCCCCTTTTCTTCTCTTTTCCCCTTTCTCTCCTTTCCCCTTCTCTCCCGTCCGCCTCCACCAACCTCCACCTTCCCCGCCGGGCACGTCTCCCACGCGCGGCGACGACGCCGCCGGCTGGCCTCCCCCACCGCCGCTAGCCTTCTCCTCCCCGGCCTCTGCGCGCGGGTCACCGCGCCGCCGCCGTCCGCCCCTTCTCCTCCCCTGCCGCGCGCGGATCTAGGGCGGGCCTCCCTCCCGTGCGTCGCATCCATGGTGGCCTCCCTCCCGTGCCGCGCGCTGCTCGCCGTCGGGACCCGCCTCGCTCGCCGCCGCAGATCCGGCGGCTAGGGCGCTCGCCGCCACCCGGGCCGGGCCTCCTTCCCTCGCCCGGCCGCCTTGGAGGCTCGAGCTCGGGCCATGGGGCCTGGCGCTTGGCGGCCGAATGGCGACAGCGGCGGCCGGATGGCGGCGGCGGCGACGGCACCGATTCGAAGGCGGCCCTCTCTCTCCTTCCACGTTCGGGCATGGCTGCCGCCGGCGGACATGGCGATGCCGTCGGGCATAGTGGCGGCGGTTTCTCGGCTCCTTGCGGGAGGAGCAGGGCTAGCTGCGGGCCCATGCCACGTGAGCGCGTTGAGGACGTCCGGGACAACGCCGGATTTGGCGTTCGGCAGGGCATCCGGAACCATCCCGTTCCTTTCCCAGTATCCCGCCGCAAGCATTTTTACGCCACCTGGTGCTCGAAGGGTCGGTTCCAGTATCCGGTGCAGCTAGTCTAAAATCCTTTACATGTAAATATTTATTTATGTGCATATTAAATAATATGTTTATTGCGGAAAACACAATATTAAGTAATTGAGAAGTAAACAAGAATTACCGATGAAACTAACAAAGAAAAACAGTGAGTTATTTTCTCATGTTAATGGGCCTTCATATAGGGAGTTCCGGTCGGTTGTATAGCAGGGTTCAGAAAAAAGCAGCCCAGTAGATCTGGCCTAGGCCTACTAGGCTGTGTCTGGCCCAGGCCTAGCCCACATGGTATTATGCTAATCAGTCCTAAACTCCTAATTAATGGTCACAAGAATACAAGTCATCTCCTGACACGGCGCAAGGCAACGCACCGGCGTGAAATTGGCAGAGACTCCCAAGTTCCGACGCGACGCACAAGCGCAAACCCTTCTTCCATCGGAAGCACGCCGCGGGCGACCCGACCGATCAGGCGCGCCGCCGCAGCAGCAGCCGCCCCATCCACCGGCGCCGGCGGAGCTCGACGGCCTCCGCGCCGGCCGCGGCCATGTCGAAGAAGAAGGCGGTCACGACGATGACGCTCAAGGACTTCCACGGCGGCTCCATTCCCTCCGAGCTCCCGCTCCCTCCGCCCCTGGCGTGTAAGTCGCTCACCCCGCCAAACCCTAACCCTCATCTTCTCCGCCCCCTTCTCTTCGATTTAGCTGATGAGGTCGTCTCGATTTCTCGCAGCACCCCGCGCCCGGCGGACCGTCCCGCGCCCTCCGCGTCCCCCGTGGCGGCCGCGGCTTCTCGCCCCCGCGTCCCGGCCGCTTCCGCCACCGCCGCCGCGGCGGCCGCGGTGCCTTCCATCTTCAGCAACCCCACCCGGATCGGCCGCCACTTCGACGAGGACGAGCGCACACCCTTCGAGCCCTCCGCGCCGCGTCGCGGGCCACCGTCCCCCACGCCGTTCGTCCCGGCCCCTGCGGCGGCGCCTGCCAGATCCGGGTCCGGGAACGCCTGGGGGCCGAAAAGAGATGCCGCTCCGGCTGCGACTTCCCCGGTGGGTCCCGCCCCCGCCGGCGGGCAGATCTGGTCCGCGACACGCATCGCCCAGGCCAGCGCGGTGGAGAAGGTGATCTCCGGGAGGTGGAGCACGCCCAAGCCCTCGTCTCCGCCGGCGCCGGTGTCGGCCCCGGTGGTTCAGACTCACGTGGCCTTGCCGGAGGTGGAGAGGCCACGGTCGGTTGGCGTCAGAGACCAGGACGGCGCAGTAGAGAGGGGCGCGGCGCCAGTCAGGCCCGCGTCGCATGAAGGCAGGGTTGGGGATGGGAGAGATAAGGAGGCATCAGAGAGACCCAAGTTGAAGCTGCTTCCTCGCTCCAAGCCAGTCGAGACTCCTGAACCATCTCCTACCAGTGTTGAAGAGAAGCAGGTAGTTACTCTTTTCTCCCTCGTTTGAGTTGATCAGGTTGCAGATTGAATTGTGATCTTACGTCGGATAGCAGAATTAGTGGATCGGTGTCAGTTTGATAGAATTGCTTTTTGCAAACCTTACACATCATATCTCCATGAAAGTGTTACAATATCGTGTTATGTGGGCCCTTGAAGTTTTGTTTCTGAGAATTTGAAAGCATTATCAAACTGAATCATTTTTTTTCCCTTGGTGATCCGCAACTGTATAGGTGCATCCGGCCCAAGTTGCTGCAAACGTCATGAAGGTTGAGGTTGTTCATGACGTGCCCCAGAATGTCGTGGCAGCTAAAACAGGAGTGGTTGTAGTAGATGCTGAGAGCAAGGCAGCAGAGCGTCCGAAATTGAACCTGAAACCCCGTTCCAATGCGATGGGACAGTCTGAGGAAACCGCTGCAAAGGAAAGGTATGCGATATCTTTTATCTCTTTATGAAAAATCATAGGAAATTTAAATGCGTCGTTATTTGTATGGTTACTCTCAAGTAGGTGAAACACAGGAACTGATTCACTGTGTCCTCAATACTTTGTGCTGCTACCAACTCTAGATTGCTACGTTATTCTGACTTGTACCTGTTTGTAAGATTAACTTATCACCTGCAATGCATTCCAATGCATCATCTTTTTTTTCTTAAAAAAGGAAAGATTCATGTTGCTCATAGCTGATGCTTTACTTAAAGAGTATAAAAATAGTTATTGTTTTAGCTTGTATCGTAAAATGCCACTGGTCACCATTGACTCTCCAGTGGTTAATCACTAGTCAGTTAGTGTGTAGAAAATATGTTCCTAGTTTCCTACTGCACACCACATGTGAACTGCTTTTTTGGGTGGCATTGGGCAAACATTGCAGTTTGTGTTACAGGGAACTCTAGGAACTTATTTACTTTTTGTGTTGGATCTTGTGGGTTTCATCTCTAATCCTCCCCAACTTGCTTGGCATTAAAATGCTTTATTGTTGTTTTGGAGTGAGCTGCCGGGTTCGATCTGATTCCTGCACTGTTCCCTTTTTAATCTATAAGAGTTTGGAATATTTGTGTTTGACAATTATTACTGGTGCTTTTAGAAATTTAATATGCATATGTTAGTATGGTATGGTGGATATAACCTTTGGGCCCATCAAATTTGTTTGCTGCATGAGATATTTGTTTTGTAACTATTTGAATGCATATTACTTATACTAGTATGTTCAATACTTTCAAAATTTTGTAGGCCATCTGTATTTGGTGGTGCGCGCCCTCGGGAACAAGTACGTACACCACTCCTTTTTTTATGTGTTTTAGTTTTTATGCTATTTCCTTTTTTGTTGCTTAACCATATCTGAAGCTACTCTTTTATATACTCAGGTTCTCAAAGAACGTGGAGTAGATTTTTCGGCAAGTGATGTTGAGAAGGCTTCACCAGTTGGCAGGTATTGAACATATATATTTTTGTTTATGTGGTTAAGTTGTGATGAAATATTGTGCATGCAAATTTTGTGCTGTTTGATCTGGTGTCGTTTCCAAATCCCTTTCTATTATTGCTTTTACAAAAGAAAAATTCCCTTGGAATGAAGTAACTTGTATTTTGATCTCTAGTGATAATGTAGGGTGGTCTGCTTATCCTTTATAGGTAGCTTATTGTTTGAATTATTATAGATGACCTTTAGTGACAATGTGCAAGACAGAAAACATGTGCTTCTAGAATCTGTTATGTTGTCAGTTGTCATGCACAGCATAAATTCTTTTTAACAAAAAAGCCAGATCAGACTGTAATGTGCCATTGGTTGCATCAATGAATGCATCGGGTAGAAGAAACTGTACTGTTTGCACTACAGCCTTGCATGATTTCCTGTTATGCAGTCATTTGTAATGTTATTTTTTTCTGCAGAATTTTTTACCGTAGAAACCACATGTGACCTGTTTCCATTTTACTGATAAATGTCTGTCATTTTATAGGCCTAAAAGTGAATTTGCCAAGGTTGAACAGAGGGTTGATGCTATGTCCATTAACCCTTCTGTCGAAAGGGTTGAGAATTATTCAGCTGGACATAGAGGCCCGAGGAACACTGATAGGAAAGACTACAAGCGGGATATGGAGAGAGGAGATGCATATAGGCCTACACGGCGGGAGGACACCAGGAGGGGTGCTAGAGATTTGGAGAAGCCACTTGAGCAACCACGCCCGGAGCCTGAAACCTGGCGTAAGCCAGTGGAGCCACCGAAGCCTGAGGTTACCACACCTCGTTTTGGCAAAACGGCAAGTGCACTGGAGCTTGCCCAAGCCTTCTCAAAGCCCATGTCTGATAATGTGCCACAGAGCCGATTGACCAGTGTTCCTAGTCCCCGAGCACCTCCGAGTCCAGGTGTCAGGGATCAGGTTGGCTTCTCTAGGCTCACTGGCCCTTCTCAGCGAAAGATAAATGGCTATTGAGCCCTTTGGCACGCATATTACATGTGCCATGGTGACGTGAATGAGTGTCATGGCCTGAATGGAGCGCACTGCTTTGTCTTCAAGTCAGCTGTTACAGTGTGCGGGAAAGCCAGTACTATTGCTTTGTCGACTGATGACATGCGAAGTTGCTGGTCAATGATCTATAACTCGGGGTTCATTTCCTCTCTTGATGACAAGAGATGAGAATTTGTGAACTATTTCTACTTCTGTTCTTCAGCCTCCTACCCGTGATTAAATGCTGGGGAATAATTGCTACCTTCGTGTTATTTAGTTGGATGTGTCTTATGTATTTCTGGCATGCTTAATTTTATGATGTTGCCAGAACAGTGTGATTCAGCATTGCACAGGGTCATAGTGACATTGTGAAGTGCAATTCAGACAGCGCAGAAAGCTGCGATTTCATTGTGTTGGTTTTTAAAGCATTGGTGGGACATGGGTCTATAGTAAGATTAGCTCATGATTATTAAAAGCATAAAGGTTCGTAAATACTGTCTGATTTGGGTCGTTGGAATTTCACAGGTTACATGAATTCTGAAGGAGTATTTTTCTTCAAAAATCGTGCCAGAATTCATGCTTGGTTGGCTCCATCTTTGTTTTTTATGTCTTCGGTGGAGGATGGACTGGATCTGTTGTCTGGTCGAATTGCAAGATCCCATTGATGTATCGTTTAGACGTTTATTTAGCCTCGAATTCTGTAACCGCGGGCATAACAACCGGTTTTGTTTCTCGAATAATCAAGAAAGGCGAGGGGGAACGAAAGGCACTGCCCAAAACGTCAGATAGTCCCAAGCAATAGTTGTATGCCCAAAACGTCAGATAATCCCAAGCAGTAGTTCAGTTGTATATACATCAGGAGCACTAACAAGCTAAGATATCACGGTATCAGTTTTGCGAGTTCATGAACCGGAGAACAGATTATGGCTGACGCCAACGAGCCACACTTTGCACACACAGCAGCTACACAGTCACACATCGACAGGCCTGCCGGCGTCGACGTCATGCAGATTTGATTTGTGGCTCATCGGAGCTCAGAAGAGGAACGCCGTCGGCGTGAAAGCCGGCAGCACCGTGGGCGGTCCAGAGTACCTGCAGGCAGAAGAGATGAAAGTGAGATCTAGAGTAAACAAATGAAGTTTGCCAAGATCAAGAGTAAACACTGAAATTTCCCTTAGGTTCCATTATCTAAAAAACACTGAAATTTCCAGAGCACCCGGGTTAACGTACGTCAAGTCGTCAACAATGAAATGAAAGCCGGTAGTATAACGCAATTGAGCGAGCAAGTAAAGAAGAGACGTTTTGGACTGCTCATGCTATCCTTTTCGGATAACGGATGACTAGTTAGTTGGGCAAGTGGTAAGGGCATCATCAGGGTCACAGGTTCTTTCCGGATGACGGCGCCGCCGGGGCAGAGAGCAGCTTGGAGCTTGACCAACAAAGGTGGCTCAGGTGGGGGTCCCTTTCTCAACACAAGCACTAGTAGCAACGAGGAGGAAGCTATGACATCTGAAGCAAGCACAAATCTGATACTATTCAGTTGCAGATTTGCAAATGCTAGGACGAGGACAGTGCAATTTTGAACTGCAATATATATATCGATTTGCCGTGATAATCTTTGAGTCTAAGCCACCAAAGAGGAGGTTTGACTCGAGAGAGTGGACTTTGGGATCATCCCAACGAGATTAGGTTCGCACGAGGTGATCCACCAGCCATTTTCTCGATGGTTTATCCATCTCCCAAACAAGAAGATTGCGTTCACGTCCAAGCCAGCACAACAGTGACTCAGAGCTGCGTGTGCAACAACGAACTATCAGGGACCCACACAGAGCTCCGGTGGGTCCCGCTTGGCGGTGACACGTTCTAACGCCTATCCCAAGCTGTGCTGGTGGTCAACTTACGCGTGTCGCAATCTAAGCGACCCCTTCCCTAACTGCACGAATCCAACGGCGCCGATCTGATTCACCCCCGCGTGCAAGCAGCTCGCCAGAGAGAACTCACCGGAAGTCGTCGTAGCTCGACCGGGGCGCGCGAGGAGGAGGCGGCCGCGCCTTGGCCTTCGTGGCCGCCGCCGGCTTCGCCTGCGCCGCGGCCGTCGTCACCGCGGCGTCCTCGGAGATGGCGACCAGCGTCGGTTTCCAAGTCGCCGACCCCGACGGCCTCCGCCGCCGCTTCTCCGAGGGACCGCCGGCTGCGGCGGCGTCCTCCGCCTGCGTTGTGGCTTCAGGAGCCGATGTCGTCGCCGGCGGCCGCCGCGCGCGCCTGGCGAAGGCGAAGAGCTTCATGGCGCGCGCGTGTGGTTTCTTTTCTCCTCTCTGGGCTGTTTTTGTTCTTGCGTCGAATGGAAAGCTTGGTTAGCTGATCTGCATCACGGGGGCTTTGTAATGGGCGGTTGCGAGTCGTTGGTTTATGAACGCAGGGTTGCTCCACTTGTGCAGTTGCCAATAGTGCAAATGACTGAACTGTCCTTGCTCCTTATTAGCAGAATTATTTAGGAAAATTGCAGAAAGAGCCCCAAGCCTTTTTTTTCATCCGATCTCATAGTTTTGCCGAAACTCCTCGCAGCCTAGCATAAAAAAAAACTGCGAGAGGAGACCATAGGGAAGGAAGTGTTATTGCAGGGGGATTATAAAAAGGGAGGATCTAATTATAAAAAATCAAGGGAACGACTTAGAGACATTCCAAGAGGGTCTGTTCTGAACTTGTCCCTTGTTTCTGTTGCCGACTATATTACGACCAAGTAGTACTAGCACACAGTATGGAACTTAATTATATTTCAAGTGCGGTCCGTGCCAAGTTTCAACTTGCAGATATTGGCATTAATTTGTTGATACTATTTTCCTTGCCATAACGGAAAGTGAGAGTCCAACCACTGAACCACCATACGCCACTTGTCAAAACATGCCACCGCGATGGTTGGATCACGATCGAATGGTCAACTGTTCCTAGACTTCACCTAGGATAATAACGTAAGCAGCAGCCGATAAATTCTACCTAGCTGTATTTTGATTCACCGCAAGTTGGAGACACAAAATAGGACAGCCGCTGTTTTTCTCTCCCTGCAACTCTAATTTATCTTATCAGTCTCCCACAAGTGTTGAGAAAAGGTTGAAATCACACTTGCACGTCACCCGTATCTTGACTTGTGCATACGCATGATTATTTCTTTTCTTGGGTGTAACATTGATGACATTATACGCACACGTCGACCTGCTTGCAGATTTCTACGCATATCAGGCGGCTATTACTTACTCCAAAACCTGATCAATGCAAGAATAATGCAAAATCTTTTTTTTATTGTTCTATCTCTTTCGGTCAGATCACAAAGCCAACGCAGCAATATCTAGCATAGCAAGATACGATAGGAAAAGAAAGACTGCAGTCAGTAGTGCCATATACAGTGTCATTACTTAGGTTTAACAGATCAAAATAAACTTAGCTGTGGCATGTGGGTACCAATACAGAACATGACTTGCACTAATATTTGAGTCAATCAATAAAGCGAAATATTTTTTGCAAAGAAGGTAGGCAGAACATTATATTTAGTGCATCTCTATGCACTGATGACAGATTTTTGTTCTTTCATTCTTTTTTTTTCTGAATATAACTACGATAGTGCCAACACGATTGTGCACCCTTGTTTCAAATATATTGTGTGCGTGATTCAGCGAAGAAGTTTAGGTCAGCTAACAGCTAAGCGCTGGCTTTAACAATTTACAGATGTTCTTTCCCGTGGCCTGGGTAGCATCAGTACCCCTCAGTTTATAACACTGAAAAAAAGGGGGAAGAGCACTTGTTGGATTTGCAGTGTAACACGGCGCGTGAGGGTGTGACTTGGCTGAGTATATGCGGCTGTGGAAGCCAGGCACATACCAGAACAAAAGAGCGGCGAAGAATTTTTTTTTTAAAAGTGAAAGATTACGAAGCAACCGCTGATATCAAGAATAGACAAATGAAGGTTAACATAAGTGGCAATGACGTGCCTTATGATGAGTTATCTTCCTAGCTAGGTTAATCTGCTTTATATGTATCTTTTTGGCACCTTTACCCAGCACTCATTCATTGGTCACTTGCCTGGAAGCAGGCAGTAACAACCCTCTGGTTCTCAATCTTATTCTGCTCCAAGGTTGTTCAGTACACTCAGCGTTCCATATAACACGAGACGCTCTTTCTACAACGGAGAGGAGTCACCTTCCACCAATTATAATATATACAGAGAATCAGGAAATGTTATGAGCGGGAAAAGACAAAGAAGACACGAGCAAGAAAACAAGCCCCAAGAGTGTAATGGCATCAAGTTAAATCTTTAAAGTGGGCTCTAGCTTTTTATCTCCTAGTACAGGAGCCAAACCGTTACATGTGGCTCTGCCTGAATTAGTGGGAGCTAAAGGGCCTTTTGGGCTATCATATGACAAGAGTGACGGAAAATAGTCTGGTTTCATTCAGGAACAAAGGCTGCTTTGGCCACTGGACAAGTGGAAATTTTTGGTTAAAATCGAACCAAAAGGCGTGTGAGAAGACAGCAACATACATCACATCTCAGGTTGTCCATCTGGACCGGTGAGACGCCAAGCAATTTTGGGCCATGGATACCCATGTGCGAGTTTAGTTGCAGTGTCTTCTCAAGAACTGCACATGGACATGGTTGCCCTCCCCTGACGCTGTAATTGTAATTTTTTTTTCTGACACCTTGCCATCTCTGCATCAAGTCTCTATATAATGCTATACTAGGGGTGTGTCACATCAAAAAGAATCTTACTATTTAAAAGTACTAAATAAAATTTAATTATAAAATAAATTATATGCTCCTAGACTTACGAGACGGATCTAATGAGGTTAATTAAGTCATGATTAGAAGACGGTTACTGTAGCATAACTTTTTAGCAAAACATAAATTAATTAAGCTTATTAGATTCGTCTTGAAAATTAACATCAATCTATCAAAAGGGTTTTATCATTAAATTGATCGAAATATTCATAAGTAGTAAGATTTTCTTTGATGTGACAGTGCTAAATTTCAGAGTGCAGGAAACGAACACACCCATGTGCGTAGCTACTGAATTTTGCAGCTCAACAGGAAACTTCTATTGTTGCACAATTAATGACCCCCTTTTCTTCTAATAAACAGTCAAATTTACTTTGTATACATGAACCGCTGAACCAAAAGCAGGGCAAGGGAAACCAGGAACGAGTTCGCTTCATTCAAAGGAGCCAGGACAAAGAAAAAAGCAAACGATTTAGACACGTTTATGGTCGCTCCATCTCAGTGCCAGTGCGCCGCATCTTTCAGTTTCAGGGAAGCAAGGTACACTGATCACTGAAGCCGCCGGCGTGCAAGTGCTGGGCCACGTACACTGTCATCTCAACCTCCCTTTCGCTCCCATCATGAATCATGGGACGTGAAATACCATGAACCCAGCTCCCAATCGCTTACCAGTAACTGATCTACCCATGGACAATTCATCAACCGGAGCGTGAGATGAGATCCGCGTGAAAAACGAAACCAAGGCGTGGCGTGCGTCCTCTTTCCAAGGAGCCGGATCCTTTTCGCGTCTCTTTCCAGATGGGTTTTCTTTTTCCTAGCAGGAGATCGTGTGCATTCGGTTTCGTAGTGGATGCTGAACGAGCCCTGTATTTGCTGCCGCCGGGGAATAGGATGGAAAAGCTTTGGGCCGCACGTGTTGCACTGTTCAGTGGTGTCTGCTGGTGAGAAATCGACGTCTTGAGGCAGGGGTTTCCGGATTCCAATCCAGCATCTGTGGTTAAGCACGATGTGATGGGAGTGCCACGAACGATTTATCAGGATCCAAGTTTGGGAATTACTGCAAGTTTTGCGCCGATGAAAACGTGCCGATTCCGACTCCAACGAGCGGCGGTTTGTTTGAATTTTTCTGTGTGATTTTACTGTTAGCAGTGCTTCCTTTTCTGCAGGGAAACAGCCAAACAAAAAACTTGATCTCCCTTGCAAAAAAAAAAACAAACAAAAACAAAACAAAACAAAAACTCGACCTGGCAAGTGAAGTCTCCCTTGGCCATATTTTGTTAAGAAAAAATTCTGCTCACACAGCCTAGAAAACCCTCGAACCCAACTCCTTAGTCATACAAAACTCAGCTAGAATGTGAGCTATGATGCAAGTCTTTACTGCATGTTTTGTCATAGGGAGGGCGAAAGGATTTCTTTTTCAACCTCAAGTCTCAAAATTCACTTTCACCGGGAATCAACTCGAGTGGTGCCACTCGGAGCCCAACCACTATGAAACCCATTTCTCAAAAACAGTCAAACTAACCGTGTGATGTATGTCGGCATGAAGTTCTCACGTTCATAACAATAGAGAAATGTGGACCAACACACCAATACTCCTCTGTTCTTTTATTACTGTCGAACATGTTGTGCTAGTTCTTTTCTAGGTAATTTCTCCTATCTGAAATGACGAGTGAGACTGCAATAGTGTTTCTTTGCTGTTAGATTGTTACTAAAGCAATGATGCTATGTTGGTCGGAGGAATAGTAGAATCTATCGAATATCAGAACTTATTAACGTGAAAAGTCTCAAAAGGAACATTCATCATCTATCAAATTAATGTACGAAACTTGAACAACATCTTGGAGTGAGAACAATACGTGAAACGAGTAGAAACGATTGATCTAAACATTTCTTTCGAGGGAGCATATGCCCTCACTATGATTTCATAATCTTACTTTTAATGTTATTTTTTATTCGCTAGATACATTGCTCGCATACTAATGAGAGATTATTTAGCATGATAGTTTGTCATTAGTGTTCATTTCTTGGGCCTAAAGTGCTAAAGTTTAGCACCGAACTTGCTAAACTTTAGCACAAGAGAGAAAAGAGGCTAAAACTTATGATAGTTTTTCATAAGTTGGCTTAAGAGAATGATCGGCTAAATTGATTCATATCGACAACATGATGTTATTTTGTAAATATGAATTAAAACCATGCTTCAGTATGAATAATTACCTGAGAAGCAGCCAAAATTTACTTTTAAAAGATTTCTTATATAGATTTGGTGCTTGAGTTGAGTGTATGATTTTGGATTTTTTGTTTACTCAATAGATTTTCCTTGTGTCTGAAAATGTTCTGATCTATTTAGCCCGAGGTTCAAATTTGAATCTAAATCAGACTAAAAAATAAGGAAAAGAAAATTTAAAGACCCGTTTGGCTTACATGAATTTCTAAAGGAATGATATTCCTATGTTTACTACCATCAACTACAGTTTGTAACAATTGTAACAAAGGAATGAAGCCTACGGTTCGTGTCAAAAGAGTTCGTTTCCACCCCACAAAGCGCATGAATCAAGACATCCACTCCTACCCGTGGGATTCTCTTCCTTCACCAAGTCGGAGATAGAAACCACACCGCATATCTCTTGATCTCTCGAGAGCACTTCCTAGTAACAGCAGGAGAGAAATATGTCGAGAGCACTTCCTACCTCTTAATCAGAACATCTGCTTTAAAATGGAAAATCAAATATGCCTAATTAACTAAAAGTTAAAAGTGACTATATTAATCTGTTGACATTTATTTAAATTTGATTTTCAAAGAACAAAAAAAGATTACAACTTCTTTGTTTTCTATTATTGCGATTTTCTCACTTATTCTATTCTTATGTTTTCTTTGTTCGTGTGTTTCTTTTTCTAGAGAGCAAATTTTGAGAACACAACGACTCATGCCCACGCTATGACCATCATCCGTCATTGTATCATGGATTGATGACTAAGCGTGAGCCGCGTCATGCGAAACAGTTTATGATGTGGCACAATCTCAACCTTCCATCCATGATTTAAAAGCTAAAAGATCGGATGGCACGAGTCACAGTGGACTCAAAGTACATTCTATTTTTTTATTCTTACCTCTTTTTGCCCGCTCCAAATAGAGCCCAAGCTTTATTTTTACCCATCATCAACCGATACATAATCTGGCTCATTCTCTTCATCAAAGATACAAATGAATGGACCCCTCAAACCCGCATATCGGTGAAAATTATCAGATTTTTCATGTGTTACCACCAGCAAAACTAACTATACGTGGACTCGCAGGTCAGTCCACTTGCGTCCTACCAGCATTTAATCTAGTCAGGTTCTCTGGATATTTTGGTGTACCAATAACGGTCTAAGGAGCCAAGTTTGAGTCTAATGCAATTTTTCTTCGATGAACACGTGCCTATTTAGACTCCAAGTGCCGGGTGCTTTGTTTGACTTGTTCTAGGAGGCGGCGGTCATCCACACAGTGATGGCTTTTTGTGCAAACCTAGTGGCCAGAGTACGGGTGCATATCCTCTGCAGTGCTGAAGCATACGATTACTACAGCAGTATGTGAGGTGAGGAATACGGTAGTTGTCTACCGTAAAATGCTGTAGTACTCTCCATCGGACCGTACAAAGTTCCACTTCCACCTAATTCAGAGCACTGTAGCTTCTCTGCATGGTCTGAAGGAATTCAGAGGATGTGAACCCACCTGAGTATGTGCCCCTCGCAGTCTGGTGCAGTTGCGCGGTTCAGTCGATCCATGTCGTGGAAGCCGCTCGGAACAGCATGTCCCGCGAGACTCCAGGGTCGGACTCGCACTCGCACTAGAATCCAGCACATTTGCTGCCAGATCACACGTCCCAAACTTCTAGCGATGCAGGACCGTAACAGAGGCACAAAAACTCTCAATCAGATATGCAGAGCAAAGAACAACACAGGGTCTAAAAGGAGCTGAAAACGCACGTGCAAAAACAAACAAATGCTGATCAAGAAGCAGTAACCGAGAGTGGTTCAGTTTGGAGAAGCCTGTGCAGCAGAAATAGCATTCTATTCATATCATCCTATACTTTCAGCGGTGCATGCAAGGGAAGAAAGGGATAGCACCAGTAAACTATGCAACATTAACCGCAGTAAGCAAAGGTCGCATGATGATCTACATGCCAGTATGCCACACGATTCTGCATTTCCGTATGTCACAACTCTGTATGCTCTGTACGTCACATGATGCTATGCATGTGACAACGTCGTCTGAAACGGCAGAACATCGCCTGACAAAATGCGGTTCATGGTCGAGGACGGGCGACAATCATATCATCATCAAATGGCGCGCATACATCACAAGTGCACTGCAATCACAGCTCCAGCTGCTGCAAGGATCAATGAAGCAAGGAGAATGTTGCAGGAACAGGAGGCTTCTGCGCCGGATGGAACCAAGGGCACGCCTGAAGGAACCTTCTCCGTTGGTACGGACACCAACTCTGGGACAGCAGCAGCTGCAACAGACATGTGGATCACTTGATCAGTTCATCTAAACTTTCAGGGGAAACCAGCACACCACATAGTAACTAATCCCAAAGTTCAGTAGCACAATGTTCAGAACAGTGCAGATACAGCAAATATGAATGGTGGTAGAAGTATGTCATTGTAACAGTAACCATTAATCACTCTGCGACGAGAGCCAGTGACGATGCAGTGAAGCAGCGTTCGCACACAGGCAGGCAACTGCCTGGGCCAGGCAGCGATCTGAACCACAAGCACTCAAAATTGTGCGCCTGGGAGCGCTGCCTGGGACAGGCAGATTTGGGCAGGGTCTGAACCTAAGAGATCATACTGTGTCAAGTAACTAGATTCCAGTACGTCTTTCTGCAATCGAACATCGCACAAACTGTAACTGCACAGCAAGTCACTAATCTCGGACTGGTCTTTTCCTGATAAGCAATGACCACTTATACAAAATGTCCAATAGTTTTCCAGATTCACATAGTAACTAGGAGGAGACATGTGTTTACCTGGGGAAATGGCTGGCCTAGTTGTTTTTGTTGATTGTGGTCTGACATGCATTTCTGGCAACGTCTTGAGCTCTGTGTTCAAGAGGTCAAATGATAAACCAATCAGAGACAAAATCCAAGTTAGTAGTATAGAAAAAGACTATCATTATATTTATTTATCAGACCGCACATAGAAGCTACACAGCAGGTAGTAATTACAGTAACTGTTTCTGAAGCACAAGTTCACAAAGATGATCACAGAAGCAAAATTGGTGAAATTGATTCTGGAGCAATAGTTTGCGTCTCAATATTTCGTTTCTTTACCAAAAAAATGTACACAGCATTCAAGCCTCCAAAGTAATGAACAATAAACAAGAACATCTTGTGATACACAACAGATGCAAGTACATTGCTAAACCATCAGGTTAAAGTACCAGAACCAAAGTTCAGAAAACTCATTCCTGCAGCACTATGTACACGGACTGAACAGACTCTTAAATCCAGACATGAATAACTGAATAAGATGAATAATTAATTGGTGATGTAATTGATTCTACTACTAGTAACTAATTTCTTGAGCAATAGCTAGTGTTCTAGTATTTCATTCCTTTTCAAAAGAAATTGCGCATAGGTTTCAAGCCTCCAAAGAAATGACCATGAAACTAAAACATCTCATGACAGACCAGATGCAAGTACATTGATAAACCATCAGGTTCAAGGACCAGAGCCAAAGCTCGGAAACTCATTCTTACAGCAATATGAACACGGACTGAACAGACCTCCTTAAATCCAGGCATGAATAACTGAATAAGATGACTTCATGAGACAAATGGTTGGTAAGATACAGGATCTAGGACGCTCTCAACCCTTTATTATTCTTTACTGTATGCACTTGAACCTTCCCAACATATGTGGTTACTGCACTAAGTACAGGCCAAGAAGCAAGAATAACAGAAAACCAATAACTAATCCTGTCCAACAAAGGATAATAATTAACCCTGTTCTGCACACAGGTTTATGAGCGTGAAGGCAGAGCATTTCTGAATTATGTCACGAGACACAACATAAGTGCAGTTAGGATCTGAATCTCTGGCATCCACAGGTGTAAGAAGATGACGGTGATAGTGAATGCAAGTAGCCAAAATTGGTGAAACTAGACTCCACTAGTAGCTTACCAAATTCTCGAGAAACATTAAGGAACCTCTGGATATCACTGATTTTTACAATAAATACTAGTAACATACTTCGACTATCCGAAGAAACAAATAGGAAATAAGAACCCTGATGTCTGATGAGTGGTGAGTGGTGAGTGGTGACACACACATGATGCAGAGCACCTTGCTAACAATCAGGACATGCCATGAGGGCTAGAACAAAAATGTTAAGCGCCAGTATCAACCAATCAACAGAGCCACTAAAATCTAAAACTGAACAGTAATTAAGATGACTAATCGATTAACCGCCGCGGAAATTATGTAAGGGGTAGCATCTAGGACGCACTCAAACTACCTCGGGCATTAGCGGTCGCCGCTCAAGCACAAGCGAAAAATGCAGGAACACGAGAGCACAATCAAATTAAATCCGGCACAGGGTGGAAGCACGTAGGAACATGTATGCGCATTACGCCAACAGCAGTACTCGCTCGGCTCAGGAAGGCCGCGGAGGGCATCATCCAAACCACCGCGCGCGCGAGAACAGGGCACGGGGACTTCTGAATCGCTCACCTCGGCAGGCGTCGCCGAAGAGTGTGGCGGCCTCGACGGTTGCGGCGGCGAAGGAGTTCCCAGCGGCGCAGGCGGGGAGGAGCGCGCCGAGGCGGGCGGCGTCGACGGGGAAGCCGAGGAGGAGCGGGTCGCGGAGCAGGTGGCAGAGGCAGCCCTCCCCGCCGCCGCCGCCCGAGGGGAGACCGCGCGGAGGAAGGCGACGCAGCAGGCGTCGGTGGGCGCGGAGGGCGGCGCCCCGACCGCCACGTGTGGCAGGCACGGCGAGATGGACACGATCGCCGCGGCGCACCGCGCGGCCGCCTCCTGCGCGGACTCGGCGGGGGCTGGGCGGAGGCGGCGTGGGCGGGGACGGCCGCCGCAGCAGCGGCGGCGACGGCGACGAGGAGGAGCGCGGCGGTGGGGCCCATGGCGGCGGTGCGTGACGTGGCTTCGCGCGCTCGCTCTCTGAAAAAGTGGTGGGGTTTTGGGGACGGTGGCCGCTCTCGGGAGCCGGGACGGGGGTGTGTACGTGGGTGACGTGCCCGTGCCAGTTCACCTGCTCGACTTGCTTGCGTATTTCTAGACGTCTCCGTGTTAACGTATTTTGACATGGAATCTTTTTTTTGTTGCAAAAAGGCACTGTGGCCTTGGATGAAATAATGGTGGAGAAGATGATTTGATCGACGCCAACATTATTATGGCCGTTTGGCTTAATTTTCTCACCCAGCAATCGTCATTTCTTTCTCATTAATATTTGTGTGTATATTTTTGTGATGGTCACATAAATTAGCTGATTTTTTTACCAATTGTTAGTTGACTGAAAGTTTTATAAACATGCAATCGATGACATGGACCATCAGACCAGTGATCTACGGCTACTACCCAATCATCTTCTATCTCCGACCAAATCCATTGAGAGATTTAAACAATAACAGATACAAACATAAAACAGACTTTTTTCTATAAAAAAAGTATATGAGATAACATTTTGATATAAGTTATATAAAAACACATAATATTACAAATTTATACAAATTTCTTTACTGGGTCTATTTTTGAAATCTATTATTGTATATTCACAGACCCATTAAACGCGTCGACTGAATTTTTTGAAACTTTTAGTTGACTGATGTCACGGTTGTGTTATCATACTACACCCACACCCACCGACGACCACAGACTTGAGGGTCTATTGATCAATAAAACATCATCACAGAAAGAGAGATTTTATTCAGAAGTAGTAGCTTCCCTCGACCACATGGGTATCACTCAGCGTCGCATGGACCTCGGCGCCAACAATGGCAGCGAAGTTTCTTGATTCCGGTCAACCCTATGGCGCTTTTGCTTAGTATACACTTTCCATGATCAAAATCCTTTGCCTGGCACTTGTGTCTGCATGCTTTGCTCCAGAGGGGCCAGCAGGATACAGGCTCATCTAATCTGATGTCGCAGGGCACGACGTCCTCCCAATCTAAGAACAAAAATTTGCGTGCATAATAAGAAATACAAAAAAATATTAATTACAAAGAGGAGAAGAAGAAAAAAAATGTTGAGACATGAGACAGAGAGGCCGTACTTGAAGCGAAGGCCAGCAACATGAGAAGCATTGAGCACAGCATGGTCTTCTGGTGGGTACCCATCGTCGATCACTCTCCAGTGGGGTTGAAGCTAGAGGTTTCCAGTTTATATACATGCGATGGAGGAGTTTGTGAATGCGCGATTTGTTTTGTTATTGTCATATCTCCATTTAATGGCTTGCCCGTGTACATGAAACTAGATTCTCATCTGTAGTGAGCAGATACTTCCTCATTTATTTGCAAAGATTGCAGAGAGATTATTCTCTTCTTTGTTTTTCATCAGAGGGGGCTGGGCTCTAGGGGATCCAGCCTCTAGTGCTTGGACACGGCCCAAGAAATACGACATAGGCCTCATTCAGCCAGTGCTTTGGAGCTACTGGCTTGTTGGGTCGTATTCCATGGGAGTCGAGGCCCAAATATCTATCGCACGATAATGCTGCGTTTGTTCGGTTATCGCTGCGATTTGCGGGAAGAGGCTTTGCCGTACGTCCGTTCTCGCCGTCATAGTGTTTTGTCACTCGCCTGAACCTTTTTTTTTCTCATAGACATGGCTGTCACCTCGTCCCCTGCCACAGACACCCTTGTAGATCTAGTTCTTGGGAGGACGCCGTCGCAATCTCTGCCCTCCCTCGCCAGCGCGCGGACTAATCAGCTCCGGTAAAGAGAGTTACCTGACCTCTGTAATCGCAGCTCCGCAATGGAATGGCGAAAAGAAAAGGAGAGAACATTGGTCGAATCATGGGTGACCGATGATCGCTTTTTCTTTTTAGATAATGGGGTCACTTTTCGCTTGATGAAGCGAAGGTTAAGGGAAGCATTTTGCAAGCAAGAGTTGCCGTTTTGCATGCCGCTGGTCAACCAAGACATCTCACTCCGCAGCAACCGTGACCATCGAAGCGGTAATCCGGATACCAGAGCATGTGCTGCGCCGTTTGACCTGACGAGAGCAAGCAGGGAACCAATGTGTTCCGCGCAGTTCTTGAGACACATGAACATCTCCAGCGCTTTGTTACTTCTAACCTTGCAAAACTGTAACAAGACAAAAGGTTTGGGTTAGTTTACCGCTACCCGCCTTAACTAAGAGCCCCGTTGAGACAGGCGCTTCAGGCTCCCGAAATCCGACGAGGCCGCCGTTTACGTCATCTGCAAGCGTGGAGAATCTCAAGGCCACTAGGGCGCCGCTTCTCTGCCGGCGCGCGTGTGCGCCCATGCATGCTTGCTTTGGTGCGCCCAGAAATGGCCCTTCGTTTCCAGGTATATAATTTTTAGAGGGTCAAATTAAAGAGAATTTTATCATTTTGGAGTACTAAATAAAGTCTAATCTCGAAACTAATTGCAGACCCCCTATCTAATTTCACGAGACGAATCCAACGAGGGTAATTATGGTGTTATTAGAAAATGTTTATTGTAGCATCACTGTAGCAAAACATAGATTAATTAGGATCATTAGATTCGTCTCGCAAATTA
The DNA here is from genome assembly GCA_031894775.1 of Chloris gayana. Taxonomy (NCBI): domain Eukaryota; kingdom Viridiplantae; phylum Streptophyta; class Magnoliopsida; order Poales; family Poaceae; genus Chloris; species Chloris gayana. The sequence goes on from JAUNZO010005157.1 coordinate 1,082,059, forward strand.
GAGGAGGGTCGTGACATAGGTTTTGTTATTAAATTAATAAAAGTATCTACTAAATAGTAAGATTCTCTTTGATGTGATGGGTCTAATTTTTAGAGGGCAGGAAACGAACAGAGCAGATCGATTTCGCTCCCTTCCCAAGCAATATTGGTCTCTTCTTGGGTCCTCCAAAACCTGCCCCTGTCCCTAGGATGCTCCTTGACTGGCGCCGGCCTAGCATTCCTCTCTTCTCCTGAGCAGGGCATGGCCATTTCTAGCATTGTCTCTGGAATCTCTGAGAGGTGACGCACAAGCTAAGCTAGGGTAGTATGTGTGGAATCCCTTGTTTTATTTCTTGGCCCTGTTCGTTTCCTGCTCTCTAAAATTTAGCATCTGTCACATCAAAGAGAATCTTACTATTTATGGATATTTCGATCAATTTAATGACAAAATCCTATTGACAGATTGGTGCTAATTTTCGAGATGAATCTAATGAGCTTAATTAATTTAGGTTTTGCTAAAGTGATACTACGAGTAACCGTCTTCTAATCATGACTTAATTAATCTCATTAGATTCGTCTCGTAAATTAGTTTAGGGGTCTGTAATTTATTTTATAATTAAACTTTATTTAGTACTCTTAAATAGTAAAATTCTTTTTGATGTGACAGCTATAAAATTTAGACCTCAGGAAACAACACACCTCTCATTCCTTGGGAACCTAGCGCCGTATACCCTGGGAGGGAGCATCTGCACAGCAGCACAGGGGCATTTCAAAATGGGAACCTTCCATACCCCCTGCTACACGTCTCGCACTTGTTTAGCGTATCTTATAGTTGCTTCCATACTTAAGAGCTCATTATACTGTTTCAAAAAAAAAATAAGAGCTCATTATACATATTCGGAGAAGTGCTAGCCGTTCTACAGAAATGGTTTGTTATAATTATATAACTGCTTTGATCACGCTCACAAACATTGTGTTACCAACTAGTAGTAGCATGCTGGAACAGTTCTGTTACTCTGCACATCATCGTCATCAGTGCGATATAGAAAGACCCGCTGCTACTCATTGTTGCAATGCATTTTTTTTTTGAAAATAGGACTGGAGAGGTGCATTTGCATTAACATAGAAAAGGTAATTTGAGTATTACATATCAAATTGGGCACTCTCCTGCTCACTGTTATGAACTGCTAACTGCGGTTGGCGCAAGCTCTAGCTAGCCCTCAGGGCAATGCGTTTTTTGTTACCGCACATTGTTCATCATTTTTTAGGGAAAAATTCATTTTATTCGTCCGAACAATCCACTATGTCCAAATTACACCTCGAACAAAATCTTGGCTCCCTTTACTCTCTCAAACAATTTAAGTTGGCTCAATTTACTCCCTTATGCAATTTCTCTCTTTTTTGTTTCTCTTTATATGATTTGAATTTGAAGCTCCAATTTTGCATGATGATAGATACTACCATTTTCTATATGAAAGAAAATATTTTATAATTTTTCTTAAATATTTTGTATACAATTCTAGAACTATATAATTAAGATGACATTTGATTTACTAAACTATAAACACTATGTTTAGAATATGTATTATAATTTTTTAACGTAAGGTTCAATGAAAACTATTGTTGTGCAAATTTTGAGAGAAATAAAAACAAAAAATTGCATAAGGGAATAAATTAAGCCAACTTAAATTGTTTTGAGGGAGTTCAATGAGCCAAGATTATGTTCGGGGTGTAATTTAGACAAAGTGGATTGTTCGTAGAAATAAAATAGACTTTTCCCTTTTTATAATGTTGCAACACCACCACATATTACATTGAACCCAAAGTAGTCGTATGAGTTTATGTTCATCACCACGACGAGTAATTTACTAATTAAGAAGCCACTTTGCGTGGTGGCTATCCTCACGGACAGCATGGCTACATCTACATGAGTGTGCTCTAAGGAATCTAGCTTGCTTAGTTGTGCTGCGAGTACTTAGTAGCGTACTAAACTCTTCGATCCGAGCCTCATCTAATTATTTGCCCAAATCCAACAGCTCACTAACCAAATCATTAACCAAGCTGTGGCGCCACGCACGCATGATACATGGCGGCACTTGCCATTGCAAATGCATTTTTTTTACCCGCAGAATCACGAGGTCGTAGTTAAGAGATGTTCGAGTGCAATCTACGGGATTATTTCCTTAAGATCTTCACCTTCTGGATGCCTTTTGCAGCGTTGCACGTGCTCCAATCCGGCGCTTACCAAGACTAGCGTAGTAGGAGTAGTATAAACGTTGTCAAAGTTCACTAATCAACAGTTTTATTGTATGGCTCACGGAGAAGTTAAAAAAAAAAACTTGGACTGCCTTTCTTGACTGTTGGCGCGTGCGGCGTGCCCCGGACGTTGTGTAGTACTGCGGTCATGAGTTGATGACCTGTCTGGGTCACGGTCTGGATTGGTTGTAGGAGAAAAGGAAGGGTTCGTGCTAGCTTGTCGACTATAAAAACATTTTTCATAAAGTAATTGTATTTTGTTGAATTATAAAACAGTTTTCAAGGGGCATAATGACTCTGCATTTTCATAATAAACAAAAAGGAAATGACAAGTCCTTCTAGGCATCCAAGACTGGGAAGCATCTGAAAATCGTGAGTCAGTGATTGGAAGTATGACCATCTCTCCACATGTGGATGTAAAGGTTACAGCACACTGCATCAATCAAAGAGCATCCAAAAAGCTCCTGGAGAGATGACATCATGGCAGGCAACGTTCCAGGGGCATAATGACTGCAAAATGTTTCCTTTTTTATTTTCCCAACAAAGAGAACTGTGTATCTTTGTACCATAGAGACAAAAGGTATGGTCCCGTACAACCTCAAAGATGAGCCAGTTCTTCAAACATGAATTATTTTGGTTGGACTATTTCTCTTAGAAATGGGAACATGCTACCTGCACCCTAAATTTCAAAACAGAACATTCTATACTCAATCGACACATTCGGAGTACTTGCTTTATTTGTAGCAGAGCTCACGTCCAGCCATATAGGTGAATCCATTTGATGCATGAATTACTGTTCATTAGAAAATAGAGGTGTTTCACGACATCAAAATTGCTTAGCTTGTTTACGAGCTCACTCACAAACGTTGCTGCTAAAAGTTACTAATAGAGAGTGACTTTTGTGGACATAGGGATATATGCCCACTCTAGTTTAATGTTAAACGGGTTAAATTGGTTGTAGACATATGTTATTAATGTGTCAAGTCATAATTTGAAGTATAAAAGAATGTCAAATTAATATCTCGTTGTAAAAATAATTTAACTAAAAACATATGCAAACACATCTGCATGAACAATGCCACAAGTTAGACAATGCAAATGCAATTGAACAAATCTTGACATGCCCAAACATTGAACTCTTAATAGGTGGTGCAATGGTTGTAGATACATTAAACTTTTTGAACTACTAGTTCTTTTTTTTAAAAAAAAAGAAAAGGCACAGGAGAATCCAATACTTGCCCCACACATTGGTTGTGACATGTAATAGCCTACCAATAACTTCATATAGGAGTACCACTACTTTTAATTTCCCTTGTTACTTTATTTTTTGCTGTGCTATAACTATAAAGTTCTAGTACTCCATGAAACAGTGTTGGCTGGAAAAGGTATGTCATAATAAGTGGCACGGAATTTCAGCAAAAGTAACAGGTCAGATTGCTTGTGGACCATGCATGGAATCACAAACCAAAGGGGAAACATGTAGGCCCTTGGAGCAAAATTAAAGCATGGTGTTGTCATAATCAGAGCAATCTTATGGAGCGAGAATTAAACATCTAGTACTACTACTCAACATTTCGCCCCTACCGCTAACCACTTTTCTTCTCTCTTTGTGTAACTCGTACTAGTACAAGCAGAGTAATATTGAAAGAGCTGTGTTGCGGTGCCCTGGTAGTATTGTCACTAGTAGCTTCTACTGTGCTGCTCGATCTGATGCTATATTTATAGGACTCCCACCGTGCGGTGTGTTCGTTTCCCCTATCTAATTTTTAGAGGTCAAATCAAAGAGAATTTTATCATTTTGGAGTACTTAAATAAAGTCTAATCTCGAAACTAATTGCAGACCCCCTATCTAATTCACGAGACGAATCCAACGAGGATAATTATAGCGTTATTAGAAGATGTTTACTGTAGCATCACTGTAGCAAAACATAGATTAATTAGGATCATTAGATTCGTCTCGCAAATTAGAGGGGGTCGCGACATAGGTTTTGTTATTAAATTAATAAAAATACTACTTAAATAGTAAGATTCTCTTTGATGTGACGGTATCTAAATTTTAGAGGGTGGAAACGAACGGTATCATTGGAGTGTGTCCTACCGGGCTGGGTTTCTAATCTGACATCCTAGGAAAGAACCGAGCGCCCTGCCCTGCACTGCGCCCTGCTCGTACAGTTGTTGCTGTATCTCGACGCTTTCGCTTCGGATCAGCTCGCAGCAGGGCAGCAACTCGCAATTATTAGTTGCGGAAGTAGGGTTAATGTAGGAAAAAAATTCAGTGCGGACCGTCCGCAAAGCTGCTCTGTACGACCCCGCTCCGATTTGTGACGCGTGGATATCGAAGGGCAGGAGAGGAAGGCTTTCCTCACGCGGATGTTGTCGGCTCCAGACGCAGCATCGGCTCGGCTCCCGCACTTCTGAAAGAAAAAGAGCCGGCCAAGCCACCAAGCACTATCAAGTTTTTTCCTATAGAAGACGGTGTTGCCAAGGCGCCATGAAAACCTCGGATCTGGCACAGGGCTAGCTACAGATGTCTCCATACTCAAGTTTGCATCCGAGCCAGCTGCAGCCTAATCTCGTCGTCATATCAAGATGCGGCCGCCGTCGTTCATATCAAGAATTTATCCTCACGTGAACCTGAATCTGCAATTACTCATGTGTGCTTCTTCATCGATGGATTGCATACTGGTTGCTTATCATTCAATCCGCCTGCAAACAATTGCGTACTCGAAAGCTTTCTAACATATAAGAATTATACTTTAGTTCTTCGATGTTTCCGTTCTTTGTTGGTGACTTCTCCGGCGGCAAATGGCGGAATGCGGAGGTGGAGATGAACGGATGCTTGTGACGGTAGATGGTTGAGCCGAGCATTGCAAAGGATGGGATGAGAGGACGAGCTGGGCAGCTTCGACGGAGGAAAGTGCCCCTGCCCACGACCGTGAAGACAGAAAGGAAGATCGCCGTGGCGGCCGGAGCTGTGAGGAGGAGCGCTGGCCAATCTGGATCGTGGATTTGCGTTTTTTTCTCTCTCGACCGCTCTGCAACTCGTGAGGATAGATAGAGCCTGAGCTGATTGGTGGGAAGGAGGTCGAGCTGACGCTACGCGAGCTGATGCCGTCAGCGTGGAGCAAGCTTTTTCTTTGCTGCCGTTAGATCTCCACGTGCCACGAATCCAGATAGGGTCGCATAGAGCATCCTTTGCGGACGGTGCGCACGGAATTTGTTTCCGTTAATGTACGTACCTGCGCAGGTATTAACCGCGGCGTGCAGTGTTTTTCCGCGCATCCAACGCGATCCCGTCTGATCCGCGCGCGTCCGTCCGACCGCCCGGATCAGGTCCAAGCCCAACGACGGCTGCTCTGCATTGTGCGGGAGCAGGAGCCTGGCAACGGCCGTGATGCCACGAGAATGTGGCATTAATTGGACGCCACTGGCACGGCTCGTCTGGTGCACGTGGCGGTTGGACACACATATTAGCCCCTGCTCGAGAGGAAAACTACGAGCCGGTTCTTATTAGAAAGAGAGAGAAAAACTAGGAGCCGAGTGAACTCACTGGTCGTATAGGTCCACGTGTGTACTGTAAACAGCGGGCCACTCGGTACTGTTGCCCGAACTAAAAAAAAACAAAGAGCTAGGCATGGGGCGGCGTATGGTGCGCAGGGTCCACGGGCCATCGTGGTGTGCGTAACTCGTAAAAGATGAGCAGCCTTTTTGACCATGATGGCGGTGGTGACCTCGTCCCGCTCTGAGGGAAAGCGAGGTTTGTCATGGCTCGGCGATGCAGCATCTTTCTGCCTGTCCAACTTCGTGTGTCGATCGATTCAGGCATTCAGCAGTCAGAACGCAGCATGCATGAAAAAGAAGCAACGGACAAACGGTAAACTTGGATATGTCCTTAGGGGGTGTTCGTTTCTGTATAAATTTTAGAGTTGTCACATAAAAAGAATCTTATTATTTAAGAGTATTAAATAAAGTTTAATTATAAAATAAATTACAGCTCCCTAGACTAATTTACTGAGACGAATCTAATAAGGTTAATTATGTCGTGATTAGAAGACGGTTATTGTAGCATCACTTTAGCAAAATATAGATTAATTAAGCTCATTAGATTCATCTCGAAAATTAGCACCAATCTGTCAATAGGGTTTTGTCATTAAATTGATCGAAATATTCATAAATAATAAGATTCTCTTTGATGTGACGAGTGCTAAATTTTAGAGGGAGAAACGAACACACCCTTAGTGAAAAAAATATATTCCATTATCCATTCGGCTCTTTGATTTCAAAACTGGGGCAACAGTATGTTTTTGAAAATGGTACCTTCTGTCTTAAATTATTTGTTATTCTAACACTTTTTTCATATTGATTGAACATTCTTTAAATCCGAATAATGTTCGAGGTTCAGATGAACAATACACACTTAAAAAATCCTTCCAGGATAACAAGTAAATCGGGACTGAGGAAGTAACATTTTTTAAATGTTTCAACTCTCATGTTTATTCTTTGGATATTAACACTAGAGATAAGTTGCAGCGTGCATTTGATAATGGTTATGTTTACGCTCAAAATTGCTTATGCTTATTTTTTGTGCTTATAATGTTTATTATTGTATCATAAACAGTCAATCCATTTGGTAAAATAAGTTATGCTTATAAGTCAAAAGTACTTACTCCCTCCGTCCGGAAATGTAAGGATTTTTTGACTTTTAGACATTTTATTTGACCATTCATCTTATTCAAAATATTTATGTAAATAAAAAAAATAAAGAAGTCATACTTAAAATATATCTAAGAATAAATTAAATTATAATAAAATAAATAAATATTTTATAAATATTTAATAAGATGAGTGGTCAAACGTGATCTCCGAAAGTCAATAAATGCTTATATTTACGGACGGAGGTAGTATTCTGCTTAGTCATACATAAACTATGTTTTACAGAATTTGTTCAAAATTCTAAAATACTTACAGATCACCCGTAAACCAGAGAAGCAATTTTGTTATATTATTGTTTGACACTCTAAAATATTTATTGAGCAATAAACACTTCCATAAATAGTGTCAAACATACCCGTCGATGTTTAAGAACTTGCTTGGTTAGTACTCCCCGTTCCATTATATAAGCATTTTAACGATTCAAATTTCGTTCAACAATGTAAGCATTCCTATGAATAAGACAAAAAGTATTGGATTGGTGGGTGGGTGAAGAATTTATGAGTATAAAATGAGGGGTATATATGATTTTTTTCTCTTAATTATTTCTACATCGGATTCTAGTAATACTTACATATAGGAATATAGGAACGGAGGGAGTAATATAAAAAATATTTTAATATGAAATAACCTTCAGCCACACATCTTATTGGTTCCACGGTAGCTGGCCTAGAAAAGCAAGTGCCAGCAGGGAGCACAATGATCGTAGATTTCCATGGGTAGTAACAAAAAGGAAAGGGAAAGTTGTGTCAGCCGGCACCAACGCAAAGAACAAGGCTGTTCACCCGAATCTACCCACTGTGATGCGAGCCATCATCCGGTAATTGGAAGGGTGACTGGATTACCATGCGTGGGGTGAAACATAATCTAAGGTTGGCCGCTGCACACTCCTCCTGTAACCCCCTTGTTTTATCCGCTCAAAGAGCATCCAAAAAGCTAGTTGCTGCCGCCCCAGAAGAAAAGGGACTCGGACGCCCACCTTCTTTGCTTGGCCGCCCGCGCTGGGGGGGCCATATCACGCTGTCAGGGCGCTGTCTTCGCTTTGTAAACACTGTAACAGTAATTAACAAGGGTTTAATTACAGCGCACAGGTCAACTGCTCCCCGGAGGCTTACCTGTCATGATGTCATGTTTCGTTGCCTTTAACCTTGCTTTGCTCTGCACGTCCTTGTGTTGCCCAGGAGCTCAACATGGACGCGCATCTCGTACTAATTGTTTAATCCTTTTGATCTGTCCAGGTCAAAAAAGTAATCTGCGTGGCGCAAGGTCATAGCATAGGATGCACAGAGCTGTAGTACTTGATAAATATATTTCTGAAGCAAAGTGCGATTAGTAGTAGATTTTTTTATGCACAAGCCTAAACTGCCACCTTCAGATTCTTCAGACATTTCCCATGCATTTCGGGATAAGATTCAGGACCACCACCACACCACTCAAGCTGCCAGTAGAAGCTCTTGTTTCTAATCACCAAGAGCTGGTTACACATAGGAAATCTGGACAAAAATGATGGGGAAAAAAAGTGGGAGCAACGACTCTACTAGCCCTATGTACATGACTACGGCACAAGTGCTCGGGTCACTTGACGGAGAGAGATCAATGGATCACGAGCACATCCTGGGCAGCGATCGCGCCGTGCAGGTGGTGCCGGCCCTCCGGTGCCTGCCGCCGGCGGCCTTCATCTTGGTCATCTGCGCCTTCATCCGGCCGCACACCTTCTCCAGCTCCATGACGCGCCAGTGCATCCCGTCCAGGAGGGACCTCAGGTTCTGGTTCTCCAGGGTCAGGTCCAGCCGCCCCGCGTACAGGATCACCTGCCCGTCGCCGTCGTCCGCGCCGCAGCTGTCGCGGCGGCGGTGCTTCCCGGTGGGCGCCGGCGCAGGGGGCGTCGACGCCACCGGCTTCAGGTCGCCGGAGACCAGGCTCTTGAGCACCGTGTGCTGCGACGCCAGCGCCTGCACCGCCGCGCGCGTCGGGAACCCCGCGTTCCGCGCCAGGTGCTTGCAGCACTCCGGCGAGAGCTTCTCGTACACGAGCCCCCTGCAGATCTTCATCTTCTCGTCGTCCGTCAGGCGCGCGTGAACCTGTGAAATCGAACAGGCTAAATTAACCACGGAACCATCAAGCTCAAACATTAAAATTAGCCACAGTTAGACCAGCAATTCGACACACAATTAAGGAGAGTAGCATTATCCGGTTGTTCCAGACAAACCAATTGGTGCAGAGAACATTCAGACGCCGAGTCCTGAATTCCATGGCTACAGCGCACGCATTGGATTCAGAAGCGGTACTCTGACATGCCCGCAATAAATGCGAGGCCATGGTTTTCTTTTCCACGAGAAAGTAAATGCGAAATGCTGACGAAACCGGCAGCGTGTCGGGAGGGAAACGAACCTGGAAGTAGACGTCGATGGCGCGGTAGAGCGCGTCGTGCGAGTCCCTGGCGGCGGCGGGCAGCGCGGTGGCGAGCTGCACGAACCTGGCTGGCCCCAGCGACGGGTCGGGGCCCACCTCGGCGAGGTAGAGGTCCACGAGCCGGCCAACCTTCTTCATCCTCGCGGGCGCCGGCGGCCCGTCGTCGTCGTCGTCCCCGCTGCGGAGGAAGGCCTCGACGAACCGGATCACGAGACCCACGTCGTACAGGCCGGTGCCCGAGCCGGAGGGCGGCGCCGGGACGAGCAGGTTGTCCAGCGTGGCGTGGTCGAGCTTCCGCCCGATCAGGGCGACCAGCCGGTCGTGGGAGGCGGCGGAGATGTGCAGCGGCGCGGAGATGCGGAGCATGCCGAAGAGGCCCTTGCAGGAGACCGCGGGCCGGTCGAGGCCGGCCATGGCGTCGACCACCGCCTCGATCATGGCCGTCTTGTCGTCGCTGCTGGCGCCGGCGACGCGGCACTTGAGGTAGTAGAAGAGGAACCGCGCGACGACGCGGTGGTCGGCGTGCCTCGCCCCGAGCGCCGCGGCGACGCGGGGCAGCGCGGCGGGGCCCAGCGCGGTGACCAGGTCGTCGAACCACCAGGTGCGGGAGGAGGAGGAGCCGCGCAGGCTGAGGCAGCTGCTCTTGGTGTCGCACGAGAAGCGGAACGCCGCGCTCTCCGGCGACGAGCTGGTCGGCGTCGCGTCGCCCCGGCCCCGGCGGCGCCGGCCAGGGGAAGCGCGTGGCAGGCGAGCGCGGCCACGGCGCGGTCGAAGGCGCCCGTGGCGTCGGAGAGCGGGAGCAGGCGCTGGCACTGGCGCACGGCGTCCACGACGGCGTGCCACGGCCAGTGCGGCATCTCGTCCAGTGCCTTGTCCGCCATGGCCACGAGGCTGGGCGCCGCCATGTCCAGGAACGCCGCGGCGCAGCGCAGCGCGCACGCGTTGGCCGCGGTCACCGCCGCCGCGAGGCCGCCGCCGCCGCCGGCGTAGCAGAAGCGCGCGACGAGCTCGAACGCCTCCGCGCCGCCGGGGAACCCGTGCAGCACCACTCTTGGACGCCGCCTCGCCGACGCCGACGGCGGAATCTTCCTGATCCTACCGCAGAACCGGGCGAGCACGTCCTGCGAAAACGAACGAATAATTCAGAACCGAGAGGCCATCATCACAGTATTAAAAGAAGCGCACATCCATCCTTTCCCACCCACTCGCAGTTGCAGGAGCCGAAACAGAGACGCCGACACCCGCAACGGAAGAAAGAAAAGACCAATCCACAGAGACAGGCTTTGGAATGAATGCGTGGGGGAAGAAGGAGAGTTAAGCTCGCCACCAAACGGGGTTGCCTGTTAAAGCGCGGAGAAGATGGGGTGTAGCTATTGGGGTCATCAAAGCCGGGTGGGGAGGAGCCGCGAAGGAATGAGGCGGACGGAGTAGCAGGTGCGCGAGATGCGCGGTACAGTTGCGCCATTTAAGAGGATCATTGATGGCGATGGCGAAACGGACACTGCGCCACTGTGCTGCCGCGCGTAAATGGAAGATGGCGACGTGCTCTCTCTCTCTCGCCCTCCTCTGAACTTACCACTGCAGCGGACAGCGCAGGAGGGGGAGGATTCACCCGAATCGCACGCAGACACAAGCGTGGAAACAGAGCCGCAGGCGAGAGAACAGCGAGTGGAATTGAGGTGGTTCCACCCGCGCGCGACAAGCCGCCTTCGGTAGAGCGAGCAAGATTACAGCGGGAAGAGGGCGCGTGGCGACAGACAAGGCAACGATTTTAGGCGAATCGACCCCCACAGGGGAAGCCACCGGGAGCTACCCGTCGGAATCCGGCATGGAACCACCGGGGCGCGACAAGGCCGCACATGGATCAAGGGGGAACCCGTCGGGGAGGCTGGCCGAATTGGGGAAGGAGGCCGCGAGGGCCGCGCCAAAGCTTCGGGGACTACCTACCTGGGACGAGAGGTCTTCCGGCAGAGGATGGATGGAACGAACGCTAGAACCAAAACAGGGTCGAGTACACCGGGATGCGGCGAAAACTTCGCTCATCCCCGCGAGTTTGGACGTTTTGCGCGCAGTGGAAACCGGCTCGCTGCTAAAAAACAGAGACGCGCTAGGGTGTGGGCAGCAAGCTGCCAAGCCCAACCTGGGAAACAATTAGCGGCAGAGACAAAATCGTGAATCACCCTCGGCTGTTAAGCACCAGCAAACCAGAGAGCAACGGGCCATGGCGGACGCAACGCATGAAAGAAGAAGAGGCTGGGTAGAGTTTGTTCTTACCTTGTCGACAAGGAAGAGCTCCTCGCCGTTCACGTCCACCTCCAGAAGAGGAACAGGGCTCATCTTTCCGGCGAAAGAGAAAGAGCCTCGTCTTCCGCCTTCACGATCCCACACACGATTACTACTACTACTTTATTAAAGCCGCGACATGGCGGGGAGGGGAAAAGGCGGTGATGATGACGGGGACGGATGGAAGCAGAGGCACCGCGCAGAAAGCCCAAGCCGCCAAATGGCTACGCGCCCAAGCCGCTACTGCTGCTGCTGCTGCTCTGAGTGGTCAATGGCGCCGGGGAGCAGGGGGAAGTTGGTGGATCCTGGTGAGCTGCCTGCCCCCCTCCTCCTCCTGCAAGTGGAGCGTGCAGGGCAGAGGACGGAGGTTTGGGGAATATGTAAGGCTGCCTCGTGATTTTATCTCTCCCCTTTTCCTCGCACATCATGTAATGTGCTCTTGTACTAGTGTAGCAACTGCATCGGTCCTTTTCTGGAGCAAACATATGGGCAACAAAAAGATGGTGCTATAGCCGAGTGGGTTGGTGTAGACGAGTACGCCTTGTCTGCGTCGACTAAGATTGTGCAAGCAAAGAGCATCTGAGTTTGTCATTTCCATGTGACACTGAGATATCGTTTCTCTCTTTTTTTTACCACCTACTAATAGCGGAAAGAAAAGGACACGAACGCATCGAATCCTCTCCTTATGGTGAGGTTCTCTCCTCTAGCTTCGTTTGGTATATACTCCAGATATTAAAATCATGGTAGAAATAACAGCTTTGCGATAACTGTACGGCTTACCATGTGACGCTCCTCTTCCGGTTCCGGTGTCCAAAAAAAAAAGTCCACAAGATGTGTCGCTCGTGTCTACTAAGGGTGTGTTCGTTTCCAGGTATATAATTTTTAGAGGGTCAAATCGAAGAGAATTTTATCATTTTGGAGTCTTAAATAAAGTCTAATCTCGAAACTAATTGCAGACCCTCCTATCTAATTCACGAGACGAATCCAACGAGGGTAATTATGATGTTATTAGAAGATGTTTATCTGTAGCATCACTGTAGCAAAACATAGATTAATTAGGATCCTTAGATTCGTCTCGCAAATTAGAGAGAGTCGTGACATATGTTTTGTCATTAAATTAATAAAAGATCTACTTAAATAGTAAGATTCTCTTTGATGTGATGGGTATAATTTTTAGAGAGCGAGGAAACGAACAGGGCCTAACCCAGGGTTTGTAAATACAGTTCCACCCCTGATGAGCAGCAAAGCGGCAGTTTGGGGCTGCTTGCATGTACAGTAGTACTACCGAGGAAGGACTGGTCCACGGGGCGCGTTCCGCCCTTTTTGCTGCTCGGTGGTATTCGTCGTCCTGCCGATTCGCCCGGCGTAGAAAGATATGATGCCGCTCTCAAAATCAGAAAAAGGATATGTGTGGCCTTCTGCTAGTACTACTGCACCACCTTTTTTTTATTTTCAAATTCAAAGGAGAACAATAGCGGTGGACGTGAACCCTTCTCGGCGCTCGCGTTTCTTTGCGGTGGGCCGGAACACGGCCGTGGTTTCTTTCACAGAGCAGAGATCCACCTGGCGTGGTGGCCGACGGTGACCGGTCCACCTCCGTCGCTTTGAGATTCTCGCAGGCTTTCTGTTCCGGTGACGCGAACACCGGCACAGTGAGATCCAACCCAACCGCCCGTGGATGTATGTACGCATCGGAATGCGCGCCGCCGGCTGTGAGTGAGATCCTCGGTGGTTAATTAAACTAACCTACCTAAACCCTGCTCGCGATGGAGGATGTCGTCCATGTGGCCGTGCCCATCACCTGGAGACGTGCAGCGCCGGCTCTGCTGTTCCGATCCGATCCGGCTCAAACTCCGTTGCGGCAGAGGACATCATGCTCCGGTGGAGCAGAACGGAACCGCATTGAATGCTCGGAGCAGAGGGGGTGGTTCACGTGACCTCGCCGGCCGCCGCACCTGCTACACTGGGGTTGGAGCTGTAGCGCGTGCAGGGATTGGCATGCCGCCACCGTGCGCGCGTGGCCAGCAAGGACGACGTGCTCTATCGAACGTGGACGTTCGTGGCCGTGTCAGGTCAGAGACAAACTGGGCAGAGTATATCCGCAACAGAACGTAACGCATTAATGCTAGCTCACGCAACTCTGCTGGAAATGGCGCTCGATCTCACGCTAGTAATCGCCTTGTTCGGCTGGTATAAAAGCCAATTTGTTTGGCTGATTCCTTCATAAAATAAGTCACAAAATAAGTCAGCTTATCAACTCATACTACTCTCTCCGTCCCAATATGTTTAGCATTATAGCTGCAGGCACGGAGATTAAGAAGAGAAGAATAAAGTAGGCTGCGAGGAAACGAGGAGGAAAGAGATAGAGATAGAGGTGTATTGGGAAGAGAGAAAGGTGTCTCGGGAAGTGAGAATGCCAATCATTTTGGGAAAAATGGATGAGCTCAGAATGCCAAATATTCAGGACGGAGGGAGTACTATCTATGGCTTAAAGCCAGCTTTCCAAGCAGCCGAACAAGGCGAATGTGTTTCCTTACTCGATTCCCTGTTAGTTGTGGCAAATGTACGGGGCTGTTTGTTTCACTTTAGCATGCTTAAAGTTTTGAGGCAAAAGTTTAGTGTCTCTTTTAGAGCTAAAGTTTAGCCCTTTTTGCCCCACCTTTTAGCTTCAATTTAGCTTCAAGGGCTAAACTTTAGCCTACATATTTGTTTACTTGACGCTAAACTTTAACCCTTTAGCCCCTTTAACCTCTTTAGCCCCATAAAACGAACACCCCCGTAAAGAGGCTCTTGGCTTGGAAACACCCAGCAACAACATCAGGACTCTATGATTGCCGACGGGTTATTATGCCAACACCAAGCTTTTGTTCGAGGACCCCACATGTCACTCCTTTAATGCGTGATCCAAGGCATGCATATATATCCATGCGGTCCAGAATTCAGATCGACGATCTCGGCCGGAATTTCCAGCTAAGGTACCATGTAGAATATGTGCATGCGTTCTCATGTCTGATGGATCACTGACCTGTTGACAACGACCAAAAGTTTAGTGCGCTCGTGTACGTGCACGCTCTTGAAACTTGGACGGCGATTCGTACGTACGTACGGGCACGGCAAAGCGTGCCGCGCATGGCGAAATCTGTTTGTTTAAGTGGCTGAGCAATCGTTGCTGGAGAACGCATAGGCACGAATCAGGGAGTGTGTCAGCTAGGATCAAACAATATAATGCAGGAAGATGCCCGTCACCTAGCCGCGACAAACCGGGTTCCCATCGATTCTTGTACGTGCACGCACACAGCAGCTGGTCTCAGGGCGTGGAGAGCATGGGCACTCGACCAAAAAAGGCTGCCGGTCTCGTTCTCGTCTCAGCAAAACACAACATCGTATTCCACCATGGCCGGTCACGCGCGCGAACTAGCAGACCGACCGTTCCAGCCTCTTAGTGGTGCACGCAGCGATGCGAGCTGCCTCTGCAGAACGACGACTTCTTTTTTCGTGCCGAGCATGGCCGCGATCAAATATGGCCCTTCTGTTTGTCGACACTCGACTGGACTACTCTAGCTGCCGGAACAATTTGGTTCTTTCTTTTTTTAAAAAAAATAATCTGTTTCTGAAATTTCACACGAATTCGTTAAAGTTATATACTCATTCTACAAATGATATAAATGTTTAGATCAATACAAATATACCGCAATAACTTCAAAACTTCACACAAATCTTTATTTCAATTAGAGTAAAACTACTATATATAGATAAGTATTCATTCATATATTCAACTATTTAAGCATAAGAATATTCAGTTATTTTGGTTATTATGGTTTTTCAATATGAAAATGCTACATAATTGTGGTTAACCTAACAAGCTATATTTGAAAACCGAAATATTTTCAGTTAACTAGGTATCATAAAACTATCATCTACTCTATATCGATCGGTTCAAATTTCCATCTTTGGTTTATAGATTTTTGGCCCACCCTAGTCAAGAACCATCATTGTACTGGGAATGAAAAGGGATCGGATATAGCTCATCCCATGTCATGTCCTGTAAATTTTCTCTCGGATCCGAGTCGGAGCGGATAATGCCGGATAACTATGATCCCATATTCTTGTTTCGCGATCGGAGTCGGATACATTTAAGACATCTCGTAAGGATAAAATTTACAACCTACAAGTGTAATTAAAGTGAAACTAGAGATATTCATCACTCATATATAGGAAAAACAATAATTTTATTGACTATTTACATTAAATATAATCCCTCCATTCTAATATTCATGTCGTTTAGGACAGAAAATTTGTGCTACTCATAACTTAGTTTTCCATGTACTGAACGACATGATTTTTAGAATAGAGGAGTAGATATTTATGATCATATTTTTCATTTATAATCATGTAAATTTAAATAAATTATAACAATTTCAGATTTTGGAGGGATACTACTCATCCCATATCTTATCTCGCTTGTTTTTCTTGGACTCGGCTTCGGATACGGATGATGTCGGATGCCTATTGATGCATCCTAGATTTTTCATATTTACTTTTTCGATCCTCGGATCTCGAACGGACGGATATTTTCAT
Organism: Chloris gayana; assembly: GCA_031894775.1. NCBI lineage: Eukaryota > Viridiplantae > Streptophyta > Magnoliopsida > Poales > Poaceae > Chloris > Chloris gayana. The sequence goes on from JAUNZO010005157.1 coordinate 1,098,276, forward strand.
GTCCCGTTTTCACCCCTAATTGTACCGCACGCACAACTAATTGGCTGCCCGATTTTTTTTCATTTTTTTAGTTTTCCCCTTTTGCCTTTCGCTACCTCTTCACGAAGTGCGGTGTTGTGGGAAATTCCATTCAATGCAAATTATTCATATTATTAGGAGATTATTTTCATAAAAGATAGATGTAATATGTATTCGTGTGTCATCATTATGAAATGCTTTTACATGAAGATACAGATTTTTTTAGCCGATTTGTAAGCAGATATGTGTATACATGACAAGTGTACATCCAAATATGCTTCATTCTTTCGTGAAAGAATTGAGCATTGATGTAAAGTACCCTTCAATCGAGGGAGGCCGTCCGTCCGCCCATGGCTCCACAGAGCCTGCGTCATTACAATGTGATCAAATCCTGCACGGAACTCTGAAATGAATTTCAGACACAAACATGGAGTGTGCAGCATGCATTCAATTCTCAAGCACCTATGTTGCCATCGACCGAAGAGACTGTGAGCCGCTTTGACCACACTAGTTTAGCTCCTCTCGGGCCTAATAAGATCCTACGGAAATGATCCCTTCGATGGTACTCGATCGATGACTTGTTATTAACTGATTTGCGTACGTTGCGAACCCAAGAAAAAATAATGTATCATCCATCGTCAGTCGTGGAGTGACCGAGTGAGGCATGCACGCAAACAAGTTCATTGGTTGTTGGTTTGAAAACTTATTAATAAGGTAGATAAGGATCGGAGAAGTTATTACTCTGATTACGTTCATTCCTTAGGGCACAATCATGTATTATGTTAGATGCATTTAACGCCCGTGATACTAATTAATTAAAACCAGTTAAATTAAAGAACGTGATCGAAGCCGGCCTACACTTGCATGACCACACTGACGTAGTATTGGATTCCATTGTCCGAAAAAAAAGATGTAGTATTGGATTCTCCTGTTTTCGATATTGAAAAAGCATCAGCGGCAATCATGTAGTGACAAGACTGTATTAAATTAGTCTACTACGGTGGTACAGTAGTACTAAGAAGTTTAGAAGATGCACGTACCATCTCAGTAATTTACACGATAATCTGCATCATATCTGCATGTAGTAGTAAGAGGAATCAGAGCAAGAAATAAAACAAGGAAATGCTGCGAGTAAGTAGCTATACATGTGGAGCCAGTGAGTAACTGAGTATGGAAGGTTCGCATTTTGAAATGCAGGTTGAAACTCCCAAGGAATCAGACCAAAAACAACCACTAGTAGCTCCACACAATTATCCTACAGCTCGCTCAAGGAGCATCCTATTCCTCAAAAAAAAAAAAAAAAAGGAGGAGCATCCTAGGGGTAGGGACAGGTTGAAGGACCCAAGAAGAGACCAATATTGCGTGGGAAGGCAGCAAATTTAGTTTATGCTGTCCAACAAAATATTGCATTTCTTGCCTGGGGTTCTGAATCAGGAGCAGAAAGGCGCGAGCAAGCAGCATGGGCACACACGCATTGGTCTAGTTCATTGAAGAAGGAAGAAACGGTAGTGGCTTTGAAACGCTCGCCACAAACTTGCAGATGACGTAAACGGTGGCCCGTCCGTGCCATGCCATTCGCGCTCCAAAGCGCTGTCAACGGGGGATCATTATATTCACGGTTAAACAAGTCCTCACCAAACGGGTAAATTAATCTAGGAGCAATCCTGTCCGTGATGTGTCCGGTTTGTTGTGGCGTCCATGTGTCTCAACATAAGCAAACACGTTTGTCTGTACCGGTTGCGCTCAAGGTCAAACGGCACAGTAACAGCAGCATGCGCAGACCGGATAAAAAAATCCTTGAAATCACCTCGATTAGTATACCGCTTGCTCCTTGCTTGTGTTATGGGCAAGACGATTAAGAGCGAGGGAATCTTTGGATTAGCACGGCTGTCAGTCACGGGGCCTGATGACGCCTCGATCGGGCGGTAAAAGAATATGGGTTATCTTTGGAATGTTCAGGTTGACCAACTGCATCAACAGAAAAAGGCCCGTTATCTCAAGAGGAGATAAAAACCCCTTTTCGCTTTGAATGATGATGGGTCGTCGTCCTTTTTAACCATTGTGTCACCTTTTACCACTGTTCACGTAAGCGGAAACGACGAAGTACGTTGGATAGCTGCGCCAGTAGGCAATTTGTTTTCTTTTTAATTGACTATTTTCTCTAATAAATTTACTATCAGTAACGTAATTTGTGAGGTTTCAACATGTATAGATGATGTTTATAGATTATTTTTCAACCTATCTATCACAATACATAACTTATTGTATTAAAAATAATTTACTTTTTAGACATCACTCAAAGTTATAAAGTTATGTCTTGAACAAAAGAATATGTTTTGGAATAGAGCGAGTAGTTTCCGATAGGAAGAAGTCCTATAGACCACCCTCAACTCTTGTCAAAGTTCGGATTTCCTCTCTTTTACGAAACCAGGTATTCGTACCTCTCAACTCTTCAAACCGTATGTTTTTCCTCCTTGAACAGTGTTGACAGGCAATTGTCCACAGGTTAGTGGGTCCCACCTGCCACACTCCATGTCATCCTTTTTGGGCTTGTTCGCCTGGCTTTGAAGCCAATTTATACTGCAGGTGAAGATGGAGAAACAACCAGTATAAACCGGCTTATGTGCCAACCGAATAGGGCATTTGTTCCATCTCCTTTCCCCTCTCTTCCATCTGGATCAAAGTGATTGAGGAGCAGGTCCACCGTCGTCGACGAGCCCAAGTCCCTTCTCCACCGACCTCACCACGCTGTTGAACCTCCTCCCCGTGGTCGAGCTCGAACTCACTCATGATGGTGGACCTGCTCCTTGATGACTTTGATTCATACGAAGGAGACAGAGGAAAAGGGAATTCCAAGGAAAGGAGATGGAAAAAACAAAGGGATGACATGGCGTGTGATAGGTGGGACGACTACCACATGTACAAAACCGCCTGTAAATACTGTCCGGTGAGGAAAAACATCCGGTTTGAAGAGTTGAGGGGGACGAATAACTGGTTTAAAAGAGGAAGAAAATCCGAACTTTAGCGAAAGTTGAGGGATGTGGATATGATTTCTTTCTGCTTTCGTTTAATATTTCTACTTTTTGTAACCAAAATTTACATTAGTAGTTTCCCTTTCTCTTACATTCATTTGGTTGATTGTGCTGAAAGTTTGGGACAACTAATTTCGTATAGGAAAATAAATATTGTTCACGTTGAGTGATCAGTGACGTGTTGGGCTTAATGGTCCTTTACAGATTACGGATATGGGCTAAAACTGCTCTAGCTTACAAAAAGGAATAAAATCCGATTATCTTACATGGGCTAGACAATGGGCCAATCTAGCCTAGCCCAGCCTCCGCTTGAGAAGAAAAGAGACAATTACCAGCCCAGGAAGCGTCGTCGACTCCAACTCCAACTCCCCGGCGTCCCCCAAAATCAGGCGAACCAAAATCCTCGCTCAGGTCTGGCGCTTGGGATCGATCCACATGGCATCGAACGATGAGCTTGTCTCCGGCGGCGGCGAGGACCGCCTCAGCGCCCTCCCTGAGGGCATCCTCGAGCACGTCCTCTCCTTCCTCCCGACGGCGGACGCCGTGCGCGCGTCCGTGCTCTCCAGGCGCTGGCGCGACGCCTGGACCCACGCTCCCGCCCTCAACCTCTCCGACGACCCGCCGCACCAGACCGGCCACCGGTTCCTCGCCTTCGCCGACGCGGCGATCTCGCGGTACGGCACCCCCGACGACATCCCCGCGCTCAACGTGACCATCGGTTCCATGTCCAATCTCGTGCGGCCCACCGCCGCATGGCTTCGCGACGCCATGGAGCGCGTCGACGGATCGATCTCCGTCTCCGTGACGGCGTCCAAGCCCTTGGACCCGCTGTCTCTCCCGTGTTCCCTCAGAGCCAAGTCGATCAGCCTGACATTGAGCGGCGACACGAGCAACTACGGCCGGCTCGTCCCCCGGACCCCGCCACGTCAGCGGCGTTCGGCGGGTTGGTGGAGCTGAGCCTCTCGAGGCTGGGTCTGCAAGAGAGCCCGCGCCCGCTCGGCGAGTTCCTGTCGTCGTGCTGCCCCGGGCTGAGGAAGCTGCGCCTCTGCCAGGTGAGCGGCAGGGCGGGGCGGGCCGGCCCGTTCCACTGGCCTCTGGTGCTCCACTTGCAACAGCTCGAGGAGCTTCACCTCCAGCACGTCGAGAAATGTTGCAAGCTGCAGGTGGTGTCCCCTAATCTAAGGATTCTGGTCGTGGTGTCCTGCTTTGAATCGTGGGGCACGGAGAACGTCATTCAGATCACGGCGCCGAGACTTGAAGCTGTCACCTGGTCTGATTGCTACCCCTTGTGGAAGAATCTGAGTTTCATGATAGACAGTGATTGCGTGCGGCGGCTGGCTGGTTTCCGCTTCTACTTTCCTGGGAAAAGGTCCCATAACTGGGCTGTGAAGTTATTGGAGATATGCTCCGGCGCCGACCAGCTCAGGGCTTCCTTTGTCATCACAAACTACACCACTAGTGATACCTCAATACCAGAGGTATATCGAATTTTATTCCTCTTCTTTCATAAATAATATATTGAGCTATCTCTCAGAGACATACTCCATCTCTGTTTCAGACAAAAAAAAAACATTGTCCTAAGTTATATTTTGTTATCTTAGATACTCATTGTTTAAAAATTTGCAATGTTTGATCGCATAGAAATGATACAATGGTAAAGTCATTTCTCATACTCCTCTATTCTAGATTTGTTGACGTTTCAGACAAAGAAAATGAATTAAAAGTGAACTAGCGATCCCTGTCTGAACGTCAATATTTAAAAAATGGAGTAGTAGTTAATTTAAGGCATACATGTTTAAAAGTAGAAATATTTGACTAAGGATAAATCTAGAACCACCTGAAACTGGAGAGTAGTGCATAGACATAGATATCTTTCTAATGTTAATTTTTCTTCATGTGCAGAGGATGGACTATGTACCACAGCTTCCGAATATCAGGGTTCTCTTTGTACATATGGTTGCAAATCTGCGGTTTTTACATGCTCCTTTATTTCCGAGCATTTTCTCATTCCTCAGGCGATGTCCCAACCTTACACGGCTTCACATCGACCTGTCGATACTGCACCAGTTCTTAGAGACAGACCCAAGTGCCCTTATGGTTCCGGTAAGCACCTGGATCTGCACACAATGTAATAATACTTCAAAAGCTACTTGCAGTGGCAAGGCACACCCCATAAAATAAAATTGAAAATTCCAATTATAATGCTACTTGACTTACATCAATAACTCCTCATTTGTGTTGACCATGTAATGTGCCAATTTCCGGAAGTGATAGTTCTATTTAAAATGTTATAGGAAACATATAAATCCGCCATGTCTTTGTTCTTTCTAATGCTTCTAAAGTTCGCCTTATCAAAAAGTTCTCCTTCTAATTACTTTTGTAAATTAGGATAATATATAGGTAGGACACGTATAAGAATGAAAATGCATTACATATCTTTGGAGTAATATTCGTTTTGTTTCCTGAATGTAACTCTTGTCATGCATCCCCTCCCTAGGGTTACGCTGAAACTCAAGGGGCAAAGCTGTGCAAAAGCTTTGCCTGCGATACGTACCAAGTGCACACAGATCAACTACAACTAACCTTGCTTCGAGAGATAAGACTCAGCGGTTTCATGGGGACCGACCGTGAAATGGAGCTTGCCTATCTTCTCTTCCGGGTGGGAGCCGCACAGCCAGCACTGGAAAGGATATGCATTTCATTGTTTCCTCAAGTAATAAGCACATATATGGATGGCGACCATCTCCGCGCAGTTACGCGGCCAGAATTCAAGTGGATGTCTGCACCATCGACTCAACTTCTGAGGCATATGACTGGCATCGGTGAAAAGGTGAAGGCACAATTCCATCTTGCAGGAGGGTGTTGGGTCATCAATCCGTTGAAAGAGCTCACGTGGGCACGAATGTGATTGGATTGCTTGCTTTGAGACTAATTGATGATAGGTTTGAACTATCGACTGCTAAGCTTCCTTGTAATTTTACATAAGTAACCTAAGATGATGGTGATATCTGGTATGGAACCACCTTAGTCGGTCATTGTGTTTTCTTTATATGGAACGTGGTTGTGCTGCTAAGTACAATAGTACTATTTATGGTTAGGTTCAAGATTGGTGATGGTAGTACATGGAAACATTTAATCACTAAGTTATAAGCAATAAAATATTGTAGGATATCTAATTATGTAGGACCCCAATTAGTTTGTAGTAGTATGCAGTGCTTGAGTTAGTTGGGTGTTATTTGGGTTATTCTTGCAAGGAGAAAGTCCAAATTACTCCCATCAAGTCTGGATAATTCCCTAAACTATTGTTTGGTTCAGTTTAACCTTAAATAAGAAATTTGGTTCAATTTACCCCCAACATAATTTATCTTTTTTGTTTCTTCACACATAAGTGAAGTCTTAAGGTAAAATTTTATAGGGTGCTAGAACACTTTGTAACACATGTTTTAAAAATACACCATGAATGTTTTTATCATTTTGATAGATAATAAAATTTATTATAGTATATTGATATGGTAATACAAGAGTGTATGAAAAATAATGACAAAAATTCAAATATATAATTTTGGACATGCAATATGATACCAACTACCACCCCCATGAAATTTTAACGTAATATTCCACTAGTGCATGGAGAAACAAAAAAGATAAGTTCAATTAAGGGGTGAATTAAACTAAATAAACTATTTTGGATGGATACACTGAACAAAACAATAGTTTAGGGGTTATCCAAACTTTTTCTATACTTAAGGGGAGTAATTTGTACTTTCTCCTTCTTGTAACATGTGTTTGCATGGTATAGTAAGTTGGTAAGGCGAATGTAACTGATAACTGACGGTCATGTTAGAGGTTATCCGTTAGGCTAAAATACGATAGTGTGATCAAATCTTTCAATAAATGAATGAGCGGCCGTCTTTGATACCTTTGGCTGTGCTATATTTTTATTGTGACTTTTTTTTTGCCTCAAGAATATATATATCACCGATACAGATAGGTTCCACAAATACATTCTGTGCACTCATAAAAAGGGATAATCCATTTGCTTTCAAATTGATGTTGCTAGGTGGACAAATCTAGTTTAAATAAAAAATAACTAAGATTGTTATCCTATAATGACAATAATTTTTAAATGGAAGAAATTCGCCAAAAAAATTAAATTGAAGTATAATATACACCATGTATCATAAAAAGACAGAATTCTCATCTCTGATGTTGAACATCAACAGACGGCTTTGGAAACCTTTGGAAACCCCATCTATTCTGATAAACAGTCCCTGACGTTCTCACATCACTAGCAAGGTTCTGTGATATCCTAAACCTAGTAGAAATTGGAAATCCACCATTACCATACTCGTGAGAGTATGACTCACCCATCGCAAGTATTTAAATCTAGGTACTAACGCGTGCATGAAAGTGATAGAACAGTATTCCGGCGATCAAGGATTGCATGCCAGATTTATAATCATTGAAATCAGAAGTCGTATGATAACATTAGCAGTTGCTTTAATTTATGGATGAGAACACAGGAGAGGTTTAGCCATTGACAATATAGACAGCACATCAAACAATCCATGGAGTGCAGATGTGGAACATATGGAGTGAATTTGATTTTTATGGACTAACAGTAGAAAACAATAGTCAACCAAGAAAATATTGCTATTGCAAATCATATAAAAACTTGATTAGTTCATAAAAGCAACAAGCTTTACTGACGCTATTAAGAGTTCTTGTCTCATCTGTGTTAATACAGTTCCCCACACAGAAGCTACCGGTGCAATATTATGATGAAGTAGCTTGTCAGGATCTGAATTCTACATTTATTCTTTTTACAAAGAGTCGACACATTAAGGATAAATCAAGAATTCCCATTTCAATGGCTCTGGTGTCTATCTAAGATGAGCAGCACCGTGAGGTGAAACTAGTGGAATTTGTGGCTGATACTTCAATAGATTCTCCCTCTCTGATATTACCAGACCCTGATCCAGACCCTAATGTTAGGGGCTTCTTGCTGATGATCCGGTATATCTCGGCAAGAACTGTCTGAAAAGCCTTCTCAACATTTGTTGCATCAAGGGCAGAGGTTTCAATAAAGAACAAGCCTTCACTCTCTGCAAAACTTGCTGCATCCTCAACAGAAACGGAACGGAGATGTCTAAGATCGATCTTATTGCCAATAAGCATGACAACAATGTTGGAGTCAGCATGATCCCGGAGCTCCTTCAGCCACCGCTTCACATTCTCAAATGTCATTACCTTGGTGACATCATAGACTAGCAATGCCCCTACAGCTCCACGGTAGTATGCACTTGTAATTGCTCGGTACCTTTCCTGACCAGCAGTGTCCCATATTTGAGCCTTTATAGTCTTACCCTCCACCTGCATCACAGAAATCACACCTTGTAACTCTTTCGTACGAGTGGAAAAAAGATTTTGCCTTAACAAAAGGAAAGGCTTATTATGTTAATATAAAGAAATACAGCCCACATGGAACAGGCTGCAGAATAAATTCATTCAGTACTACCATGACAGGATATTAATCAATTATCCAAAACACAGAATAAAGTTTGTTCAGATCAATTGTTTCTTCCTAAAACATACTCAGCATCCAGTAGATAATTAAATGTCATATTGATCCCTAGTTTCTTGACACCCATAGCTGTCAAAATAAATTGTAGCAATTCTCAACATAAAACTAACTAAACAGATGAAGAGAGCCCCCAAATGCAGGCTTATTCCAATGGAGTTGGCAAGCTGTTCATCATGGTCATCTACCAAACAGTCATAAACACATTCTCACCAGTATAAATATTTCATTTACAAATATCATTCATTTTCAGCCTTCAATTCAATACTAGGATGGTCTTTAAAAAGCATACATGTTTCAGTCACCCTTCCAAGAAATTGACACATCTCGACAGATCTAAAATTGTCGAGATGATACAGAGGATAATAGAATCAACAAGACAAGAAGTTACCTAACAAAGTGCTTAGTTCACAACTCTCTGTTACCCCTTAGTTAAATTATTTATTAGTACAACGGATCAACCCGACAAATCTTGGATACATCTATATTTTACATTACCGCACCCGTGTATTCCTGCCTTCAGTTGCTGGCCATGAGATGATTTTAAGGCTTTAGATAATTGTGTGGACCAGTACATGCCAGCCTTCTTTTAATCATAGTAAGAGGTGGAACATAGGGCCTCCCACGGTCCCACCACTACTTGGAGCTCTCAGCTAATGAATCTATTTTTCTTAGTAAGACTTTCAAATTGATTCTGGGAGCACTTAAGAACGACCAACAGCCAAGGGTAGCTCAAAACTTCAAATAACAAAAACTTCCCACAGAAGAATACCATCAAGATCAAAGGACAGTAGGCCCTTCAGGTGCCAGCAGCACATGGATAGTGGATGGATGCCTATGATCAAGGACGCCAGAATATATGTAATCACACCAAACTTTAATAAACACGGCATTGTCCTGCCCTTCACTTTCATTTGAAGTGTGGCTCGTCATATGAAAAGAACAGAGTAGATGTTCTCATGGAGGCAAGAAGAGGATTCGTCTAGGGAACATATGAATGAAGGTTTCCTGACGAATATATTCGCGATCTTTCAATACAGGCCAGGGAACAGGACAAGCAAATCTTTTCTTCACACATTACTCTAGAAACAATAAAATGTATGAACATGCATAACTAGCGAAAGTTTACTTTATGAAAAGAGCTGCAGCATAGCACCAAACCAAGTAGTGTGACAAACCATCCTTAGGTTGATTTCAGGCTCATGGTCCCCTATGTACCCATCAATTTGAATTGTTCTGATTGGAATAAGCAGGAGACTATTCTGTACAGGCGCAAGCAGTGATGCAATTTACACAGGTCACCCTTGATTACAAACAATTCAAGCAAATAATCTTGTTTTCCACCAGTCTTACATGCCCATATTGTTGCAGACCAGTTACCGAGCAAATCGAAATGAAAATAAAACCTCAGCACTAACATGCCCCACTACCTTCTGAGACGAAGGAACTAAATTCCCATGGGTGCCGCTCAAATCAAAACATCAAACAAGGAATCTGACCCGCAAACACTACCAGGGCAACAACATCACACCGTTAAAACCCATCCAATTTAAGAACCGGAACAAAAGAGCCATGGAGGCAGGAGAGGGGTAAACGCTGTTGGACCTGGACGGTGCGCGTGGCAAACTCGACGCCGATGGTGGACTTGGAGTCGAGGGCGAAGCTGTTGCGGGTGAAGCGGGAGAGCAGGTTGGACTTGCCCACGCCGGAGTCGCCGATGAGCACCACCTTGAAGAGGTAGTCGTACTCGTCGCCGCCCTGCTCCCACGACGCCGGCCGGCGGGCCATCCTAGCGCCCCCTTCCTCTGGCCGCCCTTACTTGCGCCCGCCGATCGCCGCCGGCTTGTGCGTGACTTCTTGGAGTGCTGAGACGGCTCTCGCTGTAGCTTTGGAACGCGTGACGGAGAACAAGGGCCGTTCTTTGTCTTCTTCTCTCTCCGGGGAGGAGACGAGAGGACTTTACGAATCTCTAGCGGTTTCTGGTTTTCGAATTTTTCAAAAACGAGTTTGAAAGACTTCCTGACTCCTGAGTTTCATATGAAAGTGTTCCCTGAAAGGAAAATGCCAGCTCAATGCATACGCACCAGACAACGTCTGAGAAACCTGGAATATATGAGTGATTTTGCTCCTATCGTTTGGTCGAAGTGTTCGGACCACCACACGCCACAAAGGCAAAAGGCAGAATACACAGACGCGTATAAAGAGACCGGACGAGCCAGGTCATAGTCACATCGAACAGATACGGGTGGCGATTAGGATAATTAATTCCACAGGATTTCAATTCGCCAGCAGAAGCCACGATTCTAGAAAGGTCGTAGATCCCTGCTTTTTGAACAAACAAAACAGAGCACGCAACAGATTAATCTCCATTCCTATGCATCATGGCAAGTTAGGGATTACGGAGCCATATACTGTAGTCAGTGCTCTTGTTAACCAAAAGGAAAAGTAAAAAAGATGCCAACCAAACTACGACGTTGATGTGAGTTACACGCAACATAAACAGTCATTCGCATTAGGACATGGTATGAAAGGTAACTGACCAGGAACATTAGGACAGATCACATCATGAAACAAGATATCACCGTGCTAATGCTGAGATAACGTGGACCATCCACTTACATGGCAAAACACAGATCGCAATGACAGGGACTCGCATCACAGCTTTTAACCAGCATGATAAGCATTTCCCAAATGCTGGGGGTGTTGTCCACTCGAGTTACCACTACACAAGAAACTTCTAAAGAATGCTCCGAAAGAATACGCTATACGTAGATCAGAATGAATGCTGAGAATATAGCGTGACAGTAACCACAACCAGGCAAAAATCAAAGTTCAATTTCCTTGAGATTCACAGAAATTGCCGCTCAAATCTGAATGACCACATAGTGGCCCTATATCTGGGACTTCTTCAATACCTTCAGCAGGCTGAGGTAGAAAACGATAATAAGGATTCCATGAATTCTCAAAAAGAAATAAAAAATATAGATACAGATTACCTGTAAGAATTCTAGAAGGCGCCATAGCAGGTAATTGATGATCATGACCAGACAAAACAATTTTCCTGCCCAAGCTCCACAACTGAGATATCTACATAAAAAAAGCACCACATTGTTGAATTTGAAGTTTCATGTGGGTGCAAAAATATAGTGAGATTTTCCCACCTTTTAACTGTTTGAATTTGTATACTCACCGGGAAGGCGGTCTAGCAAATCTGTGGTAGGGGACTGCATTGCATGATCATATACAGCTTCTGTCCTATCGGCCACATCATCCCAACTATAAAGTTTTTTCATCTATAACACACATTCAAAGATGTTGTATCAGTAAACTAGTTTTTCACTAAACAAGAAATAATGTAAAATGTTCAATGGACAGGGCCAATGCTACAATAATTTTACACAAAGGTGTAGAGGGTTGACACTCACCCGAAGATGCATAGCTTGGGGATCTATGCCAGGTAGCATGTTTATAGCTTTCTTGATCGCTTGTACCATATCTTCTGGAGCTGGTTCAGCAAGTACAACCATGTCATCTGGAAGAACCTGGAAAAGCAAAAAAAATGGTTTGTAGATAACTGCATACATATAATGAGATGAGGTCACATAGAGAGCACACACCTCTGGGACACCTCCAACCCGGGTGCTTACGGTCAATAGTCCACAGCTCGCTGCTTCTAAAATGGCTATGCAGAATGCTTCCGTAAGAGAACTAAAAATAAAAAGGTATGTTTCAGTGTTACTGTGGTTCATCCATGTCACATGTTAGAGATAAAATCAAGATGACAAACGGGAGAACAATATTATCCTTCTTTTGACCCAAAATCAACCTAATATGTTTTCAAAACATCAGAACAGAGTTCCCATAATGTTACTGTTAAGAATTTTTTTTTTGTGTGCGTTCATTGAAGGACCACGTTCACACTTCAATTATCTGATATATGAACATCAAACCTTCATTGAAGGCGGAATGTATCTCAAGCTCAAACTGTCTCAAGATCTATGTCCCAGAACAAAGGGAGAGACATACACAATGCAGAAACTAGAAACAAGATTTTACACTCCATTGAAACTAAACCAAATTTAAAAAACAATGAATATAAATCTACCTGTTCAAAAATATATGACCAGATATCAGAACTGATCGCACTTGAGCATGAGGCACGGCTCCTAACATCTCAACTCTATCCTGAAGGGAGAATTTCTCCCTCATCTCTTCAAGTCGCACACGTTTTGGGCCATCTCCTCCAACAATAAAGCGAACCTGACAAACAATTTGGATTGGCTATTGACATATCAAGTAGGTAATGAGCAAGATTATTAGATGACAAGAGCCAGATTCAAATATTCAGATAAAACAAGCAATATTAGGATTTGAAAGTCTGTAAATCTTTTGACAATCAGTTATCATACAACGGAGTATCAAAATGCAACTCATAAATGTAGTACACATTTAATGGTGTGCAGTAAACGTGTGCATAACTTGATTACTTATTGGTCAAAATTTACACATACAATGTTTCCAGATGCTAATACACCCTATAAAATAAATGGCAGGATTTTGTGGTGCAGGAATTCAAAATACTAGTCACCAAGACAGTCTGATTATATAATGCATAACAAAGGCTCAACCTCACCTTTGGAAATAGACGGCACACTTCAGGAATGACTTCCACAAGAAGGTCTGCACCCTTTCGATATACTAATCTACTTATCACAACAATAACTATTTCATCACAGCTTAAGCGCTGTGGGGAAGGAGTAAACATTGCAGTATCAACTGCATTAGGAACCATGAAAACCTTCTCCGGAGGTATCCCAGATCTTAAGACAGTGTTCTCTTTGCTTGTGTGTGATACACATATTGCCTGCTCAATATCTGCAAGAGTAAACTGCAGCACCTTATTCATGTGAATGCTTCCAACATCAGCAAAACCATAAAGTGAGTGATCTGTGAAGACAACTTTGTACCCCATCGTCCTGGCATGCATCAATGCTTCATGGCACAGTGTTGAAAATGCCTGGTGTCCGTGCACAACAGAAATTTTCTCACGTATAAGGATGGTCCTTATAATTGGAAAGGTCAAGAATAATGTAGGCAGTGTATTCTGCATCAGGAATGGCTTCCATGGCACATAATAAACCTTTAGACCATTTGTGACATATCGTACTCCTGAACGGTTCCCATAGGCATGAGTCATCACAACAACCTACACAATCAAGTATACAGATATTTCAGATAACTGCTTTAGATGGTTTCTTCCATCATTTTAATATGAGGGTACTGAATAACCAATCAAACATGTCATTCTTCTTGAAAGCAACAAGACAGTAACAGATGCGAGTGAGATTCCTAGAATCCGAAAACTATGCTTGCAAGAGTAGAAGTAATGAAATTGATGGAATGAGAAACATGTCAATTAGCATAAAAACATCCCTCAGGCAAGATATTGTGCAACCCTATCCATATTTATTATCTCATTGACATGCCAGAAGAAGGGTATAGTTAAAATTCAAATCCTTAATCATTAGCAAATCGATGTTTTAAAGAATGGATGAGCGGAAACAAGAATTAAAAAGTAGATGTATAGATAGTAGATATGACCTCTGTTGCTCTTCCATTTTGTTGAAAGGAGAAAGGAGAACTTAAGAAGCCTAGTACCTTATGTCCAAGCTTAAGCAGGCATTGCGATAAATAGTAGATATGACTTTCTACCCCACCAAAGTTAGGGAAGAAAAAGTCAGACACCATTAAAATCCTATGCTTCCTCTGTTGCCCTTTCATTTTGTTGGAAATCTGAAATTGCATAATGATAATGAGAGAAGTTAGGCTATCTCCAACGATGGAGGAGACCTAAACCCCAAAATAAGCATCAACAGTAGCGATTAAGGATGAAAGTGTATCTACCAAAAGTGCCGGTCTCCAACGGAAGACCCACCAGGACCAGCGCGGGAGGAGCGTCGGCGCGCTCCCGGGGAGAAGTCGCGCGGCGGCGTGGGAGGAGCGCCGGGGAGGAGCACCTGCGTCGGAGGAGCGCCAGGAGGAGTCGCGTGCCGCCGGTGGGGAAGGATTCGCAGCTGCCGCTGGGGAGGAGTCGCGTGCCGCCCCTGCCGCCGCCGCGGGGAGCTGTAGTGGCGTCGTCGGGGGCCGCCGTCCTCTCCTACCGCCCCTGCCGTCGCCACTGGGAGCAGCGGTGTCGTCGCTGGGGGCCGCCGCCCTCGCCTGCCGCCGCTGCTGCCACCAGGGCTGCCGCCCTCGCCTGCCGCCCCTGCCGCTGGATGTGGATCAGCTCCTGTAGCATTCCCAAAATAGGGCTTCTATTTGGGTCTCCCGTTGGAGAGTGATTTTTATAAATTTACACCCATTTTGAAGATAGGTACCCATATGGGTAGTCCATTGGAGATAGACTTAGATAGTGAACCATACATTAAACTCATTCGGTCATTCCAGTCCTATCATGAGAACAACGCTTGTGAAATAAATCACACTCAGTCTACTGTCACCAAATGATCTAGTAATTACTACACAAGCTTGAAAGTATCAATACATGCATTTCAAATTTTAGTGATTAGCAACAAGAGAATTGATAAATGATGTTGTGTAAGAAATCAGACCAAGGGAAGACAAGGCATCATAAATACAAAAATATCCTAATTTACAGCATCATGCATCTGCACATTGTCTTCACTATTTCTTACTACTAGGGTGTTTTATAGAATCGATACTCAAATCGCAGATCGATGAGGTGCACTCATGGCAAACCTCATTCTCAATCGTGAAGCACAAGATAAACTCATGTAACTCGCCCTAAGGTGTCGGATTTGCTTGAGTTGTTTCGAGAGGCTACCGTTCCAGGAAGAAGAAACGAAAATTCCGGCGGGTGTTGGATCTCCGATTGGGATGAAATCTCCCCATTCCTGCCCATGGGCATCAATTTTATTCCCGCACCCAACCCCGTGCAGGTGCGGGGATCGACCGATCCCGACCACATCCAACCTAAATGTCAACTACAAAATGAGGGATGAGGAGGATTAGGGGGTTGGGGAGGAGTGCTCGGGTCTCACCTTTCGTTGATGGAGGAGAGGGTTCCGGCCGCACGTCACGAGCTCCAGGGAGCGGGGCCCGCCGGGTCGTCGAGTAGTTGCGGCGGGTGTCCCCGGACGACGGAGAGGGGCAGGGGAGCCGGCAAGTGTCCCCGATCCTCGCCTGCGGCGAACGGCGGCGTTTGGACCGAGCCGCCGGCCAGGGCCCGGGAGGAGGATGCAAGATGGGGACGGGGAGGTCGGCTGTCGACTAGGAGCGGTTCATGGCCGACAAATGCAAGAGATTTTGAGATGCCGAGTGCCGCTCAAAATTTGCAGATGTCTTACGGAATATAGCGCTTCCTATTGGCTAAGCGAAGCGGATTCAAAGTTCGGATAACCGGTACACATGCTACAGAGCATATTCGGATTATGGGTGCGTTTGACATTGCTTATGAAAATGCTTACGGAAAACTACTTATGTACGATATGTCACAAATGGTCTAAAGGTTTATCATTATGCAATTTCAGATTTCCAATAAAATGAAAGGATCACCGGCCGTCGTCGTCGGTGGATCCGGAGAGCACCGCCATCCCGAGGTCGGAGACCCTACCTCTCGTCCACGAGCTCGGACGCGGGCAGGCCGTAGGTGGCGGCCTCCGCCGCTCTGCGATGGGAACGGGACGGGAGGGAGAGGCCTCCGGTGCTCGCGGCGGCGCGGCGTGCTCGGTGGCGGCGACCCTGCGGCGGCGCGGCGTGCCTCGCGGCGGACGGTGGTGCTGGTGAGTGGGAGTGGCGGTGCGGCGTGCCCGTTGGCGGTCGTCGCTCGAGCTCGCGCCGAGCGGATGCGCGTCCGTGCGGCCTAGCGGTGAGTGCCGGTGGTGGTGGTGGGCTCGGGGTGCACGGCAGCACGGGTGGTCCGGGATCCACTCCGCTCGCCGGAGCCGCCGTGGAGGCGTGGACTGGTGGCGGCCGGGTGCGGGGGTGCACGGGCACGGCAAGCACGGGTGGTCCGGGTTAGGTTTAGGTTTGAGAGTGGCTTAGGGTTTGGATTTTATATGAAGTAGTTGGGTTTGGGCTGGATTGGGGAGAATAGAGGATTGGGCCATAGATGTAGGGGCTGTTTGATAGGCTGCATGGGCCATGAACCAGGCCGAGGGGATGCAACTTGCTTTGTTTGGTAGGTTGGACACGCCTTGGAGCCAGTCGGGCGGGTGCATTTTGGCCCGTTTTTGCCGCACGAGCGAGAACGAAAAATCCGCCGTTCCTCCGGAGCCAGGCCCGCGTGCTTCTTTTCGCTGCACCCGCCGAGCCAAAAGGCTGCAGCGCGCGGGCTCGGGCGGGACTCGGCGCCAACGCCCGGCCCCGTGAAATGTCTAGGGTTACCGCCCTATATAGCGAGGCTGCTCGTTCGTTCCCCATTCGCCTCCTCCGCCGCATCCAATCCTCACCCGCTCTCCTCTCCCGCTCGGAAAACATCGACGGTGCTGGTGGCGAGGAAGGCCACCGGGCTACCTCCTCCTCGTAGATCTGCCGGTGAATCCTCCCTTCGGCTTCCTCCTCCACGCCGGAACCCGCCGCATCCGCGCTCGTCTTGGGCGGGTCGAGGAGGCTGCTTCCTCTTCCTCCGAGTCCTTCACCGGCGGTCGGATCCGCTCCGTCTCCGGTCCCTCACTCATCCGGGACAGGGTATGACCTTCCCTTTCCGTCTTTCTTGGCCGGATTCATGTGAATGTCTCTTTATTTGGCCGGTTATTCATGAATGGTTCATTTTTGGTTTCTTGCTCATTGTCAATGATGTTGAACACGTCGTGGCTGGGTGGCTACTGGTTCCGATGAGCAGCCGCTACGGCGTTTGCCGCACTTACTTATGTTCTCCTAACATTGGACGTCAAACCGGATGTGGCACTTATCTTCCATCTTTCATTCATGTTTATGTAGATGGACAACCGGTCCTTGCTCCGTTCACAAGCTGTTGCTATGGTGGTTGTCATGGTAGCATTTGTTGCTAGAAAGCTTAGGTCACGTAGATGCTTAGAACCGCACCCACTTGAGTTGTTGCCTAGGTGTGAGGCTGATGCCGAAAGGCAGAAAAACCTCGAGCTCATCTATAACTCTACCGATGCGAGAATGCATAAACATGTTGCGTATGAGCAGAGCGCCCTTTTTTCCTTATGTGACCTGTTTAGACAGAGGGCTTTGCTTTCGGATAACATAAACGGTTCGATAGAAGAACAGGTTGCCATGTTTCTTCATGTGGTTGGACATAATCGGAGGTTTAGGGTAGTTCATCAAACATTTAGGAGGTGCATTGAAACTATCAGGTAGGCAATTTAGACAGGTGTTGTTTGCCATTGAGGAGCTAAGGGATGACATGATTAAGGCCCCAAGTAATGATATCCACCCCAAGATTTTAGGAAGTCACAAATGGAACCCTTTTTTTAAGGTAATTTGAATCACAACTTAAGTTGTCTACTTATCCATGTGTAATTTGTAGTTGCAACTAATATGTAAACTACATGCATCACTTTAGGATTGCATTGGAGCAATTGATGGTACTCATGTCCTTGCTAGAGTGCCATTAAGAATGCAAGCAGCCTTTAGGGGTAGAAAGCACCGACCTACACGTAATGTCATGGCTGCTGTGGACTTTGATTTGAAGTTCACTTATGTTCTTGCTGGTTGGGAAGGGTCAGCTCATGATGCTCATATCTTGGCCGATGCTTTAGAGAGGGATGATGGCCTCGGTGTACCTGAAGGTAACACTAGTGTTTGCATGTAGTTACATAGTCCTGTCTGGTTAACTTGCATTCTTAGACATTTGTGTGTACAATTTGTAGGCAAATACTACCTAGTGGATGCTGGTTATGCTTGCCGCACGGGTTTCATGCCTCCATTTCGTGTTGTTCGTTATCACCTTTCCGAGTTCAGCAGTAGGAACTATCCACAAAATGCAAGAGAATTGTTTAATCTCGGACATTCTTCATTGCGTGTTACTCGTGGAGAGAGCTTTTGCTGCATTGAAAGGTCGCTTTAAAATACTTGATGGCAAGCCCTACCACCCATATAAGACCCAAGTGAAACTTGTCTTAGCTTGTTGCATTTTGCACAATTGGATTCTCTCTTTTGGGGTTGATGAAGTTGTTCCAGCTGAGGAGACATTCCTTGGAGAGGGGCCTGATCACATAGGCCCAGCTCCTCCTGGTTCCACCCAGGAGAATAATGCATGGGCAGCTGGTAGGGAGGCAATAGCACAGGATATGTGGGCTTGCAGGGGTGGAGGACACACCTAATCATGTTTATGTTATTATTCTTGCACTTGCCATGTCCAGTTTGGAACCATGTTGGAGTCATGTGAAGTGATGTGTTGTGCTTGTAACCGAGACAAATTTAAATATCATTTGCCTGTTATTTCTGTTGATGTGATTTATATTCTGTTTGTTCTTGTATCATTTGTTATCCTTGGTTATGAACTATTTTTGGTTATGCTACCAACTGCACAAAAATTAGGACTATGGCTCGGGGGAATGATGATGTTGTTGAGGTTCCTGTTGGAGTTGCTCTGTCCCACCTGCACCTAATGGGGGTGCAAGGCCTCCCATGAGGTGGACACCAGCAAACTCGACTTTGTATTACGTCGTATCCGTGAGCTAGTTGGTAAGGGAGCAAGGACTCGACAAGGGCTTCAAGGAAGTCCATGTCAACCAGGTCTCCAAAGCATTGAAGGAGTTTTCTGGGGAAGAAGTAACCGCAACACAGGTGTACAATCACTTGAGGAAGTGGAGGCAGAGGTGGGGTAAAGTTTGCAAGTTGAAGGACCTCGGTGGTGCATTGTGGGATGATGACACTTGCAGTATAGTTCTGGAGCATGACCACTACCTTGGCCACATCAAGGTGAGCAGTTCACTAAATGTTCTATGTACATCCGAGGCTATTTATTTTGTGGCAGTTCACTAAGTGTTCTATGTCTTTGTGCATAACAGGATCACCCCAAGGATGCTGAATTCCTCAAGAGGCCAATTGAGTTCTACAATGAGATGCAGGTTGCCTTTGGCAGCACCATGGCTACTGGCAGATATGCCATGGGTTCTGGTGAAGCTCTTGGAGTTTTCAGCTGCATTGGTGACAGTGAAGCTGCAGAGACAAGCACAAACAAAAGCTAAAGCTGTTGTACATGAGAAGATACAACCTGCAGAAGGGTCTAAAGCAAGCTGAAGGAACAGGTGTTGCTGGGGGGAAGAGGAAGAGGTCATGCTTGGTTGATGAGGAGCTGCTAATGAGCAACATGACCGATGCAATCAATAATGTTGCTGCTGCTTTGAGGGAGACTGCAGATGCACATGTGGATGAGCAGCTATATGAAGCTGTCATGGGTGCTCCTAACTTCACCGAGGAGGCACCGATGGTGGTGTTTTCTCACCTGTTAGATAACAAAGCCCAAGCTCGTGGATACATCAACATGACCGAGAACCACAGGGACTTGTGGCTCAGGACATGGCTTGGCAAGCACTACTCTTGATTCCGTCCTACGGATCGGTGGGTACTAACTTTTGGTAGAGGTTGAGTAGAGATGATATATTTCCTCTTCCCTCTAAACCAACACAGCTCCTAGTTTTTGTGCAGTGAGGTAGCCTCTTGACTTGCTTTTGTGTCTCGCTATAGTTCTAACCTATGGCTGCTGGTAGTTGATAGCTTGTGTTGATGAGTAATTCCTAGCTACCGGTGTGGCTGGTGGTAGTTGTAATGCTTACCATTGCTACTGCATTTGATTCAGACTTGGTATTGTAATATTATGAATTTCTTTCCCTGCACTTGTTGTGTGTTTTCTGCTCAATTTATGGCCAATGATAACATGACACAGACTAGGATTTGCTGGCTCATTTCTTGTCTATTTATCTGGTTTGTTATTTCTGGTCTGTTTTTCTAGCTGATGTTCCAAGCCAGCATTGAGTCATTATTTTTATTTGGTTGCTATAAGTGTCATGTGCTGAGGCCCTCACCAGCCGGTGATGAGAAATTGTCAGTATTTTTTTTAATGACATACATCCGAGGCTGTTATTTGTGCCTATGATTTGACATACATGTCTACAGAGTTCTTGGTTTTGTTTCTTTAGATCTTCGATGTATATGTTGGCTACTTGGCATTAATCGAAGGTCTACAAGAATCAAAACTCGTAGTTGTAGACTTCAACTAGCATTCAACCGAGGCACAACATTTTTTTCCCATATTCTTTTTTTCATACAGGATGGCATGGTATGTCGTGTTCGTTGGAAGACACCCCGGAGTCTACCCGACCCGGGAGCTATGCAACATGGAGGTATGTGGCTTTCCTGGGGCTTGTTATCGAAGGATTGCAACTTATTCGGAGGCAATTAAAGCTTTTAATCAGAATGTACCTATTGCTACATATGATGGCTATGATCGGTTAGTCGGTGCTGCTAGACCCGCTACTTGTGATGTTAGAAATGTAGTTATCATTTTTCTTGCAATAACAGTAGCTGTATTATTGTACAAGTTGATTAATGTTAAGGCTTAACGACCATGTAAACATATATTGTAAACTGAAGTTGCCTGTAATAATTGTTGCTTCTTCAATATGTCTTGTCTAATTGTACATTGTGGTAAACTCACCACATCCCGATACAAGGTAAGTGTAACTTGCCTTGTGCAGAGCTACCAAACACAATTTCAAACTGGCAGTTATAACCGACAGCCTCCCATCTAGTCTAACAAACACAATCTCTACTCAACTCTGGCTTAAGTCATGCAGGGTACCAAACAAGATGACCCCGCATCACTTCATCTAGGCCAAGGTGGCTCGGCCGAGCTCTAGCCATGCTGGCTAGCCTACTTCAGAGCTACCAAACACGCCCGTAAAGGCACTGCTTACTGCTTAGTATATTTGGACCGGGTTTGCTGGGTTTCGGGTATGGGTCCGAAGAAGCTGTACTCGGACCCGCTAGACCCATTGGGTCCTGTTTTTTCCCATTAACGGACCCATGGGTATTAAATTTCACCCAAATCCTCCGCCTAATGGGAGAAAAACCCGTCGGGTGGCGGGTCGCGGTACCCATTGCCATCCCTAGGTATAAGCATTACAAGCATATTGGAGAGCTAAACAACAAAATAACAAACTGTTTATGGAATATAAGTACCATATTTTACAATTTTATACTAGCATAAGCACTTTGAGTAAAGCAACAAAACATAGTTTATAGTGTTTATGAGTGACTCGATTTTGACATAAGCATAAGCAATTTTGCCAAACAGATGACTGATCATGCTATAATAAGCACTATAAGTAGAATAAGCAGTTTTAGCACTTCAAAGTGTTTGTTTTGAGCATAAACATTTTCTATAGACAATTCCAAACACACCCTAAATCATTAGCATTGCTCCCGAGCTAATCATAGTGGGGAGCACCTCCAGCCAATTAAACAGCAAAATCATGGGCTCAAGGCAAAAATAATACACCAACAACAACAAAGCCTTTTATCCTTCAGAGTCTGTAAACTCATTTTCCTTCAATAATAAAACACAGAAACATAAAATCGTTGACTCAGGGCATGTCAATCAAGGAATTCGTATCCAAATAGTGTTATATATCAAATTGAAACCACATAAAAAAATCCACTTATCCATACACAGAACAAACCCACATTTACAGAAAAGGTGCACAAGTTTCATATAAATGATTCAGCCCCAGATTCTATTGGTTAAACCCCAGGCATAATCCTCAATGTCGATTCCAATCTGGTACAGTTCCTAAGTAAAAAAAAATGATGCCTACTACTATGAAAGTTTACTAATTAATCAAGAAAAGAGAAAAAACGATCAATTTTTTTATAAGAAAATCATACTACTACATAAGGCAGTGGCCAGTGGGCATCAGCTCGCAGCTGCTGTAGTTAGTTTGTATTTGAGGTAAGCTTTGATAAAGGGATCCAGCTCGCCGTCCATGACACCAGTGATGTCCGATGTCTCACAACCTGTCCGGACGTCCTTGACAAGCTTGTATGGGTGGAAGACATAGTTGCGAATCTGCTGCCCCCACTCTGCCTTCACCATGTCGCCACGAATTTCCTTGATCTCTGATGCACGCTGCTCCTCTGCGATCACTAGTAGCTTTGCTTTGAGTCGGCTCAGGGCCTTTATTTTGTTGGCCAGCTGACTCCTCTCCTCTGCAAGTTTGTTCATGAAAAAAATTGCAAATCAGTGTAAGGTGTATTCTGTATAACTTGGGGTTACCTCTAATTCTTGATCTAAAAGATATGTCTATGACAATTCTCTCTAAATTTAGAGCCAATAGTTTATTCTGCGATGAAATTGACAGTCAGGATTCAGGGGACAATGCTCTGCCAAATTCAGGAGAGCATTTTGGTTTTTCACATCGTCAACAGTTCATCATTACATTTCTTTTATTTTACTGACTATTTGATGATAGTCACACTAAACTTACTGGCTAGCCAAACAAGACAATGTATATTTGTTCAGCATAAGTGAAACCATGAACTCAAGAATTGTATTATATGTGGCACAAATTAGTCCAATATATACCTGAGCATCGAACTGCAATTCCAGTAGGAATATGGACCATACGAACAGCTGTTTCCACCTTGTTCACATTCTGGCCACCTTTTCCTCCAGCTCTCGTGAAGCTTATCTCCAGGTCCTCTTCAGGTATTTCTACATCGAGGGAATCCTCCGGCAGAAGAGGCATAATTTCAACACCAGCAAAGCTCGTCTGCAAGTAGCATAGCAGTCAACTCAGCATATAATAGAAAAAATAGAACTATCTAATGCAAAAAATGCAAAAACTACCTGACGGAGACCTTTAGCGTTGAACGGAGACTGACGGACAATCCTGTGTGTCCCTTTCTCACCAGAGAGATATCCGTAGGCAAACCTTCCCTCTAATTCAACGGTTGCTGACTTTATACCAGCCTCTTCACCAGGCGACTTTTCAACGACTCTCGTCTTGTAACGCTGCTTTTCTCCCCATCTTACATACATCCTCAGTAACATGTCAGCCCAATCCTACAAAGATCAAACAAAGTCTTAACATATATTGTCATTGATGTATATATCACAATCTAGTAAAATACAATTTGGAGTAACCATCAACAACGCCATTGCCATACTAAAGCTTACAGTCCTGAGTTTTGAAAACAACAATCAATAATGCCATCGCATTAGGTCGACTATTATTTTACTGCCTCTTCATAGTATCAATTATCAAGACAACCCATTTATGGTGACAAATAATAATAAGTTCATATAGGGGAATTGTTACAGTGCTGTATAGTTGGTGATGCTAAAAAACAAAGTACCACTGATGCAACAATACCAAATAACTAACAGCAAAACTGAGTCTTAGTCATTGAATGCAACGTCTAGCTTATATATAGTGAGTTTGAGTAAGTCGTATTCTATTCACCAAAAATGTCTTATTTGATACAAATGAAACAATGACAAATGCTTACCTGAGCATCTGTGCCACCAGCACCAGCAGAAATATTAATTACAGCACCTTCTTTGTCATAGGGTCCAGAAAGAAGTTGTGTCATCTCAAAGCTATCTAGTGCCTTATTTAATGACTTTATAATCTTTGAGCCCTCCTCAAGAAGAGCGGTATCGATGGAATCTAATTCCTCAGTAAGCATCACAATGGTCTCAGCTTCTTCAATCTGCAAGTAGCAAATACATACTACTATGATTCAAACCAGTGCTCATACTCAATTGAAGTAGGAGTGTTAAATGTCTGTGATT
Organism: Chloris gayana; assembly: GCA_031894775.1. NCBI lineage: Eukaryota > Viridiplantae > Streptophyta > Magnoliopsida > Poales > Poaceae > Chloris > Chloris gayana. The sequence goes on from JAUNZO010005157.1 coordinate 1,122,697, forward strand.
CATAACCGTTTCATGTATAAAACTGCTGAAAGTACATACTTCAGTATTTTGTATCATTATATGAACTTTGAAGTAGCACATTTTCAGTTTTCACAATACACAGCTATGTCATGGAGGCACGAACCTGCGACTTAAAATCGTTGAGAAGCTTGACTCTCTCTTTGACTTCTGTCAGAGAAACAAGTATCTCCTGTGCCTTGGAAGGATCATCCCATAAAGAACTATCCGCTGACTTGTTCTCGAGTGAAGCAATCTCCTCCTCAAGCTTTTCCATACCAGAAGACTGTCTGATTTCATTGACACGCTCTACAGCCAGCTCAACTTCCTTCCGTAGAGCATAGAAATCTGTCAGAAAACAATCATATTAGTTAAGTCGGAGCGTTGAACAAACCGGTAGCCTTCAACTTAGTCACTGCAGCGAATCAATAATGCGAGCAGATAGGATTACCCTGCATGGCCCATTCTGCAGCTTCTGGCTCATCCGCAACACTCGATTGGCTCCCAGACCCGGAGGATGCAGATTGCACTGTGTTGACCCAAGTCTGTCATTGTTTCATCCAAAGAATAAGAGAACTAACGCATAAATGAACCATCTCTCTTTTTTTAACGAACAGGCATAAAACGAACCATCGTCTTTTTAGCTGAATTAGTACTAGTACACAACAACTGCAATTTATCTCTCCACAACATAAAAGTGCTCAGGTGCGTGTATTCTGCACAGGAGTATGAGATAGAGAAACTTACCAAGAACGAAGCGCCGCGGACCGCCGCGACAAGAAAGGGATAAGGAAGGACGACCCGGCGGGAACCTGCTGCAGGCGGCGCACTGAGGACACGGTGCAGCGCCAGCGTGGGCCGGGGCCAAAAGCGGCCGCGGGCAGCCAATCATACCGCCAGAGTCGAGTGCCTCGGAGCGGACGCCGGGGTCAGAAACAGGCACAGCAGCGGCGCGGGGAAGAAGGCAAGACGCGAAGTGATAAGGAAGTCCGGCGGCGAGAGTGAGGTTACAGAGCAGGGCAAGAAACTAGGCGTTGGTTTGAGGAGGATAAGACGGGAAGATGGAGTCACAAACGTCGGATCACCAGGGACGGTCCACACGAAGCCACCGTATTCAAAACGGCAGAGTTGCCTCTGAAAAGCCACGAATCTGTTTTGCCCATCATTTAATTTCAATAGTTATAGTTTCACACATACAATTCTTAAGCAGCCATTGAGCATCATTCAGAGAATTCGTTAAATTTTAAAACCTGGTTTTGCACATCTGCTGTATTATTGTGCATAATAAGGCTGACTTCAACAAGGGGATGCAAATCTATTTTTGCCTCTTCAATGACACGGTGCATCTTCAAATCTATCTCCAACAGAGGAGCCAAAAAACATGCATTTTGCAGTGTGAGGAGAGAGGGAGCTAAAAATGGATTTCCTCTCTCCTCCATTGCATCTCGAGAGCGCGGGCAGCTCGGCATTGCAGAGCATGCGGGAGGAGCTGGGCGCACGGAACAATCAATGCCTCTTGTCTGTTGGAGATAGTTTCGAATGCCTTCGTTCCTCTCTACTGTACATGTCATGCATCTATTGTTTTGCCTTCCTCTCTACTGTACATGTCATGCATCTATTGTTTTGCCTCAAAAATGCAAAGTCTTATTGGAGTCAGCCTAACAAAAAGGATAAGACATGATGCTTTTTTCCCCTGATGAGTTAGCAACAACAACCTGGAGCGTCAACTCATTGACAATTACGTACTACAGACTTCCAAATTCTTCAGAATATAAGCCATATGAGAATCAGAACAAAGGACAAATAAATGTCATTCACTGACTTAAGGTACAAAAATTGATAGGGAACTTTTCTCTCCTGCGCGGAGTAATATTACACCAAATCTCATTAGGTCCAGAGGCTTCACTTCCAAACATTACATTTCATCAAACTAGAAATGACTAAAAGGAGTAACCTACACATTATATTAAACGCAATATAGCAGAACAAACGTCTCCGACCCTGCAGAAGGCACATTCTTGCTTACACTCAAATCTCCTCCACGGTCAAGCCTGCAGAGGGTGGATCATAATCAATAAGTGCCAAAATTAATTGCACACAAAAAATTATGCGCATCAACTAAGAAGTGAAACAGACAAGAGACGCAGCAACATTATGAATCAGATTGATTCAAAGCACGCACAGCTGTAACATTTTATTAACAAATAAACAGCAAGCGTAGAAAACAAATCCAAATATGGTTTTCAACAGCTTGTTCAGATAATTGTAACTCTAAAACAGAAAGCTTCGACAAATGTATTATGCAGCCAAAACATCTCTGAAGATCACAATATGCAAAGCCAATCTAAACTAACAATAGGATTTCGTGCACTGTTCATCCAGTGGACTATGCACTAACTCTGTAGTAGCATTACCCAACTGGTGAAAGATAACTGGAAGCCAAAATAACAATAGCATGTAGATGTCATTTCCCTCCGTTCACAAATTTTTGTCATTAGAACAACTTTTGTTCATTTTTAACTAGAATTGTTGTTCTAACAACAACAATTTCAAAACAGAGGGAACATTTGCACAGCAGACAGAATGTTCAGACCAAGTGACCCTTGCATGACTCACATATCACCCAGTATGCCTAACCAAAATAGGTGCTCAACGAAAAAGAAAGTCGTGTTCCATTTATGCCATGTAAAAATGTAAAGTGGTGAGATTAGGCGATAGCCATGCAAAATCTGACACCTATTCGCATCACTCCATTTCGGAGCAAATAGGGCTTGAAGCTATCTAGGGCACCTATTCGCATCACTCCATTTCGCATCACTCCATTTCGGAGCAAATAGACCAAGTGATCAAGGACTTGAAGTTGAATTCTAAATCTGAATCAGAAACACGGTTCTCCTATCTATCTAGGGCAGAAGCTACACAGCGCCGAAGAACAAGTTATGGATACATCGGCACGCAGTTAAAAAAATCTCAAACCAATCCAGCTCGAACCGGGATGGCACCAATGGCTGCGGGTCGAAGGACTACGGACCTGGAGGGAGGGACTGCTTGAGCTTATTGGCCTTGTCGGCGTCGTGGACGCAGAGCGTGTACAGGTACTTGGAGCAGCGGACCTTGAACTTGACGGCGCCCTTGGCACGCTTGATCCGCACGGACCGCGCGTCCTTCCGCCGCGCCGTCAGAAGGAAGTCCTTGATCTCGTGGATCTGCTTCGGCTGCCGAGGGAAAAAGAACAACACACGCACACAAAACAAAAACGAGTTAGCAGCCATCTACTTACGCGCAGGGTGGAAAGGGTAGGAAGACTCAGGAACCATGGTGCTGGCTCGGGGTGCAAGGCGATGCCGACGCAATCCCGCGGACAACAACAGAGGTGGCGGCGGCGGCGGCGGCGGCGGGGAAGGGATCAAGGGAGGACTCACACGAAGAGGAAGAGAGCTCTGGGTCTGTGGAGGTCAGCTTATATGGGCCATAAACCAAGGCCCAGTTTTGGATTGTCCAGCTTCAGTGGCACTTGGATTTTTTTAATTAATAACCGATTTTTATTAATATTACTAACATGTTGTTCCAAAAAATTACAAAACTAACAGCTGTTGGAAGGGTGATTTTAAAAATCGCCCATCCAGCAGGTTATTTATTTAAAAGTCTTCCGTTGGACAGGTAATTTATATAAATCGCGTTCTAAAAGGGTAATTTATATATATCGCTCTTTAGAAGGGCGATTAGTGGTGAATTTTTTTTGAAAATTATATTGGTACAATTTTTTTAAAATAAAAAGATCAATTGTGTATCAGAACGTATAGTTAAGTACAAAATTTTATTTAAATACAAAAATAGACATATATGTCATAGTACATAATAGTAGCTGCATCAAAACATTTAGTTAAGTATCATGCAACGAATAGTAGATGCTACAAAACATGTTAATAAGAATCATAGAAAAAAGAATAAATAATAGTAGATTCACATTTTCTTCTAGCACTTCTATGTGGTTAAGATTCGAGAGATTTTGTTTCATCTTTTGATCTCCATTTTCAAAAGAATTATATCATTACTAGACCAATAGAAAAATAATTCTTGATTGTCCCATGATTCTTAATAAAAAAATATGTTGTATCTACTATTTGTTCCATAATTCTTAACTAATGTTCTAGTGTACCTATTTTTTTTCTATGATTCTTAACATAATGTTTTGCTGCATATACTATTTTGTTCCATGATACTACTTAACTAAAGAGAAATACTTTAGTGAACATAGGGGCATGTGTCCATCCTAGCTTTTCTATTAATTATGGATAATATAAATATTGAATCTCTTATTGTAATATTAAACATGTCAGACTAGTTGTAAATATGTTGTCAAATCATAAATTGAAGTACGAAACACTAAATTCGATAAATTCATGAAATTCGTTAAATTTGGCGAATTTGTCAAAATTTGATGTTTCTGAACTTTAAATTATGATTTGACAATATGTCTACACCTAATATGACATGTTTAATAGTATAGTTATAGATTCAATATTTATATATAACCATAATTAATAAAAAAAACTAGGGTGGACACATGCCACTATGCCCACAAAAGTCATTCTTCTAACTAAATGTTCTGATGCAGCCACTATTATGTACACATTATGTATTGTGGCATGCATGTCTATCTTTGTATTTAAATAAAATTTTGTACTTAACTAAATGTTCTAATGCACTATTGTTCTTTGTATTTAAATAAGGCCCCGTTCGTTTCCTGTCCTCTAAAATTTAGCACTGTCACATCAAAGAGAATCTTACTATCTATGAATAGTTCGATCAATTTAATGACAAAACCCTTTTGACAGATTAGTGCTAATTTTCGAGATGAATCTAATGAGCTTAATTAATCTACATTTTACTAAAGTGATGCTATAGTAACTGTCTTCTAATCATGACTTAATTAACCTTATTAGATTCGTCTCGTAAATTAGTCTAGGGGCCTATAATTTATTTTATAATTAAACTTTATTTAGTACACCTAAATAGTAAGATTCTTTTTGATATGACAGCTATAAATTTTTGACCCCAGGAAACGAACACACCCTAAAATTTTCATACCAATATAATTTTCAAAAAGAATTTTCACCACTAATCACCCTTCTAAAGAGTGATATATATAAATTACCCTTCCGGAAGGCGATTTATATAATTACCCGTTTAACGGGCGATTTTTAAAGTCGCCCTCCCAAAGGGCGATTAGGCTGTTAGTTTTGCAATTTTTTGAAATAGCCTGTTAGTAATATTTAATGATTTTAAAAATTGGTTATTTAATAAAAACAATTCGTGACACTTGGCTCAAGGGAAGAAAATCAAGCGGCTCACATCCGGGCCCAGGCAGCCTTTTGAGGCTGAAAGCCTGAAACTAAACAGGCCCTCAATCTTGAGAAGAAGTGTTTTTCAGCCGAATTAAATTAACGCTGAAGTGATCCTTAAAAAAAAGTACCTAATTAAAAAATAATGCCAAAAAGAAGTTTTAATTAATATCTGCCATAAAAAAGATTTTCCATAAAAAAACTGTTTTTTGGCTGATCTCAATAAAAAATGTTTTTTGCATTACTTTCTTTTTTTTAAGTAGGGGAAGAACATCCCTTTACTTTAGTATTAATTTAGGTTATTTAAAGTTCTCTATAGTTATGGAGAAGATTTTCCAATGAATAATGTTATAATTTCTGCATATATAATCGACCCATTCAGATCAGAGTTTTTTATTGACCTTTTTGGTCCTTAGTAAAATACGTGCATTGTAAAACACTGTTTTGCGCTCCTTTAAATGCCTTCACATGGTGTAGCAACTAGAAAGTCAGAAGAATATTGAGGGGATGCTTGTTTCCTTTAGGAGCTAAAGTTAAGCTCGTAAAATTTGAGCTAAACTTTAGCCACTTTCATATTTAAAAGACAGATCCTGTAAAGAAAAGGAAAAACACCAGCGTTACTGAAAAGCTACCAGAATAGCGAAATTACTAAAGAAATTGTTCATGACATACAGAAAACGATGCAAGCCGAAGAATGGTGATATATTTAAATCAGGTAATCATTAATTAAGGCAAGATAAAGAAATTTCAATAGATCAGTAGGAGAACTCATTTATACTTAGAGCTTACATTTAGTCGTCTCTAAATGGCCCAAATTTCTGCCAAACATGCTCAATTAAGTCCTTCTGTAGTTGATTATGTGTTGGTTGATCACAAATAGTAGCATTAGTATGAATCAATTTGGTGAAGCAATCAGCAAGATCATTACTGATGCTAGATGGTAGAACTGATGTTTCGGAAGCTTCAGGTGAATCAAAATAAGTACATGCCATGTCCTTTTCATCCTCAATTGCCATGTTATGGAGTATGACACAGGCTTGCATGATTTTCCCTAGAGTTGATTGTCGGATGAAACGTGTTGGACCTCGAACAATTGGAAAACGAGTTTGCAGGGCATTAAGTGCTCGTTGAACATCATTCCTTGTCAGTTCTTGATATCGTGCAAACACACATTCCTTTTCTGTTTGAGGGATAGATATTGTCTTAACAAATGCAGTCCAATCCGGGTAGATACCATCGGCAAGATAGTAACCTGAACTGTTATTGATGGAAAATTGAATCTGAGGTGCTTGCATTTTCAAGATATCAGTGAGTAATGGTGATTCATTGAGTCCAACGATCTCATTGTCAGACCCAACAACACCAAAGAAAGCATGCCATATCCAAAGGTCTTGTGAAGCAACAACTTCAAGAACAACTGTGGCGTCACCAAATTCCCGATGGTTAAGTCGGCGCATCCATTTAGGCGGGCAGTCCTCCCACTCCCAATGCATAAAGCCAATGCTACCCAACATGCCAGGTAAGCCACAATCCTCACCAATATGCAGTAGACGTTGCATATCAGCACTCGTAGGGCCTCGCAAATATTGTCCACCAAACTTATCAATCACTCCTTCCACAAACAGCTCCAAACATTCAATTGCTGTGCTCTCACCAATCTGTACATAGGCCCTGTTCGTTTCCTGCCCTCTAAAATTTAGCACTCGTCACATCAAAGAGAATCTTACTATTTATCAATATTTTGATTAATTTAATGACAAAACCCTTTTACAGATTGGTGCTAATTTTCGAGATGAATCTAATGAGCTTAATTAATTTATGTTTTGTTAAAGTGATGCTACAGTAACTGTCTTCTAATCATGATTTAATTAACCTCATTAAATTCGTCTCGTAAAATAGTCTAGGGACCTGTAATTTATTTTATAATTAAACTTTATTTATCACTCTAAATAGTAAGATTCTTCTTGATGTGACAACTATAAAGTTTAGACCTCAGAAAATGAACACACGAATATTCATCATCTTCTGGGGCGCCACGAGCTAACATACGAATAACTGCAGTGCACTTCTGGAGAGGTGAGATCCCTTGACGATAAAAACCATCTCTCCTTCTGGTGAAATAGGGAGACTACTCGCCTAGGGCATGAACAATACGTAGAAATAGGGGTCTTCTCATACGGTATATTATTCGGAATAATTTGTCACTACAAACTGGATCTTCAGAAAAGAATTTAGCCACAAGCCGCTGATGACCCTCTTCATGATTTCTCCCAATGAACCTCCTATTACCACAGCGGCGGCGAGATGTACCAGCTTGTTTTGCGTCAATTTTGGAATGGATCTTTGCAGTAATCCGCTTAAGAAAATTATGCAATATGCTTTGCTCAGCAATGAGTTCATCAATAGTGTATATGCCAGCTGGATCGATGCTACTGCTGGGAGTTTTCTGAGCAAGGTGACGAGTCTGAAGAATGATGGGACATACTACAAAGATAAACAGGAAATAAATGTTACCACGTGTGTGCTAATCAGCAATAAATTATGGAAATATAAAGGCACATTACGAGTTCAAGAATTGTTCTAAACCAAACCCATCAGTAGAAAATCTAGCAAATGGATTCAGAATTTATTTTCAGAAAATACGGGAATATAAATGAACTAGAATTTTTATTCACGATTACATCTATGCCACACAAATGCCAGAGTCCGTGGTTGCAGTGACCAAATATCCATGCAAATTGCTTATAAGACTATACAAGTACTAACAAAAAGTAAATACAGAATTAATATTTAAACACAAATTTAACAATGCAAAAATTGACAGATAACTTTGAATTCCCCCGTCTGCCCCAACATTAACAAACCATAAGTTTACCAAAGGTACCACAAATGCATATGTACATAGCTTCATCCATACATGGTTATGGCTCAAAGCACATGTAAGCTAAGTACAATTGATATTCTTCTTCTCAAGTGCATACATTGCAAGTGCAAGAATTCCAATCCCACGAGAATAACACGAACAGGAAAATATTACCTGCTTGGCGTGGCAGTGGCAGGAAGAGGGGGCGAGTTGTCGGCGGAAGTACTTTCGGGTAGACGACCAAGGCGAGTGCAAATGCGTCGTCCCCACTCGATCACATGCTCACTGCTCAAGCACCGGACGAGAGTATCATACACGGAAGCGAGGCGCGTGACGATAGCTGGTGAGGAAGAGGAGCGGCAGCCGGCGGACCGGGCGATGAGATTGGTTAGGGTTGCGCCGTTGAGTGGACAAATGGTATCTGCACAACATAGGGTTATGCAGGATGGAGAGAAGAAATAGAGTGCCTGTCACTGGCGTCGGCCTAGGCTGCTCCACCCTGGGTGGTACAACCGGCCGTCGGCGAGTTCACGACGGCGGGCGGCGGAGAGAAGCGAGCGCGACTGCGTGGAGATTTTTACTATTTTGATCGTGAAAGCTTCGATAAAATGACCACGAAATCGATACCCTCCTTGTTAAAATGACTGACTTATTTTTGAACGAGAATGCCCTCAATTTCTTCTTCCTCTCTCTCTCTCTCCTAGGCACGGTCAAGCATGGTTCCACACTCCGGCCAGGTCCACCGTCGCCCCTGCGCACCTAGTCCAGGCCGTCGCCGCCTCTCGCGCTCGATCCCAGGCATGGACGACGCTTCGGGCGGCCAGGCCAGACCGACAGCGCTGCCGCGCGCACTCCGGCCGAGGCCGCTGCCGCCCCTCGCGCGAGCCCAGTGTCGCTTCTCGTGCGCGTTCAGCTGGGGTTGTGCCGCTTGCGCGCGCCTAGGTTGGGCCGCTGCTACCTTTTGACGCGTCGGACAGGCTACCGTCGCCTGCGCGTGGCCTGGCCGGGGGTGCCGCCACATCACACGAGCACCATTTGGGTTGCCACCGCCTGCGCATGTCCAGGCTGGACCAAGACAATCTGTCTGGCGCTAGGAGAGAGAAAGGAGAGAGGAAGAGACAGAAGAGAGTAAGAAGAAAGTTGAGGGCATTCTCATTTAAAAAATAAAATAAGACATGGTCATTTTAACAGTGAAGGTATCGGTTTCGTGGTCATTTTGACGAAACTCAAAATCTGATGGTCATTTTATCGAAGCCCGTCCGTTTCGTGGTCAAAATAGCAAAAATCTCGATCGGGTGAGCATAGTGATGTCCAAACGGGCCGGCCCGAAGCACGAAATTTTAGCCCGGCTCAAGCATGGCACGATCCGTTTAATTTTCGTGCCGGACCGGCACGGTCCATAATTTCGTGTCGGGCTTGGGCCGAGGGGCGGCCTGACGGGCGGCACGAGCACGGCTCGTTTATGCTTTAGCCCGGTAAAGCACAAAAAATGCCCATTTAGGCACGGCCCGAATAGAACTTATATAAAATATGTATAATTTTTTTATAGAAATATCAAACCATGAGTGACTTGGTGGTAAGTTTGTCATGGAGGAGCTAGGTGACCCAGGTTCAAATCCCACCAAAATCAATTTTTCACTACTATTTTCGACCATTTAAACGTTAATGGGCCCGACGTGCCTAACGGGCCACCGTGTTTGCGTGCCTAACGGGCCGGCCCAACATGATCTGCACCATCCGTGCCGTGGCCGACACGGCACGGCTCGAAATGAATTCCGTGACGTGCCAACCCGAAAGCAGCGGGCCGTGCCGGCGGTCCGTTTGGGCCCGGCACGAGGCTTCATGCCGTGCTTGGGCCGAGGCCTCGATCCGACGAGCGGCACGACACGACCCGTTTATGGATTGTTATTTGCCTATTAGTATATAAATAAAATAGAACTCTCTAAATGAAACAAAGACAATTATGGTCTAATGGTAAAGCTTCTTGCCCTCAATGAACAAGTTCAAGATTCAAATCCCACCTCTACCTATTTTCCACATCTATTTTACAATTGTTTACACTGATAGGATAAATGGGCCGACCTGATAACGGGCTGCCGTGCCGTGGGCCGGCACGGCTCAAAATGAATTTCGTGGCGTGTCGGTCCGAAACTAAATAGGCCGTGCCTTTCCGTGTGCGGGCCGGGCTGGGCGGCCTGTTTGGACATGTTTAGGTGAGCGGCTGAGCGCATTAGCGAAGGCTTCATCGCCTTTTTCTTATGGGCCGAATATTCCTGAAGCCTCTCTGCACAATGTTTAGGGCCGACAGAGATTCTGGTATTCTGCTTCGAATCTATTTGGCCCATGGTCGCATCCGGACGGTGTATTTTTACTCTTCCTTGAGTAAAAGCGTATCACTGGTCTCAATCGTGTATTTCACATGTGCTAGAGAATATTTGACTTATTTTTTGTGCTAGAAGGGACAAATACATTAGTGCGGCTAAAGAAAATAACTTAGACTATTCGTTTTAAAAAAATCAATTTGGCATTTGGAATACATAGAATCACATATGAAAAATAAAATAATTCTGAAGGAGATAGTATGAAACCACACCCTTCATCAGCCATGTGGGCCATATCTTTTGGAAGTAGCAAACATATCTAGGATGTTTGGAGTATTTGATTTCTTTTTGGTGCTAGAAGGGACAAATACATTAGTGCGGCTAAAGTAAATAACTTAGACTATTCGTTTTTTAATCCATTTGGCATTTGGAATACACAGAATCACATATAAAAAATACAATAATTCTGAAGGAGATTACAAAACCACATACCCTTCATCAGCCATGCGCCCATCAAAGATAAGAGGGCCACATCTTTTGGTAGTACCAAACATATCTAGAGAAATTATGCAGTATGAACAAATCAATTTGTTTTGACTAGAAAAAAACTGGAGTGATATTCAGGAATTTCAACTAATTCCAGGATGTATGTTTGAATATCGCAATGTTAATACTAAATAAATTAGTAGAAGATGAAGTTTAAATAGATTTATAAGATGTAAGTGTAAGTCAAATATACTATGACTTATTCGGCTTGTCGCCAAATGGCCCAAACTGCTGCCAGATATGCTCAACCAAATCTCTTTTTAGTTGACCATTTGTTGGTTCAGCACAAATAGTAGCATTTCTCTGGAGTACATTGGCTAAGCAATCAGCAGGCCCAGAATTGACATTTGAAGGTAGAACAACTGATGTTGGCGAAACTTCACTTGAGTCAAAGGAAGCACTTGCCATGTCTTTCTCATCCTCAATTGCCATGTTATGGAGTACGATGCAAGCTTGCAAGATTTTGCCAAGAGTTGCTGCCTCAAAAAACGTATTGGACCACGAACAATGGGAAAACGAGACTGCAGGAGTCCAAATGCTCGTTGGACATCCTTCCTTGCTTCTTCTTGATACCGTGCAAACAATCGCTCCTTTTCTGTTCGAGGGAAGGGTATTGTCTTAACAAATACAGAGCATTCTGGGTAGATTTCACTGGCCAGGTAGTAACCCATATTGTATTGGCCTTTATTGATGGAGAATTGCACGTGAGGGACTTGCCCTTTCAAGACTTCAGTGAAAGATGATGATTCATCGAGCAAATTGACATCATTGATGGACCCAAAAATACTGAACGAAGCATGCCATATCCGGAGGTCTTGTGAAGCAACAGCTTCAAGAAGGATTGTGGCAACACCACGATCACTATGATTAAGTCGACGAATCCACTTAGGTGGGCAATTTTCCCATTCCCAATGCATACAACTAATGCTACCCAACATGCCAGGGAACCCACAGTCCTCACCAATTTGCAGCAGATGCTGCATATCAACATCTGCAGGTCCTCGAAAATATTCTCCGCCAAACTTGTCAATCACCCCTTCTGCAAACCGCTCCAAACATTCCATTGCTGTGCTCTTTCCAATCTGTACATATTCATCAACAGCATCTTCTGCGCAGCCACGCATTAACATGCGAATAGCCGCTGAACACTTTTGCAAAGGTGAGAATCCTGACTGACAACAAACATTTGTCCTTCGGGTGAAATAGGGAGACCACTCGCCAAGGGCGTGGACGATACGAAGAAAGAGAGGTCTTGACATCCGATACCTTGACCGAAAAAGGTTTTCATCACATACAGGATCCTCAGAAAAGAATTCAGCCACAAGTCGTTGATGACCCTCTTCATGATTTTTCTCTATGAACTTCCTGTTATGACTCCGGCGGAATGATGTACCAGATGTACCAGCATCAACTTCTAGTGAATTGATATTTTCCTGAAGCTTCACACCGATCCGCTCGAGAAAACTGTACAAGACACTTTGCTCAGCAATGTATTCTTCCATAGTGTATCTTGGGTTGATGGTATTGTCCCCTGCGGATTCATCTGAACTAGACGATGTCTCTAATAGATATGGATGGTTCATACCTACAAAGATAAACAATGGAAATGTCTCAGCAAGTCAGCATATATGATTTTTTTTTCGGAGGCAGGAGATAAAATAAAGATGAAATGGTTTTGCTCGTTCAAGCATCATGTCATCCTGACACGTGGTTAGGGTGAAGATTGATAAAAAAAACAATATTTTTTTCTTAGTCAGTCCCATCGATTATTGGATTCACTCTGTGTACATGCTTTCTCACATACAAAAAACTCATTGTATCTACTGTAACCCTGTCGGAACTCCCCTATGGTACCATGCTCTAACGATCCCCAATAAAATCTTAGCTGCCAAGTAGCTTTATCAAGGTTTATTTGGTTTCTACAAATGAAGGAGTGTTTTCATATCACTTGTGAAAGGAGCACTCAAGGAATGTAAACAGGTAACAAAACAAATCCAAGGATTGTTTGAAACCGAAACTACTAGTGAGGTGACTAGCAGATGGAGTAAAGGATACACGAGTTTCAGAAATTCAAAGTGAACTGACACTCTACATATGCTCCTACATAAAAATTATGTGGCATGCACTCATGAACAGGTTCTGGGTCCTGTGGTTGCATTGGTCATACATGCACACAATACAATGTTGAGAAATCGATGTCCCTAGACTAACACCGACTTCCTAGAAATGGTACCAAACTGGTGTGATACCACTTCTTCTGTGGACCCAAACCCAACACTCTAACTATATCGAGGAGACCTTCACCTTACTATGCTAACTTGAGAGACCAACTCTCTATAAAAGAGCTTAGCCTTTATTCATAACATACACTTGACACAAGACACAACATTCTTCGTAGTTACACACCACTACTATCAATCTAGGACTCACCATAACACTCCTAGACTCTAAGACACATCATGGCAACCTTTGCCATGCCTTCACATGTGGTGGCTTCTATGGCTCCATGGCATGGTACCTTGGAGGGTAGAGGGCACCCCTATTTATACTTGTACATAGTCTCTAGGATGTTGCCACATGGCAACATTCCACACTCTTCTAACTAAAATATCTAGCTCTAGAACATTCTCATCCTTATCCTAATATCTAGATATTTCTTACCACACATAAATATCTAGATTCTACACTCTTCTCTACTTTGCCATGAATAAATAATTCTAGAATCTTCCATGGCAAATATCTTTTCTCTTGTGTTTTCCAAAATATTCTAGAATGTTCCAAGTATGCATTGTCATAACTCAACATACAAGTTAAGACATTTTCATCAAAAAATACAAGTTAAGACATTTGTAAGTTTTCAGAATGCAATAGAAGAATTAAGATTTCACAACCTTAAAAATAACCTTCTTGATATCCAGGAAACCATCAATTTAGAAACAAATTTAATCTATAAACATTATAGGAAAGTCTTTTCCCGGCGCATGTACAATCTATAACCAAGAAAATTCATGCAACATATCGGGTAGGGAATCCCATACTCAGCAAAGGAAGTAAGCAAGCCCAACTTATTGTTTCACTGTATGAGAGCCTGGAGTGGTGGATTTTTTCTTGTTCATTAATCTTTTCAAAGTGAGACAAGTGCTCTTTAAAAAAGCTTTGTGTCACTTTCTTGTTTATTGATTAACAAAACAGCTAGTAACAATAAATCCTCACGAAATAGTATGTAATGCTGGCACCTGGAATCCTAATCTTGTTTCAGCTTAGAAGACATGGTTTCTAGGAGTTCAAAATTTTTGTGTAGCGTGACTTTCGCTCGCTCAACCCAATTTTGCCACAGTTTCGTCCTCTTTCTCTTCCTCCTTGCTCCTTCCTCCTCTGGGGTTGCAGAATGACTATACATCTGACTACTATGTGCGACTCCGTGTTACGATCACAATTTCCGTCGAACCATCTCATTATGTAAATACAACTGCCGCTTGACGTGCTTAACGTCATGACACAGGCAGTGTTGTTATTCTGGTTGTACAAATCTGTCAGTGTGTATAGCAGCACTCTTGGGGTTGTGCTAATGTGTGGAGGTACTTTTTAGAACAGGGAACTGCTAAACCAGGTTGATAACACCATATCCATAGGGGTGGATCCAGATGCCTAGATTGATGCTATTCGAGTGTGTTCGTTTTCTGGGGTCTAAATTTTATAGCTATCACATAAAAAAGAATCTTATTATTTATAAGTACTAAATAAAAATTAATTATAAAATAAATTACAGGCCCCTAGACTAATTTAGAGACGAATCTTATAAGGTTAATTAAGTTGTGATTAGAAGACGGTTACTGTAGCATCACTTTAGCAAAACATAGATTAATTAAGCTCATTAGATTCATCTCGAAAATTAGCACCAATCTGTCAAAAAGGTTTTGCCATTAAATTGATCAAAATATTCATAAATAGTAAGATTCTCTTTGATGTGACAGTGCTAAATTTTAGAGGGCAGGAAATGAACGGGTGTGTAAGTTGCTATCTATACTGCACATATTACATCCTTAACAAAGTTCAGTAAGTTTCTAGCGCTCCAATTCATCAAATCCTACAGACGTGTCACAAACTTTAGGATACAATCAAGGTTCTGTACTCCATAATAGGCGGCAGAAAATCCCACAAATTGATGCCGATGACAACTAATAAACGCTAAAAATACGAACCCTACAGTTTGGTTTGACGGTTTGCAGAAATTTCTTACAGAAGTTGAATTAAAACAAAGGGAAAATGCAAAACAGTAGATATTATTTTACCATACGAGCCACGCAATTGAAACGAAGGGAAAATGCTCACCTGCTTCCGGCGGGAGAAGGGATCGATTGCTAGGCGCGTAGATTTGTGGGGACAAGACGATGATAAGTGGTCACCTGCAGGGTGGGACGCGCGACGGAAGCCGGTGAGGAGGAGGAGCGGCTCCCGGCGGAGGACGCACGGGGTCGATGGGTGACACAGGCGTCGGTTAGCGCAATCCCGTGACCGGTTACGGAGAGAATGAGCTGGGACTGGGTGCGCCGGCGGACGGCGGTAAGGGTCGTCGCCTCATCGGCCGGTGGGCGGCGTGGACAGAGCTACTGGGCCGAGGCCTCGTCGGCGGTTGGTGGGACTGAGGCCAGCCCGAGGCCCGTCATTTTTGGCCCGACTCGAGCATGACATGACACATAGTTGGATGGGCCATTCCGGCATGGATCATGTCATGGGCCGTTCTTGGGCTGAAGTGCAAGCCCATCAGGCTGGCATGATACGGCCCGTTTAGCTAAGGCCTGTTCAGCCTTGATATATATTCCTTCCGTTTTTATATTGTTGGTGTCGTTGATTTTTTTTTCTTTTTGACCATTCGTCTTATTCAAAATATTTTTTCAAATATGTAAAAGCATAAGTCGTGTTTCAATTTTTTTTAGTGATAAAATGAATTATAATAAAATATTCGATAATTCTTAAAATATTTTGAATAAGACAAGCAATCAAACGTAATGAAAAAAGTCAAGGACGTCAACAATTTAAGATCGGAGGGAGTACTCCATTTAACCAGTTAGGCATGGTCTGTCAAGCCCGACAAAGAAATCGAAATATTTTTCTGCTTTAATGTGTTGGAATGGTATAAATTCATCCGTATTTCATTATTTTTTGGTATAATTTTTTGTTAAGTAAAATTTAAAATTTGAAGAAAAATTAACAGTGTCAAACCAGTGAGTCACGACCCATTTATAACTAACTACACTGTGTTATGCCAGGTGTAGTTATTACCAAAAGGGCAATGTTAGCTCATTAAGGAAATGACCAATCTGTAGTGACTGTTCGTGCTCGTCGGCTCGGCACAACCCGTTGACCAGTTATCTAAGGCGTTCACGTGCGGTTTGCGATGTCCATTCATAGACTTTAACCTCCTTCATGCTGTGGACCATATTGGATTTCTGAAAGCCGGTCCAACCTCGTGTCTCTAGGGATGTCGTACTCGTTACCCGATGAGAAAAAACCCTATTAGAAGACAGGGATGGGTGAAAACTTCACCCTGCAGGAGAGTAATGGACAAAGTCCTCTCCCTATCAAGTATGCGGGTGCGGGTACAAGAACGCATCCCCATCCCCGTTTCCTCGCACACCCGCTAACATGCCATGATGGGCTATCTGAATTTAATCCAAGCAAAGCCCAGGCAACATTGTGTCCACTTCCCAAACCTAATTCGAATTTAGCCCAACAGTCCCAGCCAAGGCAATACCTTTCAATATTGTCCACTTCCCAAACCTAATTCCCGTACTCTAGTAGTCCTCACGTAGCCCAGCTAGGCAGCCAACCACCACATATCTTCTTCTCTTGCCTTACTTCTATGTGGTGACCGGTTGTTCTACGGCTCGCGTGGTGCTGATGCATCTTGCACATGCGCACCTGATCCTGCGGCTCACACTGCAGCATGTTGGGGCGATTGGCCACAATTGGATCTCCGCACGGAGCGCGCGGCGGCTTGCTCGGACGAAAGAGGTAGGGCAATGAGTTGCCTCCGTCGGGGATCTCCGCAGGTGGTCGTTACCTACTCGGGGTCGGGGATGGGGTGGATGTCTCACGTGTGAGCGGGTACGGGTCGGGGCCGGGGAGAAGTTTCCTGAGTCGGGGACAGGGATGGGACAACAAAACCCATGACAATGCCCTTTATGCCCATACATTCCAAAGAACACTTGAACCCCCCCCCCCCACTCTCCTTACCGCAGCTGCTGGCACGACTTCTTCCTCGAGTCCTGTCATGATCGCGTGCTCGACGAAAGAGCTTTACAACCGACAGTTCCCTTCTTCACTCACGCGATATTGTTGGATCGGGTTTTCGCCAATTAATGGTCCAAGATTTTTCTCCATTGCCATGCTGACGTGTCTCCTAGGATTGATACAATAGAAGTTGTTTTCAAGGGGCTTTTATGTGCCTTGATCACCATCCAACAACAAGACTTATTCTGTACAGAGAGCAGTTTCTATTCAATATTAGAAGAATCAGTTCAAAAAATTATAAAATTTAAGAATATTTTGTCCATTAACACTTAAGTCGAATGTGCAGCATACTGATACTACCACGTATTCAAACATATTTTTCTTCTCAAACTTAAAGTTCGTTTTCAATCTTGTTGAAGTGTTGTGTTATTTAAAATTAATTCTATAAAATAAGATCTAATATAATATTTTTTGAATTTCCGTAAGCGTAAGCATTCCTCGTGTACTATGTTAATATTTATTATACCGTGTCAA
Organism: Chloris gayana; assembly: GCA_031894775.1. NCBI lineage: Eukaryota > Viridiplantae > Streptophyta > Magnoliopsida > Poales > Poaceae > Chloris > Chloris gayana. The sequence continues at coordinate 1,140,537 of JAUNZO010005157.1, forward strand.
TATTTTGAATATTTCATATCAACAATTTCGGGAAAATTTTAACAAAATTTAAGAAAACCTTGAAATGAACTTTATATTTTGTATATTTTTCGAAGAATGTAATTTTATATTTTGTAGAAAAATTCAATTTTTCGTCAACATTTTGAATGTACTATGTCAACATGATTTATAGCGTGTAACATTTTGAATATTCCATGTCAATAGTTTCAGAAAAAATTTGCGTCTACTTTGTTTAAAAGTATTAAAATGAACTACTGAACTTTTTAAAATTCAATTTTTTGTCAATATTTTAATTATACTTTCAACATTTATTTATACTATGTCAATATTTTAAATATTCTATGTCCACATATTTTTCGCGTTGTTGGGCTATTGTAGTGTCCGTAATGTGCCCTAGTGGGCTGATCTCCCGGCTAAATCCCGTCGATTGGTCTTTGTATAGGACGTCCCATCTGTTGTAAAATACTTATTGCGCTAGGCCTACCTTCTAAAAGAAGGACTCCTGGCCCATGTGGGCTCCATGTCGAATACAAGCCCAACACGCAGTAGGTTTTCCTTATAAATAGTTGAAGTGACGTCCATTATAAGTTCGTCGAATTATTAATAAAGAACAGGCCAAATTTGCTGCTGGACACTCTTCTTTTGTGGTCTTTGCTAGAGGACACTCTTCAAATGAGTCTTTGCCCATGGACACTACTTAGTTGTGTTATTTTGCCAACAAACACTTTAATCATTAGAATATGACTTTTCATGTATGAAGGAGAGAAAAGATTTCACAAATAACCAGAATACCCTTGTAGCTGTTTCAATCTCCCAACCACATAATCTTTATATATATATATATATATATATATAGTGTGTATATATATATATATATATATATATATATATATATACTTTAACCATTAGATATGATTTTTCATGTATGTCATAAATATTATAAAATATGACCATATAATCACATTTGATTTGAAAGACAATAAAAAGCACATCTTTAGCAAAATATCCACATATATCAATATCCAACCATGCCAAACCCAGACCGAACCCATAAGAGGTCTTGCTGCTTCGCCGAATGAACGGCGTGCACTCCATATGGACGCCCGCAGCAATGGATTGGTCGCGTCGTCATGGCCTCTCGCAGGTCGGGAGATGAGCGCACGACCTTGGAGCGGAGTAGTCGATCTCAGTGGCGAGAGGAAGCCCATGGGAAAGGTCCCATCGCTGACGAGCTGTTGCGGGGGCAGATGAGAGGGAGGCAAATCGGGCCGACGAGCTCCTTGCGGCAGACGAACGAACACAGTTTTTTTCGCGTGCTTCTATATACAATCCGATACGGCAGACAATATTTATGGCCTCCACAATTGGGTATTAGAGTCCAAAAATATTTCTCTCCCCCTCTTGTGTAGCAATTTATTATTTTAAGACCTGAAGTGTGTATTGGCAAATTTACACAATTGAATGGTGTCCATCAGCAAAGATTAGATTCTGTAGTGTCTTCCAGCAAATATCAAAAATGAATGATGTCCTACAGCAAATTTAGCCTAAAGAATATCGTTCTCTCTATTCTCAAATTTTTACTGTTTGTTCTCGTCTACTATGTGCCGTACGTAGTTGATAACCTAACGTACCATCAACAACAGCCTATGGTCCAGTCAGATGGCTTTGCCAGATGCAACCCTGTCCTTCCCCTCCATGTTCCACCTGATGATAAGGAACATGATAGTTGGCCTGTACGTTCTCCCCATGTTAACTGCCGCAAACCATCGCAGTGCCACCCCAAAATGGATTGTTCCGTGCAAGAAGTTCAATTGTTCCAAAAAATGGTAAGGCAACATCCAACGACGGCTACAGAAGTTGAAGAACCAAAAGGCCAAATAGGTTGCCGCAAGCTTGAAGAGATACCAGAGCAAATAAATAAATATGTGTATCGCCTACGGAATCCCAAATTGGGTTCAGCCATCGCTACCCCTTCGCGCTCCGTCGGTCGCCGCTGCATTAATCGCGCTCCGTGCTCACTCTGCTGCTGCTGCATGCTCGCCCGGCCGCAGCGCGTGTGCCCTCGCACTACTACAATAATATTTTGTAGTGGTGAATGCTATTTAGACCACAATAACGATCACATCAAGAGCGCTAGGTTGCGCTTCAGCACCCAACTACACGCTGATAAATAGTGATGAACACCGCTAGCCTGCAACTACGATGTTAAAGCTCGCTATTGAATTTTTAAGCCCGATAAGATCACTTAGCTGCGGGCCTAACAGAAGGGCTCACCTTATATAAATAAGTAACAGTGGGCGCGGCAGTGCCACTCACCCCACGTGCCGCACCGCCACCTAGGGTTAGGGTTAGGGTTAGACACCCCTCCTCTCTCCTCCGCCTCTAGCCACCCTCCTCTCCTCCTCCTCCCCCGCTTCCTCCTCAGATGGGGAGCAAGGGCCACCATTGGGGTCAGTCACGGAGCGTGTGGCGGTCCTGGTTCTAGCGGGTGGTGCTCCTAGCAAACAATGCACCATTGCCCTGCCCCAACTTCTCTTCCGCCTCCTCCGGCCCCCGTCGGCCTCCGCCGCAGTCCTCCTTGCTGCCTACCTCTTGAATTTGGCGGTGATGGTGGTGACTCAGGCGACAACACATCGGCGGTGGCTACGCTGGTCTCGACGGCTCCGATGGTAGAGGGCTTCCTCGCACGAGCTCCCTCTCCTCCTCCTCCGCCGGCTCCGGAGGTGGAGCCCATCATGTGACGCGAGGCGAACAGGTTGTCGAATGAGCGTGTCTAGGGTGTGTACCAGCACCGACCGGGACCCACCCTTATTTTGTTGTAGATAAAGGTGTTAACAACGATCCTTAGACCAATACCGACGCCTTTTTTAACTAAACTAGTAACTAGGACAAGTAGCAGGCTCGTGCACGACTATGGATGTAATTAAGTAGTGTTAAATGTCCAAGTGATGCTTTTGTTGTCCGCCACTCGGGTCCCTTTTGGCCCATCGCTATAGAGCGTTATTGTAGTAGTGTCGTCTGACCGTAACAGCTGCCGCCACATACTCGACTAGTGCTTTGGTTGTAGCTGTTGCTACCTCCGCTGCCCGACCCTCGTCTAGCCGCTGCCACACGCTCACCGGGCCACAACTGATGTCCCACGCTTGCTTGACAACCGCTGCTGCATAGCTCCACTGCTACCTCCGCTTGTTTGGGTCACAACTGAACTTGCTCTATTTCCGGGTCAAGACGTGAATGCATCCTAGAATGGGCATACGCTTTGGGTCACCATAGTGTTTTTGGATGTTTTACAACCCATTTTAGGTAGTCACCAAATGAATCTTATGTTGGAGATAGCCTAACAAGAGGTGGTACGGGGCCATGACCCATGGATGCATAGTTACAACTCATTTATAGATTCACTTCATCCGCTATGAGCGGTGGAGAAGCATCGCTTCCCACTTCTCCTCGGGTGCCATAGATGCAGTTAATATGAAATTCTATTACCTTAAGTGTTATTTTCTGTATTCTGGACTGCTTGATCAGGACCTCGAGATAGGAACCGCTGTAGGTGGGTTGGCGGACGAATGGAAATATGCATAGAATTGTACATCAATGGTGGGTCCCGCGTAAGGCATACGAAATTTATTCGGTACCTACTTCTCTCTCTCCTCATTCTTCTCCATTCTTGTCTCCCTCCTCCGATCCTAATGTCTCGTTCTTTCTCCTCCGAATGAGCGACAAACAAATCTCGCTAGCAACAACTTTTCCTTGGTGGTGGTCGTCATTAGAAGCAGGTCCCGGATGTCAATGAGTGGCAACAACGATGGTACAACCGGCGACAATGACAACAACCTCAAGATCTAGCCGATATCTTGTACCCATGGTGCTTCGGAGCTGGACCTCGACATTGATGACCGTGTCCGTCGTTGGGTGGATGCATGCCAATCTAGCTCTACTGGTCGCTAGATTTTGTAGGTGTTGTCAAGGCCCGTGAGGCTGGATCCGACCTTCCCTTCGACGGATCTAGACGGGTGCCAAGGTCATCGTCATGTTCTCTCAAGCCAAGTGTTCCTTGCGTTCCCACCTGGCCGGAGGTCAAAATCCTCCCATGTCGACCGAAGCAACATGGTACATTGACTACCGCCGATTCGGAGTAGATCAATTGTGGCGTCTCGAAAGGGAGGTGGTCAACGTCAGCCCGTCGGGAGAGCTCGGTCATCCATGGCTACAGCTCCAAAGCTGGATGAGGTGGTGAGCGCCTCAAGGTTGGTGGTGAACACCACGTTCACGCTCAAGCAATAGCCGCTAAGGTCGCCTCGTGGGTCACCTGCGGAGCTGGCCTCTTGGAATCTCGGTCACATGCGATTGAGGTGAGCACCACTCGAGTTGGTGTTTGACCAAAACTTAGTTTGTGTTTTTGCTTCAAGTCTGATTTGATACACAGTGGTGCTTATCCATGGCTTGTGTGCGTCCAACATGGCAATTGTTGGTGCTTTCTAAGTGCATATTTTATGTGTAATTATCACCCCAATTAGATCATGATTGACACCACATTATGCCATTTTCCTATATAAATAGCTATATATTTGTACATGCATTGTTCGGAGCTTTATTGTAGAAATAGATGAAAATGACATGAATGTAAGCATCGAGAGAGGATATGGATTGAAAGTAGTGGAAATACAACAAACAAGACCCAAGTGTTGATTTGCACAACATGGTGCCGATCAGCACTTGACAACTTTGGCCTCGTTATGGGCTGGCCCGTGACCCATTCTATGAACGAAGGAAGTTGCATGAGATATTTGAAGACATTTGTCTAGAAAAGAGAAAGGAAACTTCAAGACTCAAATGTGCAGTGCGAGGCGTTATCTCGAAGAACATGATGAAGAAGGTCCACATGTAAGCAGTGGAAGGCTAAGGAACCGACTCGGGGAGATATCAACCAAGACACAAGACGTGCCGATTGGCACCGCTTTAGTGCAACCCATAGATGCAGGAAGACGTTGATAGAGGGACAACAATCTCGTGAGTTAGAGCCACCGGGGTTTGCCCTCGTCATAATAGATTCCTCTTGCTAGATCTAGCTTAGCTACTCTAGCCAACTCGACAATGGAAACATTGTAGACTTGGGCTTTCAAGAACCACCGGTGCTCGAGTTGATCCATCGAGGTAGGCCTTCTAGATGGTGATGAATCTTGTACAATGTATCTCTAAGACAATTGAATATGTTGATGAATGATTTTGGCACTTTGATTATCTGGATTCTATGATCTTGCATATGATTGTTCCAATTGCTTAGTTCTAGACTAACTACTTAGATGGTATCTTAATCGTGGTGATTAGGTTAGTACTCGAATATTGTATTAATCATAGTTACTTGATGATGCTTGATGTGTGGTTTAGTAGTGACGAGCTAAGCTAGCGCAACATGTCTAGATAGTTAAGTAGGTTAAGATGCTCTAACTGATTACTCAGTTGATCTCAGCAGAGATAAATCAGGGTCCCTCATGGAAAGACGAGTGGTCCGACCAATATTAGGTTTTCCTTAATCCAAGTAAAATTACCAGTTATGATGCTATTCAATTATGCTTTCTGGTTACGATCTCAACTAGTAGATATCAGGCTACTCACGTAAGTTTTCTTTAGGTTAACAAAACGTCTTCTATAGTCGTAAAACAACCAAGTAACCATTGTGCCGATCGGCACCACACTAACCAGCATGCTGATTGATAGTTCGAGTGCGTTGACCGACACCCCTCTCTTTCTCCGGCAAACAATAGTAGATTAATTAGACCTTTTATCGACAATAGTATTTAATTCCCATTAGTCTTTGTGAATTCAATTAAACCTTGGAGTATTCTAAGAGAAAAAGCTACAATACACACCGTCCTCTTGCGGTATATAAGTGAGTGTGTAGGAATGATCAACGAGTGATGCCTCATCACGTTGATCAACAGTGATGCCTCATCATGTGCCAGTTGCTATTTTAAAATGACAAAGAGAATATGGTAAATTCCTTGGGTCACCAAGTGCAATTTAAAGTTTATTCCAAACCTTTGTACAATGGAGTATGGAGAGCATCCATGCTTGCACCAAATGTATAGACCTATTTGGTTCATTGATATAAATGTTCCCAACATTAATTGAAGAAAATGAAATATGCTCCGATAAGTTCTTACCGTAAAGTAAACTGAACTTGAATTAACTTTGATAACCGGTGAACCAATGATTTACAAGATATTCATATTCAATCCTCTACCTTGTATCAAATTATAAATTTAGCTGGACTAAAAATCATTACATAATACTATCAACTTTCATACCTCACTTTACAAACAATGACGAAACCATTCCTGATTGTTTTTTTACATCCCAAGCATTTATGGTGCATGTTTTGCCAAAATTTTGCAGACTTACTTCCTGCACAATCACTTACAGATCAAGAAAAAGTTACTATAGTGGTGTGGGTAAAATTTGAGTAGCGGTGGCCTAAAAATGATCCGTTGATACAAAATTTCACCTATTTCTAGCGGATACCCACTTAGTCGCTTGCCGCTACTGCACCCCAACTCCCGCGGCCCAAGTCTCGTGGCCCACTTCCTATATAAAAGCAAACCGTGGACGGTCTCTGACGGCTGGCTGTGGGAGGATCTGGTCAACTGCCGGCGCATGGCGATGTCGGTGTCCGCGCAGGCTCCATGCGGCGCATCCGGCTGGCGGGAGGTGTATGGGACCTCTAGGCGACGTTAGCGGCTATGGGTCCTCGTGGGCCTATTTTTTTCCCATTTCATTTGTAGCGACGGTTGATGTTGGTTTCGTTGCTACAACCATTTATTTTTAGCTTCGGGAACGTAGCGGTGGGCGGCCCCCGCTAAAGTGTATTTTGAGCCGCCACTATAGTGGCTCAATCTGGTAGTGTTAATTCCTCCCTTTGAATTCTTGCATCCATGGTTTACAGTAGCAAAAATGAATATCCATCAGGTGCTTTTTAATAGTAGGCACTGTAGAGAAATTTCATTTAAGAACATAATAATAATATATGGCAATCGTATCAGTTGATCTTTTTAAAAAAGGGCATTTTAGCTGTTTATAAATATGCACCAGCATTTCAGTCTGTATGAATATCAAGTGTAATACAACCATACAGATTACAATCATACAGTTATATAGCGGTACTCTATATATAATTGGGCAAAGACACGAGTTTTTTAGATACTAAATATATGCGTGCATCAACATCCCAAGTTTAGGAGTAATAAAATATATATCGATGTTTAAATAAAACATCTGATCATGTAATAACTTAAAATTTTGACCTTACAACTCAAACATATGGAAAAATATTTCTAACGAACAGGCAACCGACCAATGAGTTCAAATAAATATGGAATACATAAAGGCGGCCATACTTCACAGTTTTGATAATGGGACAGACAGTTCAACACTGATACTTTTGTGGACCTTTATCTTGACATGTGTAGCCTCGCCAAACCTAGATAGCACGGGAGCAATCGATGATGCAACCTGATGGGGCTAGTTTGTTGAGGAGGTACAGAAACATTTGGGGTGGTCTGGCATCTCTAGAGAGTACTATAGACACCTTCTGAAGTGCTTTGGCATTTCTCAGAATAAAGTATAACAAACTCGTCTCATCTTTTGTGCCTCTGTATTTCTTCATAACAAGCCATTTGAGGCAAGGCAGAGTGTTGCCTCTCCAGTTTTGTGTTTCACGGCAACCGCAATCAGGTGCACATGGTGGGATGTTGTTCTCAGTCTGAAACAGTAAAATGAAAATTATCTATTAATTAACTAAACCAATTTTGCTAGGCATATAGTCAACAAAGATGTGTAAAACATATTGAGTCATACCTCCGCATCATGTATTATTTTAATCGACAACTTTCTCACCCAGTAATGTCTGTTGATAAGGTTCAGAATTGTTGGCCCAGCCATATGTTCATTTTTGTGCACATTCAAATCCAGCTCCCCAAACAAAGGAATACTAGTATTCTCTATCAGGTTCTTTTGCTCAACACTAAGCTGCAATGAGATGCCAAAATTAAATTAACCGAAATAAATATTAGCTACTTCATTGAAACAAAATACTAGTCTCAAAACGTGTCATCAATGACGATGACACATAGAGACGAAAAATCATTACAGGATCCTGACAATGCATTTATTAGCAAATAAAAGATAAAAATAATTTAATTAGATCGAAACTTCTCCATGGAAGATTGAATCCGAAGCTGGACCGTTTAGATTATTTATTAGACAAAGACCAGAAAAAAAAGTTGGAAATAAAAGGATTTTCAGCATCACATAGCATATTCCAGTAACACGAATGGGAACTGAGTCTCACTATTCTTCGTTCTAGCAACAAATTGCTTCTAAGTTAATCCATAAAGCACAAGCCCTGCTTATAGTATCAATTTGACCATGTTAACAATATAAAAAGTCTACACATCTGCACAATTGATGTGGATAATTCACACATTTGGTTACCGAGAAATTACCAAATAACATTCTAAATTAACTGGGCATACCTTATGTCCCGTGTCTATCTAAGAAGAAGACATGCAGTAGATGATGACACTTACAGGTTCAATAGGTATCTGAAGACGAAGAATGCCAATATGCTCGAAAGCCTGCAGGATCCTTGTGAAATGGGATTGACCTCCATCACAAAGCATCAGATAAGCGCGTGAGAGCTCGATGACGGTGAGCTTCTGGAATCGTCTTGGTAACGACCAACGGTGGATCTCCGGGCAGTAGTCTTCCCAGTGGAGCTGCTCCAACTTAGGCAGGTTGAGCCAGATCCACGTGCGTTCTATGGCATGCACGAAACACTTGGTCACTTCCATCTCGCGGAGGTTACTCGCCGTCACCAGGAGCCGTTCAAGGTCCTTGACTCTTAAGAGGCATAGTCTTAGGATTGACTCTGAAACGAGGAAGAAAATTTTGAGGCCCTCGATCGTGTGCAGCTCGAGGTCCTTGAGGCAAGGACACTGCCGGGTCACGACACTGTTGATGCCCTCGCCACCGTCAGTGAACCGGACACCGTAGATGTAGAGCTTGCTGAGATTTTCAAAGGTGCCGTTGTTCCTCGGCATACGGAGGTCCACCCCCATGAAGCTGAGAGCGAACTCTGTCACCATAGGGAAGCATGGCATATGGAGCGGTGCCGGGGCGAGCACGGGCTCATCGTCCTCCTCATCCGTTTCATCCCAATCCAGGTTCACGGCATATCGGGACATGAAGAACCCAAACCTGGTGGATGTAATTCCGTTACGAATATATAATGGAAAAAGAAAAGTGGGGCACGCCCCCTTTTCGAATAGTAAAAAAAATAAAAAAGGAAGAGGCCTATAACCTGGTGGTGGTGTTAGCACGCTGCGCCACGAGGAAGGCCGACGAGGCGATGCGAACTGCTTCGTCGAAGTCGTACTGGTTGGGGCAGCGGACTGAGATGAAGACGTCAGGCATACGGACGTCGTTGGCGTAGCCGTGGATGACGCCGGCGACGAGGTTCGCGAAGGACGCGACGCCGGGCGCATCTTCGTCATCGGCGAACTCGAGTAGCGGGAGGCATCTCCAGACGTGGCGCCAGCGATGAGACAGGATGCAGGTGCGGACGGCCTCAACGAGAGGCAGAAGCACCAGTATCTGGAGGAGCAAGTCGTCGGGGAGCTTGCTGATCAGGTCTTGGTCGCCGGCGACAGAGTAGTGGCCGTTGCCAGCCATGGTGACGTAAGGGGATGGAGGATTTCTAGGGTTTTAGTGGCCGCGTGGTGCTTGGTGGAAGAGAGGGAGGGCCAAGGGCAAGGCTTTTGTAGCAGAGGCAGTGGAGCAGAAATGGCATGGCTTGAAACTGGACAGGTCAGGTTGAGCGGGAGACAGTTGGTAGCAAATTAGCTCATCCAACGTCGAGAACAATTGCATAGTAATCTGGCCCGTCCATCCTGATATGCACGGCTGGGATTCGTCCTCGCTGCCCTCCAGCTATCCTGGAAGAGGCGAATCTGTATGATCTGAAAAGATCTGCAATAAATGGGTGATCAAATCCAGCAGATACTGGAGCGTTCGCATGCATTTTAATTTTTTAGTAGCAATTTATATTGAAAATTTAAAACGGATATTTCAACATTAATATGATATCTAATCAGATATGCATAAATGAATGCCATAGAATCTAACTGAACAATTTTTTTTTGCCCAAGTAGTGATTAATTTTCTGGGACTATCACTAGAAAAAAAATAGCCTTTAGTAGGGGGCTAAAATAGGCCCAGTGGCGGTCATGAAATGCCACTAACACTATCACTGAAAAATGTTTATTATTAGCAACAGATAGATGCCCGCCATTTTCTACATACTTACGGAAAATAATAAGAAAAGATAAAAGTGACAAATATGACCCGTCACTTCCAGGTCGTTGGAATTACTACCCCCAGCAACACCGGGTTTAGACACTCACTAAATTAAAATAAACACCCCTAGCAAGAATGCTAGAATGTCTATTGATAACTATATCCGCAAGTGCACGGATAATCCGTTGTAGCATTTGCCAAAGGAGTATTCTAGGGTGTCATTTATATTCTCCCAAAGAATGGTGTGGACTTCTTCAGTGTGTATGGTTAATCCAATGACCACAACAATTACTTCCAGGCTGAGGGTATAGAGGGGTAGAGAGGTTACGAGGCTCGGCAAAAAGCACATAAGTAGGCAAAGTGTGAACGACTCTAGTGTTGTATATAGGGCACCGACTTACCATTGTTACACGAGCGACTCCAGCCACGAGGCTACGACGCACTCGGACGTGGAGGTATGCGACTTCCTAACAGGACTGTCACTACCCGAAAGGACCCCTCTCTTTAGTGGGATACATGGTAAATGATGGCAACATCGAACCTAGACATCACGCCTAAGTCATTCATCGCTATTCTACTCACAACAATGAGAATAGAATAAACTTAAATAAGCACAATGAGCTTATAAACAAAAGAGACACACATTGCTTTCCTTGAGATGGATTAGCACCAATGTATATCCGGGCCGGTCACTAAGGGGGCAAGGGGTTGCAAAGGTACAAGAGTTGGAGTAGAAAGCCATACTATCAGGATGGGTTTGGGCTTAGTAGCTTCATCCAGTGTCATTTGGTTGTTTACCTAGTAATGAAGCAATCATGTCTTGCTAGATCATGGACATTGAAAGAAGACCCAATTGTTGATGGACCAGAACCGAGACAAAGTGTCACACCTCATTTCTAGGATGGATCGTGCTTCTGTACCGATCCCAAGATCAGTAGGTGATACACACATACAAATAATACAAAGTCTCATACAACATAATTTATTTAGTTCCACGGAGGATATATAGGGTCATACAAGTCTTAGGTTACAAGCCAAGGAGGAGGACACGCCATCCTTGAATAAAGATGCAGAAACTTCAAGGGAAACTCTAAGGAAATGCCACGTGCAACTTGCTCGAAGAACGTGACCTACTCCTCGTCACCGTCATACTCCATACCTTCGTCGGAATAAATTGTCAACGGGGGTGAGTATGGAAGGTACTTAGCAAGCCCTACACTACTCAAAGGGAAGATGCATGCATTTTGGGTAGTGGTCAAGGAAATGGCTTATGGTTTGTTCGCGCAGAAGCAATATATGGTGGACTTTATCGAGGAATAGATTTGAGGGAATAAACAATTTTGTTCATTTTAGTGTTTGGCCCTAGGGGAGATTCGTTTCGATCCCGCTAGTTCCCAGGTATTAACATGATCCTCCGACCCTTGGTCGGAACAACTCTTGGCTCGACAACCAACTCTTTTCTAAAACACGGGCCTTTACTACGCCCACTCACATGCTAAGGGAGTTTAATTATGGCTAATCTAGTGAGCCTAGGTCCTGACGGGTCATACCACAAACCACATAATATCATATATGTTTTACACTCTACGGAGGTTGTACACTTTACCCATGAGCTACATCCTCCTTGCCGGGAGCGACATAACGTCCTTCCGACGCCCAGTATGCTATGTACAAACCCGTCCGCGAATGACTGGGAGCACCCCACACCATGGGTAGGGTCATGCGATTTGGGGACCTACTCCTGTCCTCCGACGACTACCTACTCTAGGACGATGTCTTATTTGCCACGTCCATATAGGGAGAGGGTTGGTCCTGCCCATTACAGGTTCCATGGTTGTGCCAAAATCACCAAGTTGAGGTCAAAAGAACCGATACTTATATGGCATGGCAATCGCTCATTGTCGGTGTTCGAACCACCGGCTAGTAGAATTTGTTCCGGAGCCACGCGTTTTAGGCCGGATGGTACACAAGGGAAGACACGAGAGATTTAAACTGGTTCGGGAAAGCTCCCTACGTCCAGTTGGGGTGATGTCGCGACGCTCGTGTTCCTTGTGTCAAGCAACAATGACGTACGGGGAGGCGGGAGAGGAGCGTGCTCGAAGTCCCTGGTTACGAGTGTGTACGTGGTGTGTAAGTCATGTCCGTGTTGAGCGTCTTGTAACCGTGTCTAGAGAGTGAGAGACTCAATTGGGCTAAATAACATGAATATAAATGTTATACTCATTGCAATTTATTATTTGAATCACTTGTAGTTCAAATTTGACTTCATTGAAAAAATAGCTTGAGATGTAATTAATTAACTAAATATAGCAAATGAATACAAAAAAAATTCAAATTTTAACATGGAGTTACACATATCGTATGTGATGAGTAGAAAAGGGTTTTGAGAGGAGGAAAGGAAAAGAAAATTTATTTCTTTACCGAGTGTGAAATAATACACTCGACAAACAAACTTGTTTGCCGAGTGTCGGAAAAATACACTCGGCAAAGACGTTGTTTGCCGAGTGTATTTTCATGACACTCGGCAAACAAGTGAGTTGCCGAGTGTATTTATGTGCCGAGTGTATAACATCTTCACACTCGGCGTACTTAGATTTTCCCGTAGTGGGAAGTGCTAGAGAGGGAAGACAAATTTCGTTGCTACATACATAGAGAAGGTTTTAAGTTGGGTCTTACAAAGGGAAGAGGAAGTTTTCTTGATGCTATATAGGTAATTTCCTCCTTTTCTTTTTAACATAAGCATGCAATGTCTATCAGAGAAGATGTGGTGCAGATGATACTTACACTTTCAACAGGAAATTCAAGACTTAGACTAAACTAAAGCTTATGATAATGCATTGACTTAATCCAAAAAAATTGAAGTTACAACATAAAAGATACAGAGTATATTTCCAAAGAACAGAAAATAAAAAATGTCAAGCTAAAATGAAAGACACAAAGCCTAGCATGCTTCATAATTTTGGTGACATGCTTTGCACTCTTTGTATGTGTAGCCAAGCTATCTAGACAGTAAGAGAATACTCCAAGGTGCAGCCTGTTGGGGAATTTTTCTGGAGGGTCTGCGCAAACTTTTCAGTTGGTTTGACACCCATGGAAAAGGCTATAGACACCTTGTTAAGTACTTTGGCATTTTACACAATTGAAAAGAGGATAATCATCTCATCTTCTGTCCCGCTGAAACTATTGATAACAAGCCAGTTGAGGTAGTCAAATGAGATGTTGTCTCTCCAGTTTTGTATATTACGGCAATAGCAAGAAGATTTGCACGGTGGGATGATATCCTCAGCCTAAAATGGAAATGTGAATGATCTAGTAAGCGGATTGTTTTTTTATAGATGTATGGTCAATAAAAATGTGTAAAGATAATATATTACATACATACCTCCCTGTCATCTATTATTTGGATCGATAACTTTCTCATCCATTTATGTCGGTTGAGGAAGCTTAAAATTGTTGCGCCAAATGTATGCTCATTTCTTCTCACAGTCAAATTGAGCTCCCGAAAGTAAGAAATATTAGCATTATCTATCAGGTCATTTAGCTCAGCATTTGCCTACAAAAGACGTTACAAGTTAAATTAAATACCACAATAATCATACACCATTATAATTCATCGTGTGACAAAAATGAATTCAGTTCTCTACGACAATCCTAGTTAATAAAAATCAAACTGTAATGTGTTCTTCTGCAAGCCATTATTGTAAGTGATAGTTTAAGATCTCATTATCAAGCATAGAAGTATGCTAATATTTCATTTGGATATGTTAGTAATGGACATAAATAAAATATAATGCATTTCTTGGTTGAAGAGTGAAATCTCTAATGCAATACAATTTAGATTTTTTTATCATACTGACCATCAAGACAAGTTAAGAAACATTAAATAAAGGCTACATATTCTCACATTTGATGGTGAAATGAAGGAAACTTAGCACATAGAGATCATACTGGTTGTATTTATTTGTTAGTGCAATGAAATTGAATCAACCATGGTTTGGTTGTGAGTTATGAGCTCTTTTTGATAATATCTTTCTATAAACCAAAAAGTGCAACAAAAGTGGCATCGGATCACAAACACTACCACAAATGGGCACCGTAGCGGCGCCAGTAGAAATGGCGTAGCGGCGCCGGTTATTGTGATCCACCGTTAAAAATCATGGTGATTTTTAGCGGCGGACCACCTTATGGGCCGCAGATACAAATCTATGTAGCGACGGCCTACAAAATGGCCCGCCGCTATAGCCCAGCCCACTCCAAACCCTACCCCAACATTATAAAATGACCTCGGTTCACCACCTCCGAGTCGTCGGTCGCCGCACCCCACCTCCCGGAGATCTTGCCCACCTTATTCTCTCTCTCTCTCTCTCTCTCTCTCTCTCTCTCTCTCTCTCTCTCTCTCTCTCTCTCTCCAATCGACTCTTCTCCAATCAACCCGACACGCGCGGGGATGGCGCCTCCCCCTCCTCCCGCCGCCCGTCCTCCGTCCTCGGCGTGACCAGGCGCAACCGAGAGGAGGCGGTGGCCTCGCAAGGGCGGGCTGGACTCGACGGCGGCGGAGGCTCGATCTGGCCGCATCCCCCACCAGGCAGCGGCGACGGCTCAATCCGACCGCGTTCCCCACACGGCGGTGGGCGGATCCAGCCGCGCCCACCACTTGGCAGCGACGCCGGCTCCCCAGGGCCCGGATCCAGCCACGGACCCCCACCCGGCGGCGACTGCGGCTCCCGGGGAGAGGAGGAGGACCCGGCCGCATCCCCTACCCGGTGGCGGCGGCGGCTCCCGAGGAGGGTGGATCCAGCCCCCCCCCCTAGCAACGACGGTGGCTCCCCAGGGCCCGCATCCAGCCACGCCCCCCCAACCTTGCGGCAACGGCGAGCTCGATGCTTCTTCAAGGGCGGCGCGGGCAATGTGGGCCAAGCATGGGCCTAGCGTGGGCCTAACGGACTTTTTTTTGTTTCTTGTGGGAACTGTATTGGCGGGTGATGAGGTTACTCGCCGCTACTATCTTTGTGTTTAACGGCGGTTGACGATGTTTGCGCCGCTATTGATGATTCTTTGTAGTTGCACAGCCGTAGCGGCGGGCTGTCATACCCGCCGCTACAGGCCATTTTTCTAGTAGTGAAATTTTCTGTT